>JAUNZO010005051.1:0-184278 GCA_031894775.1 Chloris gayana | reverse complement strand
CCGCCCCAGGCACGTGCCTGCCCCGTCCCATCTGCAGCGCACCCCTGGCCACCTCCCCAACTGCCATGTACCCGCCTGCCAACAGGAACGGCCGGCCATTGAAGCCGCGACCGCCCCGTCGACCGGCCGTGCGCCGCCCCGCCTCCCCTCTTAGAAAACGGCACCGCGCCCGGCTTTCGCCCCTCCCGCTCGCCTCAATCATTGCCCAGCTCCTTCCCGTCCCCACCGCACCGCCAGCCCCTTTCCCCTTCCACCGCAGCTCGCGCGCGAGGAAGAAAACGCCGCCGCCACCGCCATGGCCGCCCCGTGTCCCTCCGCGTCGCACGCCGCCTAGGTGGGCCGTCCCTCCTTCCTTTCTTCGCCATTTCATGCGCAAGGTCGTGCTCGACCCCCCGCTACGCGCTGCCCCCCCTCACTCGCTCCGGGTCTCGGGAATTTCAGCAAGTTTCGGCGCCGTCGCCGCCGCCCTTTCCGTACCACACTTAACTATCTTTCGGGATAGGGGTGTGACACGGGTCTCTAGACCGATCCGGCAATGGGCCCGTGGCTGGGGAGCGATCGCGGGAGCGCTTCCTCCGGCCCGACCAGCAGCATTTGCACGCGGATTTGCAGCTGAAAGTTGCGGAGGTCGTTCATCTCTATTTGCTTCTTCTTCTTCACGGTAACGGCGATCGGATTCTTCTCTCACCAGCCTTTCTTCTTCTTCAGCAGCTTCCTCGGAAGTAAGTTGGTGAATAACTGGTCCTGTCATGAACACTTGGAAGAAGGTCGGACGTTCTTCCTCGAAGTCATCAACGAACTCGCAAGAGTGGCTTATCCTTACGGATTGGGCTTCAATCCGAGATGCGAGCGGTATGATTGTTCGCGCTAAAGCTGCGGATCGCCTGGGGTGCCAACCGTGGCGGGTGATCGCGCTTCGAAGGCTGCGGCCCGACAACGAGTCGGATTCATCAAAAGCGGTCTTCGGCCGAATCGGCTTCAAAGTCAAGGGACCCGAAGCGGATCTTGAAGCCGGGCTCGAAGTCGACGACGAATGAAGAGGCCATCTAACTCGCTAGGAACTCACCGGGACCCCTTCCTGGCGCGCCAAATGTCGAGTCTTAAACTCGGCACTAGTACTACCCGGTCCCTCACGAGCGTGGAATTCGATGGTGCAACACACGGAACACACAGGAACACGCGTTTTTAGACGAGGTTCGGGGCCCTCGGATCGAGAGTAATACCCTACGTCCCGTATGTTATGTATTGCCTTTAGCGATTTGCTAATTGCAAGATCTCGGAGAGTTTTCTGGGGTCCCTGCTCGGCCTTATATATCCGGGAAAGTCGGGGTTACATGCGAGTCCTACTCAATTACACAGATTACATATATGGAATTCTATCTCTAACTTTCTTTATTGATTCGAGTCCTAATCGGACTACAAATCGCTCAATAACTTGCTCCTCAAGTCATTGTACGCCTATCTTGATATCCGCCTTGTTTCCATACCGGTATAGAGAATCTTCGTTATTCCGGACCGGTCGGGAACCAGTCTGTCCGCTATCTCCATCACCTTTATCTTCATTGATTTGTTACCGTGTCTTTGCGCATACATTCCTTTATCATCCGTATACCCATAAGGCAAGTATACGACAGTCCCCTCGGACCGAGTTCCGCGGACCTGTCCGAGCACGATTGTGATCTCCTAGAAGATTCTCCCTGGTCTTGAACGAGCTGATTGGTCTACAAAGCGGCCGCATCAACCAGATTCGAGCTCGCCTTAATCCGGGTGTTTGATCGAATACTTCCTCCGGGATAGTCTCCAAGATTTGCTTAACCCCCACAATATTGTGCAAGCTGTGAAGTAAAGACCCGCGTGCGGTTCAACTCAACTTCTAGAGCATCCGTGTTAAGGGCCCTATTTGAGCGGCCACGATTTTTCCCACCGCAGCTTGCCACGGCGATAGTTGTACGAAAGGCAAACTTTCCAACGCATTAGCTGCCCGGTCGGTTGCCACAAGTGCTCTACCAGTCGGGACTCCGTTCCGAGGGCTCTAGTTTGACTTGTTCCCGAAACGTTAGCATCCGAAGGACGATGTCGAGCCGTTCCTGGCGGAGGCGATTAGTTGTCATCATCATCCGTGTTCATCGCGGCTTCCTCACGCGGATATTCATCCTCTGCTTGCTTGGCCAATCTCTCGGCTTCAGTCGAAGCTTCGACATTATTGAGCTGGACAATGACCGATCCAAGCATAAAGACTTCAAAGGAGGCTTGAGGATCTTCCTCAAAGTCGCTTCCAAGCTCGGAAGAGCCGCTCATCACTACCGACCGGGTAGCGGTCAAGATCTTGGCCGGATTGGCCGGATCGAGGGAAACTCGACCGGTCGATAGGTCGTGCCACAAGATTGGCAGCGTGAGATTGATCGAAATCTGAAGTAGAAATCACGATTGCATCGGGTGAACGTGCTTGAACATCGGCGGCCAAATTGCGAGCGGGATTCATTAGGTGAAGCTTTTAGAATCAGCCTCAGATGTCTACGGACCCAAAGCATATCGTGAAGCCGGGTGCGAAGTTGTCGTTGAACGAAGTACCCATCGAACTCGCCAAGAACTCGCCGGGACCCCCTACCTAGCGCGCCAAATGTCGAGTCTTAATCTCGGCACTAGAACTACCCGTCCCTCACGAGTACGAAATTCGATGGTGCAACACACGAAACACACAAGAACACAAGATTTTAGATAGGTTCATGCCCCTCAATTGAGACTAATACCCTACATCCTGTATGTTGTGTAGTGCCTTTAGCAGATTGCTAATTGCGACTTGTCGGAGAGTTGTTTGAGGGGTCCCTTCTCCGCCTTATATATCCGGGGAAATAGGGTTACATGCAGAGACCTAGTCGGTTACGTAGATTACATACTCGGAAGCTCTATCTCTAAAATTTCCTTATTGAAACAGAGTCCCATCGGACTAATATTGCGCCTTTACTTATCAATCAAGTTAACATACGTCGGTATTGCAATCCGCCTTGCTCCCATACCGGTATATAGGACCTTCTATTATTCCATACCGGTCGGGCACCACTCTATGGGCCCTCCCGACCGGTCTTATCTTGATCATCATGCCACCATATCTTTGTTTAGTCATTCCTTCGACAATTGTATACCCATAAGGCTAGTATACGACATGATGTACTCGCTCGGTTCGCAGTAGAGTGGACTCCCAATGGAAACACCGAGGCTGAAGCACGGGGCACAGCAGAGGATCCGATATGGACCATATACACCGACGATGCATGGGGGTTGCTTGGAGCAGGATGTGCAGCAGATCATAACATCTCGTAGCGAACAAACACTAAGATACTCTGTCAAGTTAGCCTTCCGGACCTCTAACAATGCTACCGAATCCGAGGGCATCTTGTTAGGATTGAGGCAAGCAAGGGCCCCGGGGCTCAAAGGGTGATCATATACTGCGATTCACAGCTAGCATCGGAGCAGTTGGCCAAAGGGTATAGGACTCTTGACATAGAGATGGCCTTGTATACACAAAAAGTCGAGAGAAATGGACAAGTTCTTTGTGGGGTTCGAAGTGAGAAACATCCGACGGACCAAAAATAAGGAGGCGGATGCAATGGCTAAGGCAGCCTCGAGGCAATTCCCGAGTACAACTAGACGTGTTGCATGCAACATTACACGAAGCTTCCATAACAAGCACCCGGGTCAAGCGAGTTCCGAGCATTGGCTTCGAAAGATTGGAGAGAACCCATTCGAGCCTTCATAGAGAAACACTATGAGCCGGACAATAGGTTGGAAGAGCAAAGGTTGCAGCACGGATGTAGGGGGTATTTGTTGCTTGATGGAATCTTATACGTGGGGGAGTTTGTGCACCCTTGTTACGGTGCCTAAGTCAAGCCGAAGGAGTTCAATTGCTCAAGGAAATCCACGAAGGGTCTTGCTCATCTCACTTAGCACCAAGGGCTTTGGTTGCTAAGGCATTCATGCAAGGGTTCTACCGGCCAACGGACATAAGAGACGTAGAAGAATTGGTGCGGGTGTACTCAAGATGTCGGTGGATGGGTGCCAATCTCACTTTCCGGCAATCGCCTTACAGCCAATACCTCCGGTATGGCCCCTAGCCGGATGGGGAATTGGCATTGTTGGATAACCGCCAGTAGCACCGGGGGCTTCGGATTAGCTGTAGTGGCAGTGGAATGCTTCTCAAAATGGGTGGAGGCTAAACCCCGTTCAAATCACAGCCATAAGTGTCTCGCGAGTTCTTTTGGAAGAATGTGGTATGCCGCTTCGTAGTGCCTCTGGAGCTAATTGTGGACAATGGCAAGCAATTCGAAGGATTGGAGTTTCGTGAGTATTGCCTTATTATAGGTGTCAAGAAATGCGAAATCTCGGTGACCAACCATCGTGCCTATGGTGTTGTTGAACGTATGAATGGCAATGTGTTTAGTGCCATCTCAAAGGCACATGTTGGCCTTCCCAAGGGAAATGGGCGGAAGTGTTGCCCAATTTCTTGTGGTCCATAAAAACCACCGCTACAAGACCAGGGTTCTCGCCCTTCCGCTCGCTTTATGGGGCGGAGGCCGTGACGTCCGAAGAAGTCCAGGCCGGCTCTTTCCATACTACAAGACCCCCGGCAAAGGTCGAGGATGTGTCTAAGGACCTCCTTGAAGAAACTCGTCTGCAGGTCGTGGCCAATTTGCATAAGTACATATCATCCATGGAAAAGTCCTATAACACCAAGGTACACCCACGAGAGTTTCAACCGGGGACCTTGTGCTCAAGAAAAATCTGCTACATGTCACCAAGCTAAACAATAAGTGGATGGGATCCGTTCCGGTGGATAAGTTCATTTGCTACCTCACGCCTTCATCGTTGATACCTTGAAGAAGTTCTACATATGAGGCTCCTTCGAGAGCACATGTTAGCTTTTGGAAAAGCACCTTGTATTTGTCGCGGGGCATGCCTTCGAGCATGATGCGAGTCATGTTTTAGATTTGCTGGTTTGTGTTCTAAGTCTCCTTGCACGAGCGTATTTTCGAGTCCGTTGGGGTCTAGGGGCTGTTGTCTAAGAGTCTCCGAAGTCGTTCAAGTTAGCTAAGGTCTATGGGCTATTGTTTAAGTCTTCGAGGTGTTAGGTTTATGTTTTCACTGCCGTGCAAGGGGCTTCCAAGTATGTAATACATTCCTTATCAATGAAAAATATTGGCTCCAATCAAGTCTAAGTTATGCATGCATAGGACAACAATGTAAGTCCGAAATGCTTAGGAACCCTAACATTTCGATGCTAGGCAACTACGTCCTAATGCCTTGAAAAGACATCATCTAATAAGTCCGAGTTTGGAACCCCAACATAGAATCCGAAGCGATAGGGAACCCCCACAATACCGAGAGGACCGAGCGTGGGAACCCTACCTTGGGCATCGGAATGCACTCAAAAATGATAAACACTTTATTAATAAGAAAAAGATGACAACAGGAAGAGGGGCCCAAAGGCCCCTTAATACATCAGAATTTGGTGTGTCCTGCTCTAAACTTTCTCGTTGTGCATGCAGCTCTTGCAAATAAGTGGAGCTCCTTGCGGTGGCCGCCTCCATTTCCTCTAACTCGCGTTTGTGCTTTGCTAAATCAGCAGCGATGGCAGCTCGCCCTTCGGCAGTGGAAGCTTGAGCCCAAAGAACCTTCGCATCTACGGGGTCCGAGTCACTATCGCTAGAAATTTTGATGGGCTCGGACTTCAGATTAAATACAGGGACGTCCTTCGAAGCACTCAACCGCTTCGCTCACGACGATTCCGTTGTGCCAAGAGCTCTTCGGCGGAGACCTTCGGGAAGGATGCCTTTATCATAGCGTTGTGTTCGTTTATATGGCTTAGAAATTCACCAAAAGCCAACGCCACCTCCGAGTACTACTCCCTCTCGTTCATATTTACATGTCATTTTAGCCTTCCTCACTTTTCTCCAATTACATGTCATTCTCGCTTCTCAATGCACCTTTCTCTCTTCCCAATACAATATTCCATCTTTCCACTACACCTCTATCTCTATCTCTCTCCTCCTCATTTTCAGTGCACCTACTTTTTTCACTTCACCTTAATTCTCGTACCCAACTCCAAAACGACATGTAATAATGAATGGAGGGAGTAGTAACCAAGAAGGGGTCGGGGGCTTCTAAGCCCTCGAGAACCAGCATTCGAACGGAACTGCATCGGTAATTATCGGTTCCTCGGGAATCTGCTCTACCTCGGTGAAACCCGAAGGCTCCTAACAAACAATTTGAACAAAAGACAATATTCCATTATAATAAGCCCTAGATACATCATAAAACTTCGGAGCGCTAGACGCTTACGAAGCTTAGTACATGCATGAATAAAACATAAAGACTAATATAAGATAGCTAAAGTTCACACCCGAGGCCGCGAAGAAGGGCTTGCGGTATAGGGAGCCTCTCCCTTTGAGGCGGCCTCGGGGGCGGGCCGGCAGCTGTGGCCATCTCGCGACGGTTCCGGTGTGAGCCTCATGCTATGTGGCCCTTGTGGAAGGCCCGGCTTGCAAGATAGCCGCGGAAGTCCTTGCCAAATCTTCACCGGCAGCTTCGAGAGCCACGGAGCGGGCTAAGCCTAGCTCCGAAGGCCTCGAAAACTCACGGCCAAAGTAACGATTGGCGTCAACAATTTCGGATTGCATGCACTTGTACGTCACGTAGTCCTCTCCGCAGGAAGCCCTAAGTTGCTTCGAGGCCTCCTTAATTTGTCGCACCGGAAGGGGGATGATATATTTCATCACGTTGAACGCCCCCGTCCAAGCAACGCGTGCTCAATGATGACCCCATCGAATAGAGGCGACCTTCGTAGTAGCAAGATCGGAGGACATCCAACGGATATCGGCAAGGCCATCCCCATACTCATGCGTGGGATCGGGGCACACAACACCTAAGGAAGTTAAGAAATCATGAAACCGGGTCATGAGTTCCCGGTTCTCGTGTTGATAGCCTCCATTTCCTTCATATATGTGGTGGCCATCTCCAAGTGTTGGTGTACTAAGCAGCGAGGGTGATGCTCACTTAGCACACCGAACACGTAAATGAAGTATGCGAGGTAGTAAAGAACAAAATGGCAAGATAACAACTCTAGTATAAGCGAAGTTAACTTGTTGATTGTATGTGTGTTTATAGGTGACTCTTGGACTCCCTTTATAGTACTAGGGAGCCACCTTTACAAAATCATTTTACCCCCGGTCGTCGTCGTCCTTGATTCCACCGGAAGGTGGTAACTCTCGAGGGCATTCGGGAAAGCCAGCTAAGCACATGTGATTCGCGACTTAGTTGGCCGCTGGCTGGAAGGCAACGCGACCCGACGCTTCGCCGGGCGCTTGGCTTCCGCTTGGCCGTCGCCTCGCTCCACCGGCGGTCGGCTCGCCGGTCGTGAGCTTCGCTCGGGGGGGGCATCACTTCATCGATAGCTGCTCCGCTTTGTCCCCGTGAGCTTCCCTCGCGACGTCACCTTCGCTCCCGGCGCTTCGCTTCACTCGTCAACCTCGCGAGTTCACTTGGGGGTCTAGAGTTAGTCATGGCAAATAGGTGCGGGGTGCTTGGCGTTTTCTCCACGCGGTGCTCGCTTCGCGCCAAGCCCCCAACGGTAGCCTCTCGAGGGACAAGCTCCTTTCGCGCACGCGGATTATGCATATTCGATCGAAACTTCGCCTCGAGCGCACGAGCAAGCGTGGGGAAATGTCGGTCCCCGCTCTTTTTGCTTGTTTTGTTTGCTTTGATCGATTGCCGGCTCTAGCGTTTTGTGTTCGACACGCTAGCGCTAGGGCAGGTGCGGGCCTAGAGTTCCATTATCTCGTTGTTTTGTTGGCCCGCCTCGGAGTTCATGCTTGGAGATGCGGCGGCGCTGTCAATTTTTTCCCTGTTCCTTAGGTTTTACCGCGGCCTATAAAAGCCAGGCCTCGTGTGAAAATTTTCTACCCCTCTTGCCGAAGCTCCTTTTTAAACCGGCTCGATTGCGTTTTCCATCACGCCGAGGGTTTTGTTTTCTTCGCTCGTTGCTTCTCGCTTGTTACTACAACGCTTCGGGTTTGCTTCGTTGGCTTCTTTCCTATCTTCGCTTCTTTTGGGCCACTTTTTCCTAAATGTTTGCCGGTGTTGTTCGAGTCCGGTTCTTGGATGGCTCGTATCAAGAGAACGGCTCGGCCTATTTCCAACTTCGTTCCGGCGCAACCGGTGCATGATCCTAGTGCTTTGGGGCGTCTTCGCTCCGATGCTTTGTCCATACGCACCGGCGAGCTCGAGGGTTGCTTGGAGAGCCAAGAATACCTCGGTGATGCCGATGACATTGCCGGCACGCTCGGGTCTTCCTACGTTCATGACGATGGTGACGTTGAGGATTTGATCATGGATGTTGAGGGTTCAAGTGAGGGGACTGCCGCGGAGGCCTCCGGCGCTGCGAGTAAGTGGGGTGGAGCCTTGATCCGCTGCCGATCGGCCGATCGATTCGAGGAAAGAGCGTTTGCCCTCCAAGCCGAAGAAGGCTCGAATCCATGGACCTTCGCCATTACGCGCTCGACTATGTCGAATGAATATGTGAAGGTCATGGTTGAGGAGGGATATATTTCGAGTATCGGATGCCGAGCGAAGACACGGAGCTCCTTCGTGATGAAGACGAGGTCGTTGGTTTCTTCGAGTGCTTTGCGGCCGGCCTCGTCGTGCCATGCCACGAGTTCGTGCAAGCTATTTTGGAGCACTATCGAGTCCGGTTGCATGAGTTAACTCCGAGCGCCTTCGCCCACCTTAGTAAATTTGTGTGGGCTGTGGTTAGCTATGGAGGGTCCCTCGATATCGAAGTCTTCGTTCGTCACTACGTCTTACATTATCAGCCTCGGCGGGTGAGGATGTGGGGTCTCGAGCATGCTTGCAACTATGCATTGTACAGTTTTTCGCCTCGCCACGCCGACAACCGTGATGTAATGCATTGCAGCAACAGCAAGTGGAGCCCTGGGTGGGTTAACAACCGGTTTTACTACAAGGTCCCGAGAGTCAAAGTTGCGAGGAACGGCGAGTCGAAAATAGTTTTCCCTCCGGCTTCGCGTCTCGTTGACCCGAGCCCGGTTGCCGATCCGGAGTTCAAAACTCAAGGTTGTATTGTTAACGAAGGTGTGTATCGCGACGCTTACTTCGTTCCAGCGGTCGTGATCTTGTTGAGGAGTTCCACGCTGCCGATGTTCGGTCCTTGTCTAAAGATTTCTTAATTCAGCGAAGTTGTCCGGCCTACCTTCGATGTTGAAGGGATTTTGGGCTCGGTTGTGTGTCCCTTGGTGGATCCGAAGATTAAAAAGAAAAGTGGGAAAAGGATCGAACAGTTCATCCGCCGCCTTAAGGATGATAGTTCGTTTTATCGCGGCATTTACTCGGCCGCCGAGCATAAATAGGTACTTGGAGCGGACGACAACTCGTGGCCATTTCAATCGTATACTCCATCACTCGGCTTTCGGTATCTCCAACGCGAAGTTGTTGGAGAAGCTGATACTTCGAACAAAAAACGAAAGTTTGAGCTGCCTCGTGGAGGTGACTCGGCTAAGTATTTGGCTAAGGAAACTACCATGCTGGGTAGCGTTGGTAGCCCGTCTTGGCGCGAGGCCGTGTTCGGTGATGATGCCGGACATTCCGGCCGAAGCTCCCGCGCCTACGAGGGAAGATGTACGCAAACTTGGTTCAAAAGCAAAACCTAGGGTTGTCCTTACCGATTCGGGTAAGTTGTTTTGCTCTTTTTTGTTTTCCTATGTTTTGGCTTCTCTGCTCGCATTTACTCGGTACTACGGTTTTGGTCTACAGCTCCCTACTCGCCTCGCGGCCGCCACGAGGAAACATGCGTCCTCGCCTCCTCGTCCATGCGAGATCACTTTGTCCGAGCTTGCGGATTCCGCCTTGGTGGCTGAACTGCAGCTTTTCCTTCGTCGGGCGAGGAGGCTGCTAGTGTTCTTGCGAGGCGCGAGATGCATTCGGCCTAGCTTGCGAAGGACTTGGCCGTGAGAGAAGATGAAAACACGCGTCACCGGGGTGAGGTCAAACGCCTCGCGAGTCCGCGGCAGATGAGAAACGGGTCGGGGCCGTCGCGAGGAATGAGTTGACTGCCATGAAGGTGGAATTGGAGGCTACGAGGGCAGAAAATTGGGGTCCGTCGGCCTCCTTAAGGGATCGGTGCAAAGTGCTCATTCGGCGAAGTGATCGCATAAGCTCCGCTTTCGCGGCTTCGTTGATCGGCGTTGGGGCTTAGGTGCCTCCCTTCGATTCTCGCCTCGCACACGGACCGGAGATCGCATTCCTCGATTGGCTCGAGGTGTAGCATCCAGCGGTGCCCGAGGTGATGGAGAAAAGTAGTAGGTATGCTTCGCTCTACTCCGTAGAGGCTGCCTCGAACTTGCTCGAGCGCAAGAGGTGCCCTCATGTCGTGGTGTTGGCCGATCACGACAAAACGGCAATTGGGCGCCACTCTTGAATGAATTCGAGCGACGCTCCAAGGTTGGCCGTGAGGCGGATCTCTTCGAGTATCGGGTCCGCCACGGCTACGAAGATGTACGTGTGCAAGCCTGCGCAAGAGTTGCGAAGGTACCCGTTTGGCTCGCCTTTGGCTCGGTTCGTCCTTGTTTTCGCTTTTCGGTTTTCTCACTCTCGCTCCTTGCTGCCATTTTTTCAGTCCCTGGAGGCGAGAGGCGAGGATGCCGGTGAAGATGGCTCTGCTCACTCGAATAGCGACACCGGCACCCCCGATGGGGAGTCCACGCGAAGTGTCTACTCAACTTTGCCTTCGGTCTCCGCTTAGGGCGGCGCGAAGTGACCTTGTATTCAGCTTTAGCTTTTCTTTTTATAGGCTTAGATGTTTTCTTAGACCCCGACGGATGCTAGCATTTGTGCCGAGGCCGGGGTGAATTGGAGGTTAATGTCTTGTGTCTTCTTGCGTCGCAACTATAGCTTCGCTGCCTTTGACTATTTTGGATAAGAATGGCCCGACGTTTTGCGGTTCCTTTGTTCGTTTCCCGCGGTGTCCTATGCCCTCGCGACTTCGTGAGGCTCATTGTTTCGTGTATAGTCATTGGTCACCGGGTTCACTCGCACCTTTTTTATTGTTATGGTGGCTTCGCAGGCATGGATTGGGCATTTGTTTGCCATGTAGTCTCCGCTCTTGCGCAGCTGCTTCCTCCCGCGAGGAGAGTTCCTACTTTGTGAGGAAGCCGACGTGCTTCGCCAATTGACTTGTATGGGTCCGTCGCACGCTTCGCCAAGCGACTTCACCTTCAAGCGAAATACGCTGCACACGCCCCTATTCCCCGGCTATGACAACTTCGTGGAGCATGGCCGGTGTTTCGCGTTGGTTGGTCGCCTTGGCGTGCGGAGGCTCGTGGTGCTCTAGCACTTCGCTCGACTTTGTGTGGGCGGCTCGCGGTATTCCGGCACTTCGGCCGTGTTTCGGCACTTTTTGCTCTTCTTGGTGCGAACATTCTACGGTCGTGATGTCTGGAGCAATGGGAACCGTTGCGGTGCTTGGTTCTCTCCCGCGCGATGTCGCGCAAAGGTGAAACATTGCTCGGGTCCCTTTGGTTTTTGTTTTTGTTTTCTAAGGAGCGGCCTTCGATCCATTTGTAAGATGTGTTTTGAATAAAGTGCAATGTGTTTGGCTTGCGAGGTTTGCCTCGAACGGGAGGCATCAGCCCCTTTGCGGCTTTACGCTTCCTTTTATTTAAATAAAACTCCACTCCCCCCCCCACTCGGTCGTGGCTTTACGCTTCTTCTTGTTTAAATGAAACGCCACCCCCCCCCCTCTCGGTCGTTTAGGGGCGAAGTGCGGTTTGCTTCAAATCGAAGAACGCAAGCCCCTTACGGCTTTACACCTCGTTTTATTGAAATGAAACGCCACTCCCCCTTCTTAGTCATTTAGGGGCGAAGTGTGGTTTTTACTTCTAACAAAAACGGGAGCCCCTTAGCTGCTTTACGCCTCATTTTATTGAAATGAAACACCACTCCCCCATCTTAGTCGTTTAGGGGCGAAGTGTAGTTCTTACTTCGAACGAAAATGCGAGCCCCTTAGCGGCTTTACGCCTTGTTTTATTGAAATGAAACGCAACTCCCTCTTCTTAGTCGTTTAGGGGCAAAGTGTGGTTCTTACTTCGAACAAAAACGCGAGCTCCTTAGCGGCTTTACACCTCATTTTCTTGAAATGAAACGCCACTCCCGCCTCTTAGTCGTTTAGGGGCGAAGTGTGGTTTTGTACTTCGAACGAAAACGCGAGCCCCTTAGCGGCTTTACGCTTCGTTTTATTGAAATGAATCGTGACTCCCCCTCTTAGTCATTTAGGGGCGAAGCGTGGTTTTTTACTTCGAATGAAAACGCGAGCCTCTTAGCGGCTTTACGCCTCTTTTTATTGAAATGAAACACCACTCCCCCTCTTAGTCATTTAGGGGCGAAGTGTGGTTTTTACTCGCGAACGAAACGCGAGCCCTTCGCGGCTTTACGCCTCGTTTTATTTCGTCGCTCCGGGGTTTTTGTTTGTGCCCGCAGAGACGACCTTTGGCCCGTACTCGCGGGGTATTTTGCTTTTGCCTCGACCGAGTAAATGCTTTGCGGTGCCAACTCGTGTGGTTCTTGTTTATTTCCAACGGAGAGAAGTTCTAGCCGATACTCGGGGTGTATTGCTTATGCCTAGCGAGAGAAGTTCTAGCCGGTACTCCGGGTGTATTGCTTATGCCCAGCGGAGTACGGCTATGGGGCGAGTGTTGCCTCGTTGTCGAATGTTCGGACTTCCTTTGTTTTTGGAAGTCGTTGCGATCTTTTGCTTCGAATATTAGGAAACGCAGCTTTATATTACTTATAGCTGCTATTTGTGACATCCCCTCCGGGACACCCAGGAATCGGTACGGAGGGACACTCGAGGAAGCGAGTTACAACAGAACATCATCTCATACAAGCCGTAATATATACATCATGGTATAATACAACCAGGTTTTCGAAATACAAACATTCGCACAACGGAAATGTAAACATTATTGAAGTTTAACACCCTACGAGTATGCAGCGGAAACTTGTACTTTTATACAACAAAAGTCTAGCAGACGATCAACGTGATGTACTGAGCCCGTCGCACATCACGGTCCTTCCTTCTCACGGCGTGGGGATCCGTTCCCATTGGAGGGAACCTCCCTCAGGACATTGCTCTTCTTCCGGAAAGCTACCGTATAAGTCGTGATAGTACGACTCATTCCCCGAAAGCTAACGAACAAACCCCGAGTATTCTAATACTCGGCAAGACTGACCCGTCAATATGGCACGCTAAGGCCGACGCCTAGTATGCAAAGGCTTTCCGGTCGTGGGGGTTTACTCCTTTGCGAAAACAGCATTAAAGGGTGGATCCTTACTTTCAATATTTTAGCTCAACATTAAGTTCATTAACCTTGGTATTTGCATGCTATCACTATTGCAATCAAGTTGGCAAGACAAAATCAAAGTAGATCATTATTCCTTCCATCTCTCATCCTCATCTTCCATATTGTTTAACTACGATGTGACGAGCTAAACAAGCGGTACTCATTACCGCAAGGGACAACGATTCGAATCGATTTATACCAGGTGGCAAAACCCGACTACACGACGTATATGCACCACACCGATCGTATACGACAACCTTTCCCTCTAATACCTGACGAAGACTAGCCATTTCCAACTCCCCGGGAGTATGGCGACTCCACGACTTCCTTTGTGGCCGACCCATCTCCCTCCCGTGAGACTAACCTCTCACTAACGAGCCGATAAAAGAGAGTTGACTATGCTACATCTCCGGGGCGGTAGGGTACATCAGCTTGCTGGGCCCATGATACTAGCATGTAGTACGGTACGTTCAAACTTGTTCAACTAAGCCGACAACGGTACGGTCCTTGATCGACACGAGACGGGGCTACCACCTTGCAAGACCTCATCCCCGTCTTGCCCTTTCTCCTACGGGGCCCGTCCGGTCTCAATTTCATTAACACTCTCTTCAGCTTGGTGTTAACACATCAATCCTTAAAGCCTCCACGCTTTAAGATTCCCTAAAACATCTACCGTTGCGACTATGAATTAAGCCTAGCTTCTATTGAGCTACCTGTACCGAGTATAGTATAAACAAACGGAAACCTATCATAATGCAACTAGGTATCAATCATTCCCTAACACCTAATGCACAACCATAACTTAACTATGTGATAAAATAAAATATTTGAAAACATAGGTAGGATGCACCGAGGCTTGCCTTGATACGAGTCGGGGTTAGCTTCCTCGGCGTGTGAGTCGACTTCGGGATTCCCTTCGCCTACCTCGACCTCGGGTGGAACCTCGATCACCTCGGAACCTAGGTCGACCAACAATGCGTCGCGAATCACAATCATGCATGCATGAATGAACATGATATGATTATGCAAAGGTTTTATTAATTATGTTCATCAACTAATAATTAGTGATTAATTATATTCAGTAATTAATAGTTAATAATTAATACTTAATCATTCATTATATTTGTTAATTAACAAATTATAATTAAGCATGTTCATTAAGCAATAATTAACAATTGATTATGCTCATTAATTAATGCTTAATCATGGTTATTAACTATTAATTAATCATGGTCCCTAATTAATAATTAATTATGTTCATTAGTTACTAATTACTTAGGTTCAGTAATTAATAATTAATCCTGTTTATTAAGCAATAAATAATCATTACTTAAATGACATGTGATAATAGGGTAATAAATTGGAACCACATGAAATGATAATGTTTAAGGGTGTGTTCGTTTCCTGGGGTCTAAATTTTAGAGTCTGTCAAATCAAAAAGAATCTTATTATTTAAGAGTATTAAATAAAGTTTAATTATAAAACAAATTACAGGCCCCTAGACTAATTTACGAGACGAATCTAATAAGGTTAATTAAGTCGTGGTTAGAAGACTGATTCATCGTAGCATCACTTCAACAAAATATAGATTAATTAAGCTCATTAGATTCATCTCGAAAATTAGCACCAATCTGTCAATAGGGTTTTGTCATTAAATTGATCGAAATATTCATAAATAATAAGATTCTCTTTGATGTGACGAGTGCTAAATTTTAGAGGGGAGGAAACGAACACACCCTAAGTTTAATTTTGGAAAATAATTTTCATAATTACTTTCGTCTGCAGTATCTCCTTCATTTAATTAAATTATTTTCTTACATTAAACATTTATCTAGCATAAAATAATAGCTTTTATTAATCAAAGAATGTGATTAATTATTATCTATAAAATAGAAATACTCAAAATAGATATTTTATTTCATAAATAAATAGTTCTTATTTTTCCGAGTCTAACAGAATTGGTTTCATATTTTTCTGATTTTTATTGAATATTCTATGAATTTTTGAAAATTTATAAATGCCTTTGTGCCACACGCTGGGCCACGAGTGGGCCACACGGAATCTCGCGTAGCCACACGCGATCCAGCGCGTGTGGCCCGCGATGTGGCACCACCGCGGCGACGACGGCACGGCGGCGCGGCCACCGGAGTTGGCCGCCGGTGCGCTAAACCTCGTCGCGAGACCACCTACAAGATCTACTCGACCCGGCGAACTCAACCACGGTGACAAAACAGCATGAGCTCGACCGGAAGCTTGCCGGCGGCGAGAGGCGGCCATGGCGAGAGGCTCCGTACGGCGGGAAGCTAGCTCGAGCACCCAAAAATTGGGGAAAAAACTATGGACAACATCTACGGAACATGCGCAAGCTCGTCGGATGATCCTAAGAGAATGAGCATAGTCGGAGAGTAGAGCTCACCGTGAGTGACGCGGCGGCGGTGATGGAACTCCGAGAAAACGGTCGATTCTTGCCGGACTCGAGGAGGAAACGTGCGGATGAGTTGACAAACTAGATGAACACCACCTTGCGCATCACGGGAATGAAAAACAAGCACAAGTGCCTCACCACGACTCACCAATTTGAAGACGCGGCGGAAGAACACGGCCGGGTTCTCGGGGAAGAAGACGGCCCGATTGGAGAGAGATACGGCGATTTGTGAGGGTTTATGGTCACGGAGAGATGGAGTGTGTTCCTGCGGACCTTTTGGTGGCGTTGGTCCGAAGGGTGGGTTGCCGGAGCGGCCCGGCGGCGTTGCTCCGAGAGGCGGTAGTGTAGCGGTGAGGCGGAGAGGAGAAATGGGGAGAGGAAGGGGAGGATAAGGCCGCGGCTGGTTTTATCATCGCCGGAGGCGGCAACGGAGCAAGCAGCTGCGTGGCTCCAACCTCGCTGCGTGGCTGGGGTGGCGTGGCGGCCGGCCGGGAAGGCGGTGCGGTCACGGCGGTGCTTGAGCATCGTAGGCCGGGCCCGGAAATTTTACAAAAACCCCTCGGCTTTCGGATAATTAAAAACTACTCTTCCCATGCTCCGAAAATTCCCAAAAATTTCGGGGTGCAAAAGAAAGTATTTTGGACATTTTTCCTATTAAGTCCAGATTAAGATTCCAAATTATTTTCGGACTAAAAGTTCATGTTTAAATTAACAAAAGAAGCTTTGTGTATTTCTTGTAATTATTTTTACCAAGCAAAATAATTTCAGGGAATTTTTATAACTATTTATTTATGATGTTTAAGCAATAGAAAATGTTAAACATATTATTTTCTCTTATTTAAATTCTTTTTAAGCATTCCCTTTAATCTTTAGCTAGTTTGATATTTTATGTGCATTTTCTTAACACAATATTTAATAACTTCATAAATGCAATATGATGACATACTCATGAATGACATGAAATGCATTTATTTACGATAGTTGTTACACTATTACACATGCCGCCTCGTTATAAACCTCGTGCCCTGGTAGGGTTTTCCCCTGCGAGGAAAAGAGTACGAACTTTTGGCTTTTTGTGAGAAATGAAAAACTAAGTTTTCCGTAACTACTTCGCCGACCCCTTGCTTATAACTTGCAGAGGCATTGTTTTACAATTTTGCTCTTATGTTTGGTGCTAGTCCTTCGCCTGTTTGCGAAGGCTTTGCCTCTTCTTGCTGTGCAGCGCTTCCATTGCTTCGACTGGTGTTGGTGTGAAGATTTCCTTCATCTTGCGCCGGATGAGCGCTTCGCTCTCTCCGTGGTTTTGCTTTTGACGGATTGAGTCCTAGGCTTTTGGCTTCTTTCGTGAGTTTTGTTTCTAGGTCATCCTTGGTGAATACTTGGATGCTATGTATGTTTGCTATTCCGGTGTGAACCCTTTTCCGATGTCTCTTGCCACTGCTGATCTCCTTTTCTCGTTATCACACCCTTCGCCGTTGGTATCTTCATGTGGAGATATGCATTGTGGATCACGGCTTCGAACGTGTTGATTGTGGGCCTCCCTAAGATTGCGAAATATGGGTAATTTAGCTCTGACCACGTCGAATGTGACAAATTATGTTCTTGGGTTGTTTGTGTCACCGAAGAACACCGGCAACTTTATCTTTCTCGCGGGCTCCACTCTCTTTCCGTCGAAGCCATATAGTGGCACGTTTGATGGTTCCAAGTCTTGGTTTGTGTACCCCATCCTTAGCGAGTGTCCCATGGAACATTATATCGACCTGGCTGCCATTATCGATGAGTACTTTGTCAATCCTCTATTTGTCTATGTGTGCTTCGATTATGAAAGCATCCGATCGTGGATAGCTGTTCAAGTCGAGGTCGGCTTCGGTGAATGTGATGGGTATATAGGATCATTTTGATTTCCTGATCGGCCCTTCAACAAACACTGCGTTTACTAGTCCGAAGTAATCTTTGTGCGGCCTCTTGCTTTCAAAGTCCATACTTGAACCATCCGAAATCATTCGGAGGAACCTCTTTGCGGGTAGTGGTCGAGCTCGGTTGTCTTGCTTGCTTATGTCTTCGATTTTGGGTGGTGGCAGCGTTAGCGGTTCTAAGTAAGCAATTCTGTTGTCCTGCCTTGGTTGGTGTGAACTACCCGTTCCGTGATACTAGGGCGGAGGCTGCAAATGATGGCTAGAGCCGAAGTTAGGAGTCGGGTGGCAAGGATGAGGCGGGTAGTAATGGTTCCGAACACTTGGTTGATGTGATTACTTGTTGAGGCCAAGCGCTCGTTGTCGTGCGGTTTATCTCCGTCGATCGCTGGGAGTGCTTCTTTTCGAGATCTAGCCTTCGCATTATCTGCCTTGTTTTTGGGCAATCTAGTGTTTTGTGCCTCGCGTGGCGTTCGCGATAGATGCGATAGGGTTTCTTGCTGCTGGTGCGAGTTGTTGCGACTCGTTGTAGTTACTGCCGTTGCTTGTTGTTTTACGTTTTTCCTTATGCTTGAGTGTGTTGACCCTACCCATCACTATCTTTGTTGGCCTTGCTCTGTATGTTGTTGACTGTCCCCGCTTGGACGTTGCCCCGAGGCTTCGCTTTCTTGTTGTGCCTGTCATAGCTGTTTTGGGTTTCACGAGATTGCTTCGGTTCGAAGTGCACCTTGTGTAGTCTGTCTCCGACCAGCGGTATTCCTCGAACTATCTACACATGTATTGCAAGGTCAATGGTCGTTTCTTCATCAACTTCGAGCTCGGGGGCTCGCGCGAAGCCCTCGAATGGCGTACTCGATTACCGGCTTAGGGCACTTGGACTTCGGTGTCAAGAATCTTTTGTAATAATCTGCGAGCAGCTCGTCCGGCTGTTGTGCGATGTTTCTTAGATTCTCGAGTGCTTCCGAGGCTCCCATGAACCCTCCGAAGTTTGCGATCACCTTGTACCTTAGATTCTCGCGACATTAGATTGACTTTGGCTGCAGGCTGAAATACCACGTCGAAGTCGGTCCTTCGAGCTCGCGAGCAAAGACCTTGGCTAGCGCGACTTCATCTCCTGCTGCCAAAGTGACCGATGCTTCGTAACTAATAAGGAACTGCCTCGGGTCCAAGTCTCCTTTCTACTTTGGGATTGTTACCATCCTAAAGTTTTACGGGTAGTCGGCTCTTTGTAGCCCCTCCGAGAGGGGGAGTCTTTGTCGATGATGACGAGTCCTGGCCTTCTTATAGGCGCACTTCGCGCCTTGTGTTCGTACTTTCTTTGTCGTTGCTTGTGATTAGTTCGGGCTTTGAGTCGCTTGGTATTGTTGCTGTTGTTGGCTTTGAGTGTGTTTTTCTTTGCTCTTGCCCGCACTCTCCCGACTTCTCTTGCGACCTCCGCGTGCATGCACTTTTCTTCGAGCAGGGCTTCTTTTTCTTGCACCGGTTTCTCCTTGAGCTCCACTTCCTGCATCCGCATGAGCTTACTTCTTACGTCTTCGAGCGCTTGATTGTGCCATCGAAGCTTCACCACTTCGTTGGCTAGTGCTTCGCTGTCGCCCGAGGTGTGGCTGCCCTCAAGCTCATCTTCTTCTTCGATTGCTGGCAATTTGTCCGGATTCCGATTGTCTTGTCTTCTGCTTGTGCCTTCGCCACTTGCCGAGGCCGAGGACTGCTCGAGTCGAAGTGGTTGTGGTATCTCGCTCTCGGATGATGGCCATTGGTCCGCCTCCGAGTGCGTCGAAGTGGTTCCGGATGATCTTGTTGGCAACTCCTGCGAGTGGTTGGGCCAGCTGCGACGGTTCATGTTGATATAGTCGTCGCGAGCTTGTGCTTCGTGCTCACGCACGGTGGGCGCCAATGTTGGTGTACTAAGCGGTGAGGGTGATGCTCACTTAGCACACCGAACACGAAATGAAGTATGCGAGGTAGTAAAGAATGAAATGGCAAGATAACAACTCTAATATAAGCGAAGTTAACTTGCTGATTGCATGTGTGTTTATATATGACTCTTAGACTCCCTTTATAGTCCTATGGAGCCACAACTTTACAAGATCATTTTACCCCGGCCGTTGCCCTCGATTCTACTTGGAAGGCGGTAACTCTCGAGGGCATTCCGGAAAGCCGACTAAGCACGCGTGATTCACGGCTTAATTGTCTGCCGGTTGGAATGCAACGCGACACTGGCGCTTCGCCGGGTGCTTGGCTTCCGCTTGGCCATCGCCTCACTCGACCGGCGGTCACCTCGCTGATCGTGAGCTTCGCTCGAGGGGCCCGTCCCTTCGTCGGGCGCTGCTCCGCTTCGTCCTTGGGAGCTTCCCCTCGGGACGTCACCTTCGCTCCCGGCGCTTCGCTTCGCCTATCAACCTGCGAGTTCTTGGGGGTCTACGAGTTAGTCACGGGAAATAGGTGCGGGGTGCTTGGCGTTTGCTCCACGCGGGGCCCACTTCATGCTAGGCCCCCAACACCAAGGACCCCCTTTGAGTGTCGATGGTTGCCTCGGCTTCTTGCAAAGCCTTCGCCGACCTCTCGATCTTTTGGTCTTGCTTATTTTCAAAGTCTATGGAGGCCTTGAGCAGCTCTTCATGCTCCGGGCGCGAGTGTGTTGTACTTCTATTATTCGCGCCGAAGGGCACCTTGCAGGTCCTTAAGCTCCTTACGTAACTTCCGCTAGAGGGTTGCCTTTTGCCAAGTATCGTGCTAGCAAGGCCCCCTGTAGGTGTGCAAAAAGGACAATATTAGCGGAAGTTTACTTATGGAATTAAAATCAAAAGGAAAATATTACCTTTGTGGTTAGGCGAGTTAAACTTTTCGGCAGCTCTTGCCGTTAACTTCTTGCAAGCTCTCGACAACCTGGCACAAATCTAAAACTCGGCTGGTATATTCATGAGCTTTCGAGGCCAAAGGGCGATCCTCGAAGTCCTCGGGCTTTAGGCGGGAACCAATGTCATGTAGTTCCATGCCCTTCGGCAACACCCCCATGAAGCCCTTGCCTCCTCCCCGGCCTTGAGGCACGAGTCGGAGGGCGCGCCTCCGCTAGGCGAAGGTTGGCTCGGTTGGCCCCTTCCTCGTCTTCGGTATTGTTAGCACCCTGTTCGGATGTGCTAGTAAGGGACAAGGGCCGAAGCACCGGGAAGATGTCTGTCGGTTGAAGCACCGGCGAAGACACCGCCGTTTGAGGCACGGGGCTCCGCACCTCTTCCTCTAAAGATGGACACACTCGGGAAATCGAAGGCAACATCCCCACGCCAAAACCCAATGTCGGAGTTGGTGCAGCATCAGCCGGCATGGGCGAAGCGAGCGGGGACGGCGAGCACGCCACCCACCGTGTTGTATCTCGAAGAAGTCTTTGGGTTTGCGGAAGGGGTCACAACCCTAGTTGAGCTCGTCGGCGGCGCTACATCGAGGCCGCACCTCGACCTCCTCCACTTCATCATGACTTACGCCTTCGTCCCCTTTGTTGATCGCGGGGAGTGGGGCGGCAGATTTCTTAATTTTGACATGCTTGACCCTCCATCGCGGAGGTGGCGTGGTCACGGCCGACCTTGCCTACGAAGATGACTCCTCCAATAATGTCTTCGGTGGTAGCCTCTTCGGTCGCTTCGCTTGGCCGGTCTTCGGGCTCATCGGCTCCTTCGCTCTCGTTGTCGCTTGACTCCCCGTCACGGCTTACTACGTAGGCTCGGACCTTACGCTTGTGCGCCTTCTTTGGTGCCACCACACGGAGAGGAAGGATCTCCTTCGGATGCTTAGCATGGTACACCTGGTTCAAGCGGGATGTTTGCCCACACGCCGCGATGCGCACGGGCTCCTCGACCTTAACTCGGATCAAGCAAGTAGCACGCCTCGTTCTAGATATCTTCGAGAGAGAAGTCTACCCAAAATCAAAAATTAGTATAAGATAAGACAATAAGCTTCTAAAAAGATGGATCTTCGCGTCCTCACGTGGAAGTTGATGGACCCCGGTCTTACCGAAGGGGCATAATGCCGGCAGCAAGGAACTCCTCGCATAGGTCCCTCATTGATGCCTTCTTGGCAATTGTATGTAGCGAGGGTGATGCCGGTCTTGATGTGATCATCCACGGTCACCTTCGAATGACCAAAATAGCTGATCTCAATCCTTAAGGAATGTAGATTGCAGCAAGAGTCTTTGTCGTACTAGAACCACTTGTGGTACATGGTGGATCCCCGGTGATCCTCGTAGGCCTTCGCCGGCACGAGATGTTCCATATTGTCGCGAGGACGAAGGGTCACGCACATGTAATTGAGCCACATCTCATCATCCAGCGGGCTCTTAAGTGGCCGCTAGGTAGCTCTGGTGTGTAGCAGCGAAGGCCGCAGCGCTCGGCTTCGTCCCCTCCATCCGGAAGGCCCGATCGAATATGGACAGCCGGATCATGGTGTTCAAAGTGATGTGCTTGGACCTCCAAGCCAAAGAGATCGAAAACCTCCCCTACGAAGCTTGAGCACGGGAGCGGTCACCATCGAAAAGCTTGGCGAAGATGATTAGCCGACCAGGTTGAACCACCGAAGTTGTCTCACCAGGTGGTGGCACATGGGCTCGCTCTCGAACGAAGAAAGGGTCCGGCTCGCTAGCCCACCGGTCCGACTCGACTTCCATCACCTTGTTGGGGCCTAAATAGGCGTTGCACGGCTTTGTGGTGCTAAGGGGCACACGCTACGAAGAGGTTGCACGAGACTTGCCCGTGATTAGTCGAAGGCGCAGGCTCATGAAGCTAAGGTGAAAATCACTAAGCGAAGGCTAGCAAAGCAACGAAGGCAAGGCACCAACTCGGCGAGAGGGAAAGAGGAGTAAGCTTGTGCGTTGGAAGTAGTAAAAATGAGAGTGAGGGACTTGGGCTCACCGTGGCACCTCGTTATATAGGTGGTAAAATTAGGGTTGGCATAAATGTCGCCGCCTCGAAACCAATGCGCCCTCATTAGAGGCTTTAATGCCACGGGTCGGCGAGCGCACCTCATCGGGTCACGTGCATAATGGCCTCTTGGGCTTCTTGGGCGTGTCTTTCAAGATGCCTCTGTCGGATCGAATCGTCCTTGGAACAAGGGGAAATCACCGCGTTAAAAAAGCATTCGCCATAAGCCCCACCACCCCACCCATCGGATGGAACCCTCTTCGGGATAACGGGATAAAGACGACGTCAAGTATAAGGCTTTGCCTTCGGTTCAAAACCCCTTTAGGAAAAAGAGGAACGACGATCTCAAGTGCTCATTCAAAATGTCCTCCTTCAAAAGATATTCTTTTTATAAGACGGGAATGTGAAGCATATCCCTTCGTAAGAAGTTTGTCTCTGGATCGGCATCATAGCATCATTGTCGGACTATGGCTATGTTTACGAGGCCCTAATGAGGGCCACTGCAACAAGGCATGGGTAAGGTTCAAGATTCGTAGTGGATAAGAGGCTCATGTGGCACCCTCTAACCCGGTGACCTTGCCACGTAGCCTTATCCGGATAAGATTTCCCTTGCCACACGGGCATGGTCGGCCTATAAAGCAGGGGACGAGGCCACCTGGACTCATATCCAAAGCTTTCAAGCACTTGTTCATCTAGCCCTCACCAATGGACGGTTGGTCCCTCCAGCTCGCGTTACGAAGGCAGCAAAGGCATATATGCCTTCATAAGCCTCGCGGTTTGCCAATCGACTTTAAAAGGGGTGCAACACGCTTTACCAAGCGACTTCACTAAGGATACAAGCCCGAATAGCTGCCCAAGGTAGTGGCACATGGGGGCTATATTCAGCGCGAGTTCTGCTGGCAAGGCGCCAACGTAGCCTCGGTTCTTGCCTAATCGGGTCATATAGTATGGCCACGATGTGAAAGATGTTGGTCGGTTTACTAACGGATATTGGAGGTCATGATTACGGAGGTTGTCATGCCCTCCTCGATAGCCGAGCGAAGCCTAAGCTCTCGTTCGGCTAGTCCAAGCCATATGGAAGGCGAAGGGAACACATTGTCAAGAGTAACTAAGGCTATGGGAGCCATGACTCCGAAGGTGCACCGGCATCCTTCGAAGGCGGGCATACCCTTAGTTCAACTCTTCCGAAGGGAACCCTTCTAGTTGGGATAGTTAGGGCCTTCGTAGCAAGTAGTGGGGCTATTGCACACCACCCCTAATTGCATCTTTTGTTCTTTTTGGTAGCTTCCTGCAGTCCAAGTGTAAGCGGCCTCCTACGAGAATAATAAAATGGTTGGCTTCGGGTTTTATATGACACCCTTGTGTTTATGTTAGTCGCCTTCGGCATCCTTATGTTTTTTGCAAGTCGGGCTTCATAGGTGATAGCAAGGCGCCTCCGAACAATCTCGAAAATGGGGGTGTAAGGTGGGGATCCTCATGGATCATGGCTTCGGTCCTACCGAAGGCGGAGCTCACCCGTGAGAGGCTACTGTTGGGGGAGATCACCACCTTACCCTAATGGGCCTATCTAGAGGAGAGAAGCCCAAGATGAGGAGGAGAAGGAGGCGCATAGCCCACCTTGAGAGCCAAGGAGACCATTTGGAGGGAAGCACTTGGCCCGGTCGGGGCCCAACAAGGCTATGAAGGAGGAATCCAGCCCACTTAGTAGTCATATGACATGTGTATAAATATCCGAGAATGCGTATAGGCATAGGAAGTGCATGGACATAAGTGTAATTTGGGATTGATGGTGACTATTAGGGTTGAGAGAGTATATGCCTATAAATACTCTCTCAATCCATCACATCAACTAGTTGGATCCCCCTGTAATGCCATTGTAATACAAATATGGCCACCTTCGTAGGGACTCCTCGTAAGGTCCCCTTCCCATTGTCTTTGTTGTCTTCCTTGTTCTTTCCCTTATCGAGGCCTAGTCTAAGGCCCTTCTAGTTTCGAAGCCCATATTCTACCCTCTTCGGAACACCATTAGACTAGCACATACCTTGTTGGTTGTGCGCTTAGCTACCACAACAAAATGTATTGCATCACAACAATAATATCAATTTGTTTTGGTACTTGAACTTGCTGAAACACCCAATGTTTGGTTATTGCTTGTTTCATTTGTTCGGTGGTGCATGATTGATGCTTGTCAAACAAAATATGTTGTATGCTTGACCTCGGATCCGTTTTATTGATAGCCTTTTAGTACTATAATGATGATATGATCACTTGGCTATACTTGAGCTGAATTATGTATTCCTAACATCTCATATGCATACATATGCATTTCATATGAAGAAAAAGGTCGATCATCATAGCCATCGTGCATGGAGTTGCATGAGAGGTTAGCATCGTCCAACATGAATCTCTCAAATGGAGTTGCATCATAGCATGCATACATTCTTATTAATAGCAACGATTTTGCTATGAAGTTCATTTTGTTGATTTATGGAGTTTGATGGATGTTCATTATTATATAATTTACCTATGGCTACTCTTGCTTGTCATGTATATCATTTAATCTTAAACTATTAAATCAACTGTAAGTGCATCTAGGCCCCTCATTTTATTTTGGATGATTGATATCAATACAATTAAATTTGGACTAATGTTTTCATGAGAATGTGTGTAGTGAACATCCAAAGAACATGAAAGCATGCAAGTTTGATCAAAAAGAAGAAAAGAAATGGGCAAAATGATAAAGTGGAAAGTGGAGAAGATCTCTCTCAAAGCTTGGGCTTCAAGTTTTATCTTTGCTTTGAGTTATAGGGATGTCGTACTATAAAGAGGGATGCAAATCACAATCTTGGTAAAGAATGAAGATGCTCACAAAATCCAAGAAAAACCATCCCAAGCCTATCCTTTCGGGACCCACCGGAAGTTACGGTGTGATATCGGAAGTTCCGGTAGGCACTCGGAGAGTTTTGGGCTCTCCGGAATGCCATACCGGAAGTTCCGGTCTCGGTACCGGAAGTTCCGGTAGGCACTCAAAGAGTTTTGAACTCTCCGGAATGCCATACCGGAAGTTCCGGTCTCTAGTAACGGAAATTCCGGTGCGGGCCGAAAATCCTGATCTAACCCTAAATCGACCATACCGGAAGTTCCGATATCCTATCGGAAGTTCCGGTGCAGATCGTTCACACAAGCCAACGGCTCTTTTTGGAGCTGTGGTATATAAGCCACACTCCACCCCTCACTCACTCTCTCTTGCACATTTCGAACAAGAACACACTTGAGCCACACTCCACTCACTCCAAATCCTCTCCAAAAGCTAAAATTTCATCCTTGAGCTAGGATTCGAGTGAGAGCTTTTTAGCAAGAGATTGAGAGACTTGATTCCATTCTTGAGCATCTTCACTCCCGTCAAGCTTGCGATTTGGATTTGTTACTCTTGGAGCTTTGAGCCCCTAGACGGCTAGGCGTTCTCGTGAGCTCCCAACTTGTGTGGTGACGCCCGAGTAGTTTGTATTACCCGTCCCGAAAGGGACATTGATAGTGGAAAACTCAAGCTCAACCTTGGTGGTGACTTGAAAGAAACCCGGTCCTTGGTGGACTTTCTCAACGGAGATGTAGAGTCCTAGGTGGACTTGAATTTCGGTGAAAAATTCATGTCTTGTGTGCTCTCTCTTTTTAATTAAGCGCGTTGTTGTTTACTTTGTTAGGTTGCTTGTCAGTTTTCCTTTGTGCGTTTAAATTCCTAGAATTGCATAGGGCGGTGTCTTTCCTTCTTGCAAATCACTAGAATTTTGTAGGGCTTTATTCCGCATTTTTCATCCTACATCGGAAGTTACGGTATTTGACGTTTTTGTCTTAGTCTTATTTCGTAGAAATTTTCAGGATCGCCTATTCACCCCCCCCTCTAGGCGACTTTCATCAACCACATGTGAGATATGTGTATATTCATAGTTGTTGCTTGTTGAGTTTATCTCACCCATTATCATCTTTCTAGGTGTTTGTTGAATAAAGTGAACCTGATGGAATTGGGAGTAGCTAAAACGCAAATGCTCACAATGTTTCGGACATTCATATTTATTTCTCTTTTGTTATGAGACTTTTATTCTTGTAATAATAATGAAAACCATTTGGATCAAATACAACATTTATTTACGAGTGTTGTTATCTTTGTTATTCGTTTAGTTCCAAACTCTCTTTATGTATTATCATGTATTGTTAAACGTAGGGTGTTACATATAGCCTCATGATGTCTAAGGCTGAGTACTTGTATTGCTTTTCCAATACTGCCGCTCTCTTGCCGGGAGGAGTGAGGGTGGTGAACATCCCATGGGAAGCCAAGGTTATCTTGACGTCTCGTTGCCCATGTTGGGTAGTTTTGGCCATCCCGAGCGAGTTCCTCAAACTCACGAGCCATGATACCTACACGGGTAAACCATAGATTTAATTAAAATATTCATGGTGACATTGTAATAACTATGCAAAATTTCAAATTCTACATCAAAATTTCTAAGATATAAAATCTCGATCGCAAATTCTCATCGCCGCAAGAGAATTCTCTCTATTGCAAGCTATGGTATGCAAAAGAATTTCACTTCAATTGCATACCTCATATGCAAGAAATGTAATTCTAGCATATTCATGAGTTGTAAAATTGATTTCTCATGAATTAAATCGACGGTTAGAAAATGAATTTCTAATAACTGTTTATTACGGGAGGTCCCATTCAGCATAGCACATAAACACATCATGTCATGGGAAAATACACATAAGTGAGACATTCAACATTGATAAATATTTCAGTTTGTGACTGAAAATAAATTACATCCTAAACAATTTCTTGACACGATTACAATAAGTACTTAATAATAAACCGACTTTATAACTGTCGGGGAATAGACTAACGCTGCCACGTGGCAGCGTCCGGACCCACCTAACCGGGATTAACGCGACCACGTCATCACCGGATGCTAGCTCGCGTCCGCACGGGCTGGTCGGGAAACGACCTTGGCGCCTTACTCGAAGACGCCCGCCTCGCACGACCATGACGCCATGGTCAAGGGGCTCCGTCCCGCACGACCTCGACGCCTAGGTCGAGAGGCTCCGCCCGCACGACCTTGGTCACTCGACCCTCGCACTCGACCTCGTGACTCGACCACCAACCGCATTTAATTCCAACCGACCCGGCGCCCACGTGGGCGTGGCTCGGGAATCATTGGAGGGAAGCTCGAGCCCATCCCTCCCGACGCCACCTGCTCCGGTCGAGCACGCCGACGGGACGTTCCGTTCCTGTTGCACGGCGAGCGTTGGCGTGGACCGCGGGCTCCGGGAGGAACCGCCGCACACTGCTGTACGGACGTACGACCCTCCGTCACGCTCGTCGAACGGGTGTAGCTCAAGGTCGAGCTCGAGTTACACCACGCCCCGCACGACCTTCCCCACGAGCTCGAGTCGCAAAGAGGACTATACTCGTACCTCGAGCTTATCCGAACCATCATCATGTCCGACGGAAAAGGACGGGCATGGTCCGTCCGAGTCCAACCACTCTATGAACAGTGCCGCCGCGGCTCTCCCAGTTGCGGGACACTCCATCTCAACGCTCGTCGCCACGGGAACGACGCGACCGCCCGATCAACCCGAACGGAGCGTACGACCGGTAAGGCGATGGGACAACACCGAAGTCCAACCTTCCCACTCGTCCTTCTCTCTTTTGTAACTCGGGTCCCACCCCCGTGACTATAAAGGGGTGTGATTCTTCTATACACACACACGACACGCATAGACAGGCAACACATATACGCACTGGACTTGGAGCACGCTCCTCTCTCACCACTCCGTATTCGCATTTCCATCTTGGCGCAAGGAACACGACGCGCAGACACCCCGTCGGACGTAGGGAGCTTTCCCGAACCAGCCTAAACCTTTCGTGTCTTCCCTAGTGCACCATCCCGCCAAAACGCGCGACCCCGGGACAAATTCTACAGCCGGTGGTTCGAACACCGACGGTTGGCGCGCCGGGTAGGGGATCCGTTGCGCGTTTTCGTCACACTCTTTTCGGCCCACATGGCGCGCATGGTTGATTCCGAGCTTTCGTTCGGGCACCCGGAAGCTGCAGTGCGTTTCGGGAGTCCGGATTTCGTGGCTACCTACGAGCGGACGCCGGCGCGCACCGAGCCACCGGCGTCGCAGGCCCCGGTGGCAACCCTCGTCACCACGAACGTGACACGACTCGGTGCTCTCCCGGGAGCAACCAATCTCACGAGAGGGAGTTCGTGGGAATGGTAATCCATCCCTCCGAATCCCTCTTCGACCTCCTCGACGTTGAGGAGGAGGATGAGGACTCCGACCAGGGCAGCGATGATGAGGCCCATGGCCCCGCTCGCGAGTGCAATGTGGTGCACACCGAGGCGGCGGGCGCCCGGAGCGTCGGAGGACCAGCCGCATTGGAGCCCGGCGCCCGGGAACTCCTGCAGCTCAACGCGCACACACCGCGCCTCCGGGCGGCGACGACCTCCGGACTCGCCTCCGGGCTAGACTCCCGGAGCTCGAAGAGGCCCGCCGTGGCCTCGAGAAGGAGATCGCGGCGGTAGAGCGGGAGTTGCGGCAGCGGCGCCGGCGGGCGGAGTGCAACGTGCGCACGAGGGCTCGTCACGTCCAACAGCGAGATCGGCGACGATGCCGGGGCCGAGACCCAACACTTCCCGCGCGTCGGGCGGAACGTGGCCGCGGAGGCCGCGTTACTAAAGACCCTCCCCGTACGGCCGACTCCCGAGGCACGGCAGGTGCGAGAGGAAATGGCCGCGCTCCTCGCTAAGGCGGCGGAGCAGCACGCGGAGAGCTCGCAGCGGCGCGGCTGCGGCTGTCGAACCGAGCACGCCGGCACCGGGCGGCGCGACTCCCAAGTGGGAGGCTCGATGCACGCCTCCGTGCGGCGGCCCCAACGGCCCGGTCGGCCCGAGCCTAGGCAATCGGTGCATTCTCGCATCGGAGCTGCTCGCGACGTCCGCTCGACCTTGGACGCGCGCCGCCGCGCTCGGGACGACGGGGGCCCACGCCTCGTTCGTAACCCCCGCCGCGGAGGCCGGGGCGATGTCGAGCATGATCGGAGCCGGAGCCCCGACCCCTCGGGTCCTAGGGTCTTCGGTTTCGCGATCGGGGAGCGACCTTCCCTCCGCGCTTCCGTCCCTCGACGACGGTAGCCAAATATGCGGGAGAGTCGAACCCCTCCCTCCGGCTAGAGGACTACCGGCTGGCTCGCCAAGCCGGCGGGGCGAGTGACGATCTCGCCATCATTCGGAACCTGCCATCGTACCTCGCCGATTCGGCGAGAGCTAGCTTGAGCACCTGCCCGCGAACCGGATACGATCGTGGGGCGACCTGCGAGAGGTTTTTGTGGGTAACTTCCGGGCCACGTGCGCCCGCCCGGATAACCCCTGGGAGTTAAAGAACTGCCGGCGAAGCCGAATGAGCCGCTCCGGGATTACATTCGGCGCTGTTCCCGATGCTGCAACGAGCTGCCCTATGTCGTGGACGCGGATGTCATTGGGGCCTTCCTCTCCGGAACGAGCTGCGAGGCTCGATCCACGAGCCGGGGCGAAGCTGCCCACGAACGGCTCGCGAGCTCCTCGACATCGCCACGAGTCACGCCTCGGGCGAAGAGGCGATTGGAGCTCTTCTCCACCGCGACCTTCTCGAGAAGGGGAAGGGCAAGCGGACCGACGGCAACGCCGCCGGAGGACCGTCGGGCTCCAAGCCCAAAAAGAAGAATAAGTCGCGGCCGGCCAGAAATCCTCCCGACCACTTCGAGAAGAGGTGGAACGGGCCGTGCCCCAACCACGAGTTCCCTGTCAAGCACTTGATGAAGGACTGCTCGTTGATGAAGAAGTTCATCATGCGAGCACGGGCGAAAAGGGCGCCCGCAGCGGGACCGGGAGGAGAACCTCGGGGCCGGGGCGACATCGGTGAGGAGAACGAGGAGGGCTTCCCTCGGGTGGAGGGTTGCTTGATGATCTTCGCGAGCTCCGACGCTCGCCCGGTCGACGCTCCGTCAAGCTCGAGCGTCACGAGGTCTTCGCCGCGGAGCCGGCCACTCCGACTTACCTTAGGTGGTCGGAGCTCCCGATCACGTTCGATCGCGCCGACCATCCGGCGCGAGTCCCGCGGCCGGGCCGATACCCGCTCGTGGTCGACCCCATCGTCGCCAAGACACGCCTTTCTAAGGTGTTAATGGACGGGGGTAGCGGCCTTAACATTCCGTACGTCGATGTCCTGGACGCCATGGGCATCGAGCGCTCGCGTATTCGCCCGAACGGTTCGCCGTTCCATGGCGTTGTCCCGGGAACGCAAGCTGTTCCCATCGGGCGGATCGACCTGCCCGTCACGTTTGGGACTCCCTCGAATTTCCGAACGGAGACCCTCACGTTCGAGATGGTGGGATTCCCGGGAGTCTACCACGCCATCCTCGGGCGGTCGTGCTACGCGAAGTTCATGGCCGTCCCGAACTACGTCTACCCGAAGCTCAAGATGCCCGGGCCGAAGGGAGTTATCACCGTGGGCGCGTCTTTTCAACACGCCTACCGGTGCGACGTTGACAAGCTGCGACCTGGCCTCGGCGCATTTGGCCTCCACCACCGAGCCGGCGGTCATCGGGGAGCAGGTGGTCGAAGACCCGCCGCGGTCGAGCCGCAAGGCGGCTTCCTTCGAGCCGGCGAGAGGGAACCAAGGAGGTCGCCCTCGACCTCGAAGGAGACGAGAAGAAAACGGTGCGCATCGGCACCTCCCTCTCTCCCAAGTAGGAAAGCGCGCTCGTCGACTTCCTCCGCGCGAACGCCGACGTCTTCACGTGGAAGCCCTCGGACATGCCCGGAATCCCGAGGGAAGTCGCAGAGCACTCCTTGCACATCGGGCCGGGCTCCAAGCCGGTGAAGCAACGCCTGCGCCGCTTCGACGAGGAGAAGCGCAGGGCGATCGGGGAGGAGATCGCGAAGCTTTTGGCGGTCGGGTTTATCAAGGAGGTGTACCACCCTGAATGGTTGGCTAATCCTGTTCTTGTACGAAAAAGAATGGGAAATGGAGAATGTGCGTCGACTATACTAGCCTCGAATAAGGCTTGCCCTAAGGATCCTTTTCCTTTACCGCGCATTGACCAAATAGTCGACTCGACCTCCGGGTGCGAAACCCTCTCGCTTTCTAGACGCGTACTCCGGGTACCATCGGATAGCGCTAGATGAATCCGACCAACTCGCCACCTCCTTCATCATGCCCTTCGGCTCGTACTCGCTACACGACGATGCCGTTTGGGCTCAAGAACGCCGGTGCCACGTACCGGAGGTTCATCCGAGAAATGTTTCGACTATCTCATCGGAGATATCATCGAAGCCTACATGGACGACATTGTCGTCAAGTCCAAAAAGGCCGACCAGCTCGTGGTCGACCTCGAGCGTGCGTTTGCCAAGCTGCGCGAGAACGGCGTTAAGCTCAACCCCGAGAAGTGTGTCTTCGGGGTCCCTCGTGGGATGTTCTTGGGATTCGTCGTTTCGGAGCGAGGTATCGAGGCAAACCCGGAAAAGATCACCGCCATCGAGCGCATGGGTCCGATCCGGAACATCAAAGGGGTGCAACGACTCACGGGATGCCGGGAGAAAGGCGCCGCCGCTCTACAAGCTCCTCAAGAAGTCCGAGCGCTTCGAGTGGACCCATGAAGCGCGGGTCGCGCTCGACGAGGTGAAGCACATCCTCGCTAACCCTCCGGTCTTGACTCCTCCACTCCTAGGGGAGCAACTCTTGCTCTACGTCACGGCGACCACACAGGTCGTCGGCGCCGCCGTCGTAGTCGAGCGTGAGGAGGAGGGCCATGCGCTCAAAGTACGGCGCCCGTCTACTACATCGGCGAAGTGCTCTCCGACTCGAAAACTCGATACCTACAAGTGCTCAAGATCCTCTACGCCACGATGGTCGCCGGACGCAAGCTAAGACACTACTTCGACTCGCACTCGATAACCGTGGTGAGCTCCTTCCCTCCGCGCGATATCATCGAGAACATGGAGTCGGCGGGCAAGGTCGCCAAGTGGGCCCTCGAGTTGATGGGGCATGACATCACCTACGCGCCCCAAGTGGCGATAAAGTCACGAGTACTAGTCGACTTCATCGCGGAGTGGACGGAAACCCAGCTACCGCCCGCACCGGTGGACCAAGAGTCTTGGGTCGTATACTTCGACGTGTCATTGATGCGCCAAGGAGCGAGGCGTCGGACTCGTCTTCGTCTCCCCGGGAGTATGCATGAGGTACGCTATTCGGTTGCATTTTCCAGCCTCAAATAATGTGGCCGAATATGAAGCCCTGGTCAATGGTCTTAAGATCGCCATTGAGCTCCGGATTCGGCGACTTGAGGTCCGCGGGGACTCTCAACTCGTCGTCGACCAAGTCATGAAAGAGTCGAGCTGTCGAAATGGCACGCCGATGCTCTATCACCAAGAGGTGCGGAAGCTCGAGGAAAAGTTCGATGGGCTCGAGCTTAAACACATCCCCCGAGCCAAGACGGGGTCTCGGGGCTGGACCTTCACCGGCGACCGGGGAGGTCATGGAGATCGACTCGCCGACGGTCGCCGCACCACGGCCCGACCGATTGGAGAACGCCGTACATCGAGTACCTCCTCCACGGCAAACTCCCGGCCGACCGGACAGAGGCAAGACGTCCGCACGGACGCTCTAAGTCCTTCGTCTTGGTCGACGGTGAGCTTTATAAGCGCAGCGTGTCGAGGATCCTGTAGCGATGCATTTCGATCGAGGAAGGCGCGCGACTCCTCGACGACATACACGCGGGCGTTTGCGGTCACCATGCCGCGCCACGGACCCTCGTGGGCAATGCCTTCCGACAAGGCTTCTATTGGCCAACTGCCGTAGCGTATGCAACCCGCATCGTCCACCGGTGCAAAGGTTGCCGATACTTTGCTCGACAGACGCATCAGCCCGCTCAAGCCCTCCAAACTATACCCGTCACTTGGCCTTTCGCGGTGCGGGGTTTAGACTTGGTCGGCCCTCCGAAAAAAGCACCGGGCGCTTCACCCACTTACTCGTCGCGGTCGACAAATTCACAAAGTGGATCGAGGCTCGCGCCATCGGCAAGATCCGCTCCGAGGAAGCGGTCGAGTTCTTCCTCGACATTGTCCATCGTTTTGGCGTCCCCAACTCGATCATCACGGACAACGGCACGCAGTTCACCGGGAAGAAGTTCCTCACGTTCTATGACGACTACCACATTCGAGTGGATTGGGCAGCCGTGGCTCATCCCGAGACCAATGGGCAGGTCGAGCGGGCCAACGGCATGATCCTGCAAGGGCTCAAGCCATGCATTTATGACCGCTCGAAACGTTTCAGCGGTCGTTGGGCAGCCGAGCTACCGGCCGTCCTCCGGAGTCTTCGAACAACTCCGAGTCGAGCGACCGGCTACACGCCGTTCTTCATGGTCTACGGATCGGAGGCGGTCCAGCCAACCGACCTCGACTATGGCGCTCCAAGGGTTCGCGCCTTCAACGAACAAGGGAACGAGACGGCCCTCGAGGACTCGGCGGACCAGCTCGATGAAGCGCGCGATGCCGCGCTCTTGCATTCTGCCAAGTACCAACAAACGCTTCGACGGTACCACGATCGCAACGTCAAAAGCCGAGGATTCAACATCGGAGACATGGTGCTGTGTAGAGTGCAGAGCAACAAGGATCGTCACAAGTTATCCCCTCCATGGGAGGGACCTTACATCGTCGCGCGCGTCATCGGACCCGGTTCCTACAAGCTCAAGACGGCGGAAGGTCGAGAACTAACCAACGCACTGGAACATTCCGCAGCTACGTAAGTTCTATCCCTAAGCTCGTATTTGTTCCTTTACTCTTTAAGCGATCGCCCGCCTAGTACGGTGACCCTCGACCTCCGCTGCAAGGTCGGCTGTGACATCCCATGTCACATAATAGTAGGTAAGAAATGTCAAAACCTTAAGTGCAGGAATTGAACACTAATTAAGGGAGTGAATACATGAAATAATGAATTAGAGTATTTGAAAAAAATTAAAATTTAAATGTAGTTTAAACCCAACTAATTAAAACTCAATGATCCTCAACAAAAGTATGCAAATATTTTTGCAGATCCTCGTAGAGGAGATCAAAACATGATTTTAGAACATTTTTACTAAATTTTTAGAGTGGCATACTTTTATAGAAAATTCCAACTGAGTTTAAAAACAGCAGCGATTCATGAATTTTTGTAAATTTTTACAAGCAGAATTTGAACTTTTTCCTATAACAAAAATTGTTCATCACAATCCACTGAACCCTCACAAATTTTGGTTTGCAAAAATACCAAGCGAATTAATTTCTATGGACAAAAACAGAATCAGTACTCGATGGCAAAATGGTAAATAAGTGGGAACTTCGGGAATAGCAATGGCACGGTGGCCGGGGCCACCAGCCAGCGGCGCTCGCCGCCGGTGCCCAAGCCGGATTAGGCACCGCCCGTCCTCGCGCGCTGTGCAGCCCCACGCGTCGTCCATCGCCGTTTCCCTTCGCTCGGAAGCCGGCGCCCACGGCCGTCGATGGCGGTGGCCATTTTCCACCCCGGCTGCCGCCCTAGGTCATCCCCGTGCGCCGCACCTCTCCTCACCCACAGCTCCTCCATTGCGTGCGCAAGTGCTCCCCATCTCCCTCTCGCAGCCCCGGCTCTCTCCTCCAGACATCGCCTCCTTCCCTAAGCACCTCAATTTCGCAAAAATCAAAACCGAGCTTCCGGTTCCGCCATCAACGCCGTCGAGCTCAATTGCTTGTGCTCGGGTGAGCTCATGTAGTGTCCCGCCTCCGAAAGGTGCCCAAGGGTCTGGCTAACCTCCTTGTTGCTTCCCAGGTCGAGCCAAGCCCGGGCGGTGACAGATTCTCTTTTCTTCTCCACCGCCGGTCACCACGCACCGCCACCCCGTCGACGCCGGCCATCTCCGAGCACTCCTCCGCCTGCACGGACCCTTCGCCGCGCTTCTCCGTGTGAAGGTGAAGCCCCCCCCGCCTTGACCGCCCCTTCTTTCGCGCGGTGGCGAGCACAAGCTCCCACGCCGGAGCTTGCCTTTTCCGCCATTGCCGTCGCGAGCTATGCTCCGCTCGCTCTCCTGCCTCGCCACCTCCACCGGTAGATGCACCGTCTCGAGTAACGCACAGGCGGCCAAGCACAGCCCTACGGTGAGCCCTAGCTCAACACCGGCGAGCACCGCCGCCGTCTCCGATGACCCCCTGCGCGCCCAACACTTAGAAAAAATTTGAAAAAACGCGCTGGCATGTGTAAAATCCGTGAACTTCAAGCATTTTAAAAATTGCACAACTTCATTTCTAGAGCTCGGATTTGAACGATTCAAGATGTTCTGGAGAGTTTGAAACTTGTACTTTGAAATTAATCAAATGAACATATCTGGTTATATGACAAAAATGAAAGTTTGAGCAACCGTAATTTGCTATCACGACCACGCAGCGTAACAGGATTGCATTTTGAAAATTTCGTAACTTTCATATCCTGGATCTAAAATACTTGAACAAACACTCATTGGAAAGTAGAGAATGTGTACTTTGCCATGGTAGCATAATCCAAGTACTTCCTATGAAGAAAATAAAAGATCCGAGTACTTTAAATGCTAATCTGTTAAGGGCCCGTGACAACTTTGCATTTTAAAAATTCAATAACTTTTGATATACAAATCCAAATGATGCAAATGGACATTCGTTGGAATCCTTGGAGAATGTACTTTACATGACCCTAATTTGTTTACCCATGTTCTATGGCAAAAGGTTAAGTTTTAGGCCCCTTAAGAAGGCTTCACGATAAGCCCTAGATTGGACTAAAAATGAAACGGTTTTTGTAAATAAAACTTCACCAAATTTAAACACACCATTTCAGTTAGCATGGTTCATCATATAACACATGGTTCTGGTGCAATTGATCATGTCATGATGAATTTTAACATTTTTCTTAAGTACACTATTTTTTCATTGTCCTTGCATCATAGGAAAGGCTTATGAAAATTCATATTTGCTTTTGGTGCTCAGTCATAAGAAAAGTTATGTTTCATCATGGGGATTTTATTTAGAAGTGTTTTATTGCTTAATTTCTGTCTATAAATTGCTATGTTAAAATATGCATAGAATGACACATAGCCATATTGTAATATCTAACTCATATGCAAGTGCTCTCAATATTGCCTATAGGTTATTATGCATATACTTAAAAAAAAACAATGTTAACATAACCATACCAATATTTTTACATAATCATCAAGGGTATTCAAAAATTGGAATTTTAGTGATGTTACCATAATTTTTAGTAAAGGTTAAATAGCCCTACAAATTCAGATAAAGCAGAAAACAGATTCTGGTGTAGGATTTTTATTAATTTTTGTAGGCCGAATCTCAAGAAAAGTTCTATATAAAAGTTGTCCCAAATTGCATTCTGCACCATCACAAAAATTGGCAACCCCAACAAAAATCTCGTTGACTTTCTCTTGACTGCAACAGTACCAGTGGCAGAATTTTCAACTTTATGGGACCCACCGTTTCTCTCATATCTCTTTGTTTCCTTCTCCCCTAAGCCTCCCACCGGTTGTACAGGCCAGGGTCTGCACCTGGACGTCATGGGATCCTCCCACTCTTCTCTATGGTCAATAGCACAAGTCAAGGTCATTCTCCTCCTTTCTCTTCCACAAAACCAAGCCACCATTGCCAAGCTCAAGCACAATCAGCTTCACCTTTGCCTAATTTTTTTCCCCAGCAGCACAAACTCCACTTAAGGTCTTTAGCAGCTATACAGGGGAGCCCTAAACCTTCCCCAAGCATCCTCTTGATCCCTCCCACGATGAGCTGCCAGGAATCGAAGTTCTTCTCCAACACCGGTCAAGCAACCCACGATCGGTTCTTCATAAGATTCTTCCTCCATGGTCAGTTCTAACCCGATTTCTCATAGAGGCCACTTAAGTCATGGACCATACCATTGAATCACCGAGATTTCCAAAAACCTAGGTGTTCTGGCCGCCATCCTGCTCTCTGTTCTTGGTTACTTGTTCACATCAGATTTTCATAAAACAGGAAAAAAATTGGTACAAGCTTGCAAAAATCATATCTCCTGAAATAAAAATGGGAAAAATGCAAACTAAAATGTTTTGAAATCCTTGAAACATGAACTTTGCAATGGTCAAATGTTTTACATATGTTTCTGTTCAATAAAATAAAGTTTTATGCAAAAAGAAATGACATCTTGTTAAGCTTTTAAAACCCATATTTAAATCTTGAAGAATGTAAAATTTATGAAAATTGACATGAACACTTTACATAACATATTGAACCCTCTGGTACAGGACTTTTGTGCATTCATACATGTTTTCATCATATTTATCATTATATGCTTAGCTAGCACATAATTGCATATAAAGGTTTAATTAGGAAAGATGCAAACAAAAATATCATATTATTTGTTTCTGGTGCTTATTATGAGCAAATCATGTTCTACCATAGAATTAATGTTTAGGATTGTTAAGTCATAATCATTGCCTCATGTATTGCCATATACCATTCTTTGCATAATTTATTTTAAGCTTTGCACTTCATGCATAATCATCATCTACCATGCCCTCTTTCATGTACATGGCAGCAAGGTAGCGTATAGGTATTTATCTTCGATGCATCATATATCATGCTCATCTTATCATATACCACACTAGAAGTTATACACTAAATTATGCTATGATCAAGATCCATTTAAACCTAAGGTATATATTGATCTATTGCTTTATCTATGTTTTAATTAATTAGAAGTTTGTCCTCTTGACATGTAGTCATGATCTATCACCCATATACAAGCATCATATTTCATACATAAGCATGTTCATTGCATGAACACATTGTACTTTTAATTCATTATTGAGAAAGTTTCATGAACTAAATATCTGTGTATGCATCCATACTCACATCATGCATTGCATCCATATAGGGACCCCGGCCGAAGAAAGAAATCAAGTGAAGGATCCCGCTGAATTGAACATTGTTGAGAGTGCTAACTTCGAGCAAAGCCAAGGCAAGCCCCGGTGCATAATCCCACTTGTTTAGTTTTTGGTTTAAACTCACATATGTCTATGTTTATGTATTGTGCACTTACGTTTAGGAGTTGATCGTAACCCTAGTTGCATTATGATCCCTCTTGCCCATGGTTTTTGGATAGGTATAATCCTGATCGTTAGATGCTATGCTTAACAAATTCATCGGTAGCAACACCGAGTGATTTGGAGATCACCCGGTCTAGGGATGAATTATGGTTACTCTTACATGAATAAATTGGAGACCGTACGGGGAAGTGCATGTGTAGGATGCGGTGACAAGGTTGGCCCTTGTGCGCCATAGCCCCGTGCGTGTCGGTTAAGGACCGTTCGTTGTGACTCCGCGAGCAAGTATTGAGTTGTGTACCAAATGCATACCTTCGTATGGGAGTTGGTAAACTGATGTAACTTGAGAGCCGTAGTGTTGGACGGTAACTCCACCCTTTGTGCAAAGTGTTGGTCACGGTGGATGCACGGGTTTGTGAGTAGACGGAGGGTGTGTTATTACCCTTGGACCCGACGCTACCGTGGTTGCATGTGGAATGCACACTCGGAGGGCGCACCCGGCTCATATCTATGGTGATCTTGTGAAAGGTGGCCATACGTGTTCTTAAATGATGCGTATGTCGTGCATTTGGGTTTCCCCTGCAGGGTGTAAATCGATATATATCGCCGTCCCTCACGGTGATGAGTACCACTTGTCTCGAGCAGATCGCATCGTAGTAATGAAGTGAACATGGATATTATACTTGCTGATTTTGAAGTACTTAATCTTTGTACTGCAACCATGTTTGCTAGTCTTGCTCATTAAATTTACGTTTATGTTTCAACCCTCTTAATATGGCTAAAACATGAAATTTTAGACTTAGCATAGGTGCTGTTTTTGGCTATTTCCAGCAAGCCCGGTCAGCCTCCTGCATACTAGGAGTCGGTTTTAAAAACCATTTTTGTCGGGTAAGACTTGTGGAGTATATTAGATACTCAGGGCTTTGTTGTTAACATTTTTGTGCAGGTGAGATTGTCAAGAAGAATGGGCACATCTACGGGCTGATGTGTTACATTTTAGGCAACTATCGTCGAGATTATCTTTACGCTTCCGCTCATTGTATATTAAATCTGAATTTCGAACTCTATGTATAATAATAACTTGAACTTCAGATATAAAATATGTCACTCATGTATCTAAACATGTATATGAAAATGGTGGATGTATTGTTAACATATGTGCAATGAACGTTCGCTTCGTCGAATGTCTCCCGATACGATCCTGTGCGACAATCCCATCTCGCTTTGCGAGGCGGGGATGTCACATCGAGCCTCACTCGGGGGCTGGGAAGGCGGGCGAAACCATGATTTTTCAAAAACAAAAATCACCTACACTTAGCTCTTTTTTTCGCGAACAAATTTGCTAAGTTTCGCTTGTCCTTGAACTCGAATCTCGCCGACGACCAAAGTGAGCGCGAGCAAACGAACTCACAGCCTAAAGCTGGTCGGAAGGCTGAAGCTCGAGCGCCCGGCGGCCCTAGCAAACGCTCACCAAATACGGCTAAGTTCAACGAGGCTCGACGGCTCAAGCTTTGTGACTCAACGAGGCAAGATGAAAAGGCCAAAACATATTCAAGTTCAACTTAAAATTACTTGATAAAGAGCGAGACCTCGAAGGGTCAAGCGCACAACGATTTAAGAAAACTTAAAGTTATTTACAAGTGGGGAACCATGCCCCTTTGTTCTTAACAAAACAAAAAAGAAAAACTAATCTCCTAAACTTTCTACGACTTGGGGAGGGGCTCCTCCTCGAGCTTTGCAGCCGAGCATCGGCGGGTGCGCGCGTCTCGGCCTTCGAGCAACTCCGGCTCGGCGCCGGCGAAGCCGAGGAACGAGTCCGAGTGCCGACGGCCCCGAAGTCGAGGTCTTCGTAGTGGGACGCCAGCACCGTGAAGGTCTCTCGCACGGCGGAGCGCCTAGCTCCTCGAACCACCGCGCTAATCTGCTCCGGCGAGAGCGGTCTCGACGTTCCGCTCGACCTCCACATCGACAAACGCGCGGTCCAGGGCAGCATTGAGCTCCCTCCGTGACGCCTCCGCCGTGGCCGGCCTCTCGCTCCAGCCCCGCAAAGAAAACAAAACTTCGAAACCCGGGCTCGAGTAGTCGAGGAAACGACTAGGGGACCCGATTAAGGTCAAGGAGGAAAGGCTCGGAGCACCTACCCTCCTTCTCGACCCGCTGCTCCCGGAGCTCGCGAGAGGTAGCCGGACGCGGTCCGGTGGGAAACCTCCGCCGCGGCCTCGGCCTTCCGCCTTAGCTCCCGCTCCGTTTGGAGCGCCGCCTTGACCTTCTCCGCCGCCGAGGCGGCTTCTTCGGCCTTAGCCGGCGCCGCGAGCGCATCCTCCTTCGAGCGGCGCGCCTCCGCGGCCTCGAGCTCCGCCGCCTCCTTCGCCGCCCGAAGAGCCTCCTCCCGGGCAAGTGCCCCGTCCGGACCGGCGCGAGCCTCGCCGGCCGCCCACATCAACACCCCGGCCTCCGATTCGAGCCGGGCCGGGAACGCCCGCACCGCCGGCGCAAGCCCGACCAAGAAATTCGACAACCTCTCGTCCGGAGGCTGCCCCGAGGCACGGGCGGGCTCCGCCGACGCACCTTCGGCCCGCCGTCACCATGGGGGTCGACTCCCCTCGACGTCCGTCCTCCTCGACCTAGCGGCTCGCGCCGCCGAGGAGGTCAACGACTTGCGCAAGGTCGTGGGCGGCGCCCTCCTTCGCGGTGGCACCGTCCGCTGGGCGCGGGAGCACTCTCGCCGGGCTCGTCCTCGCGAACGCGCTTGTCGGCGGCCACCGATGGGTCGATCGCCGGCCGCGGGGGCTCGTCGACGGGTCCCGCAGAGGCCTCAACGGTAGGGGAGGGCCCCGCGGCACCTCCCCGCCGGCGGTGGCTGGTTCGGGAACATCGACACGCGCATCCGCGTGCCGTGAGACCATCTCGCCGGCCTCGACAGATTTAGAGACACCGACGCGCGCGTCCGCGCGTCGGTCTTCCGCGCCGCCCTTCGCCGGCCCCGGGCGTCCCCGCCAACTTCTTGGGCTCGCAGCGTCTCCGCGCCGGAACCTTGCGCGAGCACCACGTCCATGGGGCGGTGGGGGAAGACGTCGCAGATCTACGCCATCCGCCGTCCCTTAACCGGGCACCGCGGGCGCGCGGTTAAGATCGGTATCGCCTCCGACCAGCTCGGCGATCATCTCCGCCGCCTCCCTCGCAGCAACGGATGGATCTACCGTAAGGTCGACCACTTCGGCCCCAAAAAGGGGTCCGGGTAGCCCCGCTCCCTTCCGCGCGGGACTCCTCTTCGACCCTAGAGCCCGACTCACCCCCGTGGGGAGTGGGCCGACTCGAGGGGCCGGTGGTGTAGGTCGAGGTCGAGGGAGCCGAGGACTCGAGACCCGAGGTGACAGCTCGGCGGGAGAAGATGAGCGGGGATTCCCCGTCGCTCTCATGCTCGCCGGCTCCGCGGTCGTCCTCGGAGTCCGTCGGCTCGGGGGTCGAGGCGGTGGATGCCATGTCGGGGTTCGGCCCCGCAACCCGGTAGGCCTCCCTCTTCCTCCGGCGCTCGACATCTCGCGTCGTCTTCTCCAACCGAAGCCTCACGGCCGTGTCCCTCGCGGCCTTCCTCTCGGCTCTGCACCTCGGCGGCGTGGAGGCGGTTGGCGTCGCGCCGGGCGGCCTCTTCGGGAAGGCGCAGCCGGTTGCGCCGGTTCGGCGTGATCCAGGTGGACTGCAAAAAGAAGGAGGATCGGTGAGCAAACTCGGGCAAAAACTCGAACGCACCGCAAGACGACGAAGATCAAACCGACTTACCACGTCGAGGGCCTCGGGATGCGGCTTCATCTTCGGGGCCCCGGGACGGGCCACGCGCGCGCGGCGGTTCCCGGCGCGCTCCGGACGCGCAGCGCGACGGTGCCGTCGTCGAGCTCCTGGACCGCCATTACGGTGTCCGGGACAACGCGGTCGTTGCCCGACACTCGGTGCATCGGCATCGTGCGCCGCATCGGGGCGCGAACCGGTGCTTGTGGTAGGAGCCCACCACCACCGTCCCGTCAATCCCGTGCGGGGCCGGATGCCGGATCGCCTCGATCACCGGGTTGATCTTCTAGGCGCCGGCGCGGGGACAACCCCACTTCCATTCCTCCGGGACCCCTCGAAAACCCGATCCTCGAAGGCCGGGAAGGGATGCCCGGATCCTGCCGAAGGTAGAACCACTTTGAGTGCCACCCCTGGTTCGATGGAGGGGTGGTCACCGTAATGTAGTCCCCGCCGCGGTCCCTCTTCATCACAACCCCCGCGCAGCCCGACGTGCGCGGGAACATCCTCGCCTCCGGAATTCCTCTCGCTGGTGGAGGTTGATGCGGAAGTAGTACCGCCGGAGGTCGAGGTCGGGCGCCATCCCCAAGAAACCCTCGCAGAGAGCAACGAAGGTGCTCGACTGCTGGATCCCGTTAGGGTTCGGATGCTCGGAGCTCGAGCCGGTTCCGGAACATCATCGCCCGCAGGAAGTCATTCCCCGGCGTCCCCAAGCCACGCTCGTTGAAGTGCGAAACGAAACCACGTAGCCCCGGGGAGGCTCGGGGTGAGATTCGTTACCGGGAAGCCTCCACCACCGATCGAGACCGCGGTCGCGCAGCAAGCCCTGCGCCACCGGGCGGTCGAGCTCGGCCCTCGTCGTCGTGGAGCGGGTCCAGGTCGACATGGTTAGGGCAAGGAGGACGAAGGCTCCGGGGCTCCGAAGATGAAGGCTAGGACGAGGGAGGCGAAGGCTAGGGCGAGGGAGATGAAGGCTAGGGCAAGGAAGGCAAAAGCAAGGAAGGCAATGGCGTGTGAGAGCCAAGGGACCCGGCATGCGACGGTTTAAATAGGGGGCTGCATCGGACGGCCGCGACCCCTCAACTCCGCAGCGGGCCCCACGATCGCCACTACTCCGTAACGTCCCTTAAACTCCCCTGCCCCTATTCTCACGCCATCGCCCGCAGGAAGGCGACCCGGCTGCCCGTACTAACCGCGCGGGTCCCACCACTACCGAGAAGAAACCGACCCCGTGCCACGCGGGCCCGCCACTACGCGCCATCGACGGATAACGACCCGCCTCGATCCTCGAACCATGGAAGCCGAGACGGTAAAAATCCCACGCGCCACCCCGTACTTTTTGTCCTTTTATATTCTCTCACCCGCACGTAGAGACAGGGAAGGGCACACACCCCGAGGGAGCGGCTCGACCTCCCATCGGCTTCCGTCAAGGTCGAACACTACACGGACGGGGAAAACGACCAAGACGAAACACCTCACGATCGGCCATTCGCATCGCGCGGAGGGCTCGGGGCCGGCATCGCGAACACGAGGTCCGACGACGGGACCGCATCATGCCAAAACGACTCGGCCAGGGCGTAAGTCTATGACTTACCCCCGGCTCGAGGCTACCGTCCACCGGACGCGCTCGCGCGCACCCGGTGGAGAGAAACACTTCCACGAGGAACACGTGAGGACGACCCCTGCCTCTCGTAAAGATCCCCGGACGAGTCCTTGACTCGCCCGGGGCTCGAGGCTACTCGTCGGGGAATAGACTAACGCCGCCACGTGGCGGCGTCCGGACCCACCTAACCGGGGATTAACGCGACCACGTCATCACCGGATGCTAGCCCGCGTCCGCACGGGCTGGTCGAGAAACGACCTTGGCGCCTTACTCGAAGACGCCCGCCTCGCACGACCATGACGCCATGGTCAAGGGGCTCCGTCCCGCACGACCTCGACGCCTAGGTCGAGAGGCTCCGCCCGCACGACCTTGGTCACTCGACCCTCGCACTCGACCTCGTGACTCGACCACCAACCGCATTTAATTCCAACCGACCCGGCGCCCACGTGGGCGTGGCTCGGGAATCATTGGAGGGAAGCCCGAGCCCATCCCTCCCGACGCCACCTGCTCCCGTCGAGCACGCCGACGGGACGTTCGTTCTCGTTGCTCGGCGGGCGTTGGCGTGGACCGCAGTCTCCGGGAGGAACCGCCGCACACCGCTGTACGAACGTACGACCCTCCGTCACGCTCGTCGAACGGTGTAGCTCAAGGTCGAGCTCGAGTTACACCACGCCCGCACGACCTTCCCCACGAGCTCGAGTCGCAAAGAGGACTATACCCGTACCTCGAGCTTATCCGAACCATCATCATGTCCGACGGAAAAGGACGGGCATGGTCCGTCCGAGTCCAACCACTCTATGAACAGTGCCGCCCGCGGCTCTCCCAATTGCGGGACACTCCATCTCAACGCTCGTCGCCACAGGAACGACGCGACCGCTCGATCAACCCGAACGGAGCGTACGACCGATGAGCGATGGGACAACACCGAAGTCCAACCTTCCCACTCGTCCTTCTCTCTTTTGTAACTCGGGTCCCACCCCGTGACTATAAAGGGGTGTGATTCTTCTATACACACACACGACACGCATAGACAGGCAACACATATACGCACTGGACTTGGAGCACGCTCCTCTCTCACCACTCCTGTATTCGCATTTCCATCTTGGCGCAAGGAACACGACGCCGCGAGACACCCCCCGCGCTGGACGTAGCGAGCTTTCCCGAACCAGCCTAAACCTTTCATGTCTTCCCTTGTGCACCATCCCGCCAAAAATGCGCGACCTCCGGGACAAATTCTACAGCCGGTGGTTCGAACACCGACAATAACACTATTAAATTAGAATTTTAAATAAACCGTAGTTCACCGAAAACACGAGGTCCTCTACAAAAAAGATCTAGACTTTTGGCCTCAGCCGCTCGGCCCAAAGCATCCCGGGCCGTAGCCTAGTCGGCCTTTCGGCCCGGACGAGTAGCATGGGGGCGCGCACGATGGTGTTGTACCGACCCGGCCCCTCCGGCAAGGGACGATAGCCCCTACAAAAAGGGGTCAACACCCGTCGCGCCTCTACCAGCCGACGTCGCTTGTTCCCCGCCTCGCCTCCCCGGCCCAAATTTGACGGTCTCCACCACCGATGAGCTCTTCGGTGGCGACGCAGCGGACCGTCCTCGTCCAAGGACAAGGCATCATGGTGACCGAGGCCGTTGCGGTGCGGGGTGCTCGTCACCGTCGCCATCCATGTGCTAGCCTCACGTCGAGGGCGGCGCGTGGGGATCCCGTGAGGTGGTCGTGGCGCCGAAGTAATAGGCCCCGTTGGGGCGTGGGCCGATGGCCCGACCGATGTCGAGGTGCCTCGCCTCCGTAGAAGCTCGACGAGCTCGATGATGATGATGACGTGGCCGAGCACGGAGCAATCCGCTATCTCGGCCATCCTCTCCGCCTCGACGCGTATATGTGCGACTCGTCGGGGTGGAACCGATAAAGATGGTGGCAGACGGCGTTGCCGATAGGGAGACGATGGTCTCCTCCGGTATGTCGAGGCCGTCACCGGCTCCTCTTCTCCCGGATCCGCTTCTTACTACGCCGACTCCTCCTCTTCCTCCGGATTTGCCTCTTTTTCCGATGGTTCCGCTCGCTCTTCCTCAACTTCTTCGGCCTTGGCGGGGAGTAAAGGCTCCACAACCGGCGGTGGTGAGTGAGGAGGACCGAAGCCATGTATCACACACGACCTCCGAAGACGGGCCGATGACCATGGTGCGGTGAAGGATGCTAGGCTACTAGATCTAGTGGCCTATAAGGTTGAAGGCACCGTCGCATCCTCCGTGGCCGCGATCGTGAACGACCTCACGGCGGTGAAAGCGGTTGCGGTGGTCGGGGCTCCGAACATTATCCGAGGCTCTATGACCGGCGTCTCATGTTGTTTCTACGGTGATCAATGGATCACTTGTCTTCTAACGAAGTCACCACTAGCACCTGTTTGTCAACAAGTGCATCGCCTACCACTAAAAGTCGTCTACCAAGAAAATTTGCTCCCACAAGAAGTCGAACCCAGGACCTAAATTGCTACCGAGACTCTTGTAACCTCCTACCGACCCTTTCACGATAACTTTACTCACATGTACTACCAATCTTGATTGACACTATTGTTATGGACAACTTTACTCCGACAACTTTACTCACAAGTACTACCAATCTTGATTGACACTATTGTTATGGACAACTTTACTCCAGTAACACCAACCAAATTACATCCGATTTTTAGGAAGTAATATGAGTATCTTTCTATAGGAGTTGCACTTGTTCTATTACTAACAGAAATTGTAGTAGATGTAACGGTATTGCCCAAATTTATATGATAGCTAGGTGCTTTAATTTTTGAAACAATAATGTTTAGTTTCTACAATGACAACTTTAATTTTTGAAACAATAATGTTTAGTTTCTACATTGACAGTTGTACACAAGTAGGATGCTCAGATTAGTTAGTCATGTAGCAATACTCAGATAAAGGCTCCTGTTAACATCACACACTGTCTAAACCTATTGTTATTATTTTATTTTGAAGGAATTTTATGCCAACACTGCAGTCAAGTAAAAGTAGCACTATCTTTAAGTGCTGCTATAGGTCCAACCCGAATGTCCTACTCATGTACAACTCAGAACAAAATTGGACATTTGGGGGTAGGCCTACAACAATTCCCTTTATTAAGCCAAATTTGGTTTTAAACTCCAAAATCAAGTGCCTCATATCAGAACAACGCAAAAATCTGCACAAGGTTAAATGATCTGACATACAAAAATATTGGCATAATACTTAGTGCCAAAAGACCAAAAGTGTGCTTCCTACGAGACCTAACAGTGATAATAGACATCGTTACTGAAGAGTTTAAACCAATGGCACAAAAGAATTCTCCCTATTAAATTCTAGCAACAAAAGAAATATATGGCAAGGAGTCAGTCAACACAATAAAGGTGTATTGGATACACCATAGGAAACTACCTTTCGCTAAACAATATATACAATTACTTTAGCATCTCTAGCAGTAGACAGCGCAAAAACACTGACGTCACAGACATGCTTATACAATAATAACTGTGTAACTTACGAAATGCTGTCAACTATCCCTTCACAGTACAAGTAAATATCCATTAGGGGCACAAAAACTAAAGAATAAGATGGCAACTGAAAACCATGACTACAGCCAAAAAAAAAAACTATTTCAACATCAACTATATCCAGACATGTTTCCAACTAAATCAAATGCTGAAGGTTATATTGATGAATATGCTAGAGTCCTCAAGTACATCCATTCACAAAGCACCATATGATCACGAACTGAGTAAGATCAATCTTGTTGCCTCGTCACAAAATCACCCTTAGTAATAATGATACCAATAAGACATCTCCAATTCAGAAAGGGCACAAAATATGCAGCAGGAAGACCATCAAGAGGGTGCATCGCTTTTGCTGATGTTACTTCAATTGCCATGCCCCAGCTGCATCACAAATGGCAGGAGCAATATCCAGTTGCCAACCTTCAATGCAACATATTGCAAGAAATCTGATGTCGGGAGATTAATGCTACAGGTAACATGTTGTTCAGTCAAAATTGTCAGTTAAAAGCTTCAGGAAGAATAAATCAGCTTCTGAGAAGTTTATGCCTATAAAATATGCAGCATCCAACAAGACATCCAAAGGATATTTAAGACGCACTCACACTTTTAAGCACTTCAGTACCCATGTACACGTCTACACATAAAAAGAACAAAAGAAAAGGACAAAGCAGAGAAAGAAATGTGTTTAAGAAGGACAAAAGAAATGTGTTTAATATTCACTCACGCAAAAAAAAAATACCCCAAGAAATACCAACCACATGAACAAACAACTTAGCAAAGAGCAAACAAGTTTAAAATGATTAACCTTATCCAGGACAGGTGTAATAATAGACAAAAGATCACACATTTTTACATCACAGGAAGGAAACAACAATGTTCTACAGCACAAAAGTAGACAGTAATTGATATATTTCAGAATACGTGGAACTTCAGTTATTATAAGATTAGTATTATTAATAAGAGGCACTTTTTGGCCACAAGAAACAAAATACTATCAATGGAGAACAGGACAAGGGGCAGTAAGTACTGACAACGTGATAGCAAAAGGATAGACTAATGGACCTCCCCATCTTCTCCAAGCTCACCATCTTCCAGCTCATGTGCGCCACTTCGCCGTGAACTATCTCGGTCCTTTTTATGTCTTTTGTGCCAGTTTTCACTATCCGAGTCTGAAGCATGTGTATGCTGCATGAACGAGAATCATGATCCTATTACTCGCTTAATCATATTATTCAACAATGGTAACATTTAAAGTGACTTCTCGAGACTGTAGAAAATGTGGTACAATATACAATTATATATTGTCTGTAATGATTGTCAGCACATCTGTAAATTAGGATACATTGCAAAGAGCACTGATCACTTACAGCGTCGTAATTCTAGGTTTGAAAACACAATACCGGAATTTTCTTCCTGGGTGATGATAGCTGGCTGCTAGTCACACTTCACTTCCCCATTCTTTCAAATTTTTGGGAACTTCTAATTTGCAACAATGAATTTCATTAACAGTCCTCACAGGAATGCAGAATCGAACCAATAAAAGTAATATGCAATCACAACTAACAGTGATATGTTTCTGTAATCATTCCTTTAGCTCTACAAATTGATATGTAACTAACAAAAAAATGCACAAAAGATCCTGAATCTGCAAATTGTATCAATAGTATTGAATGTAGCCTAACAAGATCCAAACAGGTACTTCCATCAATCAAGTTTAAGGAATAATCAACAAGCTTCCTTGCCATTATTCTTTTAACCCATATATGATGGATGTATTTTAACTAAAACTGCAAGTAACAAACAATTTTAAACTAGAACTACAGCAATAGATGAAGAAAAAAACACAATAGTCCAATCGGAACAATGGGTTAGTTCTTGTACATTGTCCTATTCTCAGGAAATAGCAGATATTATTCTTTCAACAGCCCATCACACTACACTTCCCCATTCTTTCAAATTTTTGGGAATTTCTAATTTGCAACAATGAATTTCATTAACAGTCCTCACAGGAATGCAGAATCAAACCAATAAAAGTAATGTGCAATCACAACTAACAGTGATGTTTCTGTAATCATTTCTTTAGCTCTACAAATTGATATGTAACTAACAAAAAAATGCACAAAAGATCCTGAATCTGCAAATTGTATCAATAGTATTGAATGTAGCCTAACAAGACCCAAACAGGTACTTCCATCAATCAAGTTTAAGGAATAATCAATAAGCTTCCTTGCCATTATTCTTTTAACCCATATGATGGATGTATTTTAACTAAAACTGCAAGTAACTAACAATTTTAAACTAGAACTACAGCAATATACGAAGAAAAATAACACAATAATCCATTCGGAACAATGGGTTAGTTCTTGTACATTGCCCTATTCTCAGGAAATAGCAGAATTATTCTTTCAACAGCCCATCTAATTGATAAAAGATATCCTAACCAACCATCAATAATATCAGAATTGGTAGGTGTATTTGGTACTTTAGACATACTAGTAGGATCAATAGCATTTTTAGACCAAAATGTTATAACTACTTCAATAAACCATTTCAACGATGAGGCGGCAAATTCTAATGTTGCCCAACAACAATCTTTGAAAGCCATCCAACAGTAATTTCTCCTCTCTAGAAATACAGTATAGTAAATAAAAAGTATAGTAATAAACAAAATATGCAACTGCATCACCAAAGGTTGAGGTAGTTACACAATACATCACAAGGAAACAGAAAGCATGTTATATGTCCAGTAACACGAACAGGAAACAGAAAAGCATTAAAATCAGGCAAAGACCGGGAAGGCAGGAAGGGAGGGTCTTGGAATGGTTGAGGCAAGGTCTGCTGACATATTGGCACTAACACAGTAAGTCACAGATGCACTACTGGTGATGTTGTATAGTCTTAGCACCAAGGGTTGTTTGAATGATATAACACCAAATCAGAGCCACATCCCCAATGTTTAGCTTGATTTACACGGAATGACAATTTATACCTTCCTAGATTTCTTCCGGTCACTGCTATGCCTTCGAGACTTCTTCGAGTCGTCCCTATCATCCCTTTCAGAGCTAACATCATCTGTGTCATGGTGGCGTCTCTTATGCTTCTTTTCTTTATCTTTCTCCCTTCTCTTATCTTTCGAAATATGGGTGTCCACATCAGCACCATCCATCTCCATATCATCTCTCCTTGATCGATCCTTTCCTTTCTCCTTTTCTCTTTCCTTCTCCCGGTCTCGTTCTTTTTCTTTGCGGTCTTTCTCCTTCCTTTCTTTCTCTCTCTCTTTCTTCCTCTCCTTCTCTTCCCGCTCTTTCTCCTTTTTTGCCTAAAAAGAGTAGAATTTCATATATAAGAGATTGAATAATAACAGCTGGAACTGGAAATATGCTCAACTAAGTAACAACTGACAAAAAAAAAGCATCAAATGACACCGGTAAATACAGGTAATGGATATTAATTTGTTAGTTGTTAATAAATTTAAAATCTGTACTTGCACCATCTTTTTTGTACTAACGAATTAATATCCATTGCCAGTATTTACCAGTGTCATTTGGACTTGCACCATCTTCACTAATATTAATTCAACTGTAAATGTGTAGGATTGGTACATTCTTGATAAACATGAATTCACAAAATAAATGGTTCCATTTATTACATCTATAATTCAAATTTAACAAAATACAGTGTGTATAGAAACCATAAATTACAGCTATTACCTTTTCTTCCTCCCTTAGACGTTCCTTTTCTTTTAACCTTTCTTTCAGGTGAACAACACACTCTTCAAAAAGCTCTTTAGCGTAAGTCTCACTGTCCAGAGCCCTAGTGCAATAAATACAATAGAAAAATCATTCCCTACCTCGAAAATAAGAAATAGAAAAAAACACACAACAACAGGCTTTGATGTTGGTGTGACATTTAAGAAAAAACCACTGACGTGCAGGTTTACCACATACCCCTAGATGTAAACAGTATTACATTAAAAAAAGATCTAAATAGTAATTTTGTCACTCCTAGATATAAAACGTAAATTGTATTTTCAAGGCTAAATGGAACCTGTCTGGCCTGTTATCAGAAGCAATCGGACCGCACCACTAGTGTCAAACAGCCAGAACTAGTCAAAAAAATAAAAGTACTGATCTAACACTGACAAAACATCAACAAATTTGTGTATAGCACGGTAATATGACATCAAGCCATTATCAGAATCCAGATAGTATTTTAAAGTGGTGTTATATGCTTAAGGAGGATTGCACGTACCTGAACTCCTGGCTGTCTTCAAATAGTTGTTTAGAATCATCCCATGTTGAAGAAGCTGATATCTCCTATAATATTAAGAAACACAAATAAATAATATCACAAGGATAAATAAAGGTAGGCATAAGAACCAAGACTGGACCAAATATACATATTATTTCAAGCAAACCCAAACCAGCCATTTTTCTAATATGGTGCCACTAAGTATTGCCTAACATGATATGCTTGTTTACGCAATAATATGTTCCGAGCAAACAAACTTTTTCAAATATAAAACTTAAGAAGTCCAATCAGTTCAGGATAAACTCAATAGTCAAAGGTTATCTGACAAGGACTGGTAGGAGCAACTTATCAAACATCGCAAGAACCATACCAATATAGTAGGGTCACGGATGTAAACTATTTATCAAATAAAAATGTCAGTCAAGTGACACATGATGGAAGTGATCACCCATGAGATTCAGTTTTAAAGCATTGATAAAAATTTGGTCTAGACTGTAAACTGCTGCAATCAGTTTCAGATTCCACACACACGCACACACCTAGAAATTAGATTTTTCACAAGTTTCTTAGGACATGATGTGCTTTTGTGTTTTCTCACTTATGTTATGAAAACAGTGACACAACCTTTCCTTCTGACCACAGCAGGACTATGCAATGTAGGTAGCAGCAGTGCCATATAAGTAGAAATGTTCACACTGAAATACAATACCTTTATTGAATACAGAAGATCAGAAAAATTTTCACCCAAACGCTGGCGCTTCTTAGCCTCCTTTTGCTCCTTCTCTCTAAGCCTTTCCATTTGATCATCATAAATAATCTGCGAGTCAGCAAATTAGAACAACTGTTTCTGCTGAAAGTACAACAGACCAAAAGAACATATAATCAGGTCAATAGAATACCTTGATGTTGATGGCAGATATTCCTTTAAAAGCATCATCATTAAGAACAGCAGTTTGGAATTCCTCTAGTGTCCACGAGGTCATCATAGGAATCTAGAAAAAATTAGAGGTGTAAACCATAAATAGAGCAAACTTCATGCTGCTCACAGATTTAACGGGAAAATGAAGCAATTTACATTCCAAAAGGAAAAAATGTGGAGCATGTTTGTTTACGACATACCTTTCCAGATTTCACTGCTTCTTTAACATGAGATTTGTCGTCTTGATACTGAAATATAAAAATGTGGCAGGAAACATTAAGCACATAACACAGGTTTCTTAAGTAATTATTGCATGCATAGTAAAAATGTGAACTTCTGTTCATAAATAACAACACAGCTTAACAGTTTTGCTATTGTCTTCAACTGACATAGAAATATAAAGGCACAATATGTTATATGCAGGGTATAACACCAACTCTTGTTTGCACTCTAATGCAGCTTATGACAACATCAGGGACCCTAAAAGGCTAAAACTGATAAGATGTGATGAATCAAACATGTAGCGTTGGCTTCAAAATATTCCTCAAATACCAACTGTACTTACTAATTGTTTCTTGGATGGATAATCAAGGTTGAATATCAATATCATCCTATGAAAGAATCTGGTTTACTATAAACAATTACAAAAACTTTCTGCATTCCCAGTCCTAGTGTACTCCTTTATTAATCCTAAAGAAGAGTAACGGCCAGTTAAAAAGCAACCACTTGTACATATGACATTATGTTTCCAGGATATAATCAGAATTTTCAGAAATAACCTGTTTATGTACAAAAGTAAATGCCAGTTAAAAAGCAACCACTTGTACATAGGACATTATGGTTCCAGGATATAATCAGAATTTTCAGAAATAACCTGTTTCTCAAGCTCCTCCATCACATCCTCGAAGAGTTCTTTTGGAGTGGAACCAGAAGTATTTGAGGCTACTGCTAAGTAAGCATGTGAATCCTTTATCTGTGAATTAGTAAAATTGAAAGAATCAGAACAGAAATTGTATGCGACTTATTAGTGACCTATGCATTAAGGCAGTAAGGCATCTTGAGGCGACCAGGGTGTGCCTTACTACCTAGGTGACACCTAAGCGACGCTACGACCCCAAGGCATCCTGAGGCAACCAGGGTGTGTGTGTGTGTGGGGGGGGGGGGGGCTAACTGCCTAGGTGTCGCCTTAAGAGACGCCTTAAAAACATAGTGACAATGAATATTCCATGAACCTGTGCACAGTAATCACGCCACCGAGTTCTTGCAGTAATTGTGCCATCCGCAACATGTTCTTCCAACATTTTTCGGAATTCATCGCGATTTTTCCTTTCTTGTCTCCTTGCTTGCTCCTGCATGTGAACTCTGGCTTAATTTCCATCTACAGGAAAAATTACAACATATGTAACAGAAAGTGATACCTTTTGCATCCGCTTCTGTTCTTCCTCTTCTTTCTCCAGATGCCGTATGTACTCCTGCAAGAAATAAAAATGAATATTTAAACTGGGATCATGAAGGCAAAAGTTGACATAGTTAAAATACTAACTTGAAAAATATCCAAGCGATCAATCTTTTCAAGGCGGGAACAGCGTTCATCATCTTCCAGACGTTCTTGAACTTTTCTCCATTGGGTACTTGCCTGAAGCAATTAAAAAAATCGATTGTAGAAATTTGTCAGTAATTAACTGAATGAGAACATGTAAGAAACAAACCTTAATGAAGTCACATGATTCTAGGAATGCTCGGTATTCTGCTACATGTTTTTTGTGTTCTTCAGCAGCCTTGGCTTTTTCCTACAATAAAATATGTATTACATCAAGATCAATACAAGTACAATCATTTGATACATGACAATCAAAGCACAATCGATAAGATGCAACAAGACAACAGCAGTGGTGTCAAACTATCGTGATATCAGAAACTCATGAGGTTCTTGAACACGATACTAACTATAAACTTAATCTTCCTGGAAGGTTCCAGGGATGCAAGAGGCAAATCCTTAGTGATGTGCTACCACCTGAACATAATGCTGCATTAAATAGACTGGGCCGTAATACAACTAACAGTTAAGCTTACAATAAGACCAATCACACCCTAGAGTAACATAGGCACCACCTGAAGAGCTTTAGTAAAGTATACCAGAAGCAAATATACAAATTTCATAAAGGAAATATGCTCCAATTATACCTATTTCTAATGAAAATTAATTGATCATAAATCCATAAATAATTTTTTCAGTAAGCTTCTTTTGTTTGGCCTTCTACCATGGGAAAGGGCAAACAAAGGTGTGGGTTTCAATCTTTCTAGCTCAATATAAGAACTACCTCAACTACAAAAGTCACAAGGCATTGTTTAATATCAGAAAACCTTTTTATGTAGTTCCACAATATAGTTCTCAAATAGATCTTCACGCTCCCTTGGACGCTCAACAGCTTTGAATCTTTCATCATCTTCAAACATGAGTATTGCTTTGCTGCACAATGATCAACAAACAAGAATTAACCTCTACAAAAGAAAGGAAAATGTAACAGTTGAGCTGGTTGTTGTATCCAAATAATAGCCAGGAATTGGAGGAATACCTCCATCTTGTCGATGATGCAAGCTCCTCGCATTCCTGAATTACAATGAAACATTCAATATGGAGCAAGAAACAAAAACGAACAGGGGATACTTGCTAGAGCTTACTTCCAGCATTGTGAGGAAATCATCACGTGCTTTCCTCTGCTTAAAACGTTTTTCTTCAGCTTCAATCTTTTTCCGCTGGTTCAAGTACTGCAGAAATAAACTATCAGACCTGAGTACTACACAGACCTGTGGGAGTGAATCTAAGAAAGAACTAGCATTTCATAAGAGACAAGGACAAACCTCATTGAAAGCTTGCTTTCTCTCTCCAAGAGTTTTCAAAGCACCATATCGTTTGTCATTTATAATGACTCTCATAGCCTGAAAATACCATGTCAGAGCTATACTGCTATACAATACATTAGTGATTAAGTTAACTCGAGTTGCATACCTGATCCCACGTCCAATCAGACTCAACATTTACTGACTCAAGCAGGGACTTGAATGCATTTTTTGCATCCTATATGTATCAAAAACATATGTAAATGAGACTGGCTTCAAGAATGAGCATCTGATTCTTAATTTACTTATTTGTAAGTCATTCTCACCAACTTATTGGCATAGACTACAGGTTCCTCTTCACTAGCTTTCTCCTCCAGTGGTGTGACATTGATCTTCCCTGCGACACCCATGGTCTTTTTGGCCTCCTACAGAATAGTATGAGAAAGGATGATCAATTACAAAGCAATTGCTAACAGTCTATAAAACGTAACTCTAAATCAAAGCAATTGCTAACAGTCTATAGAAAGCAAGCATACCTCCAAATCTTCAGTAGATGTACTGTCTTCCGTTTCAGCTGCACTTGTTGCAGATGGATTTTCATAATTATTTCTGCACATTTCAAAGAGCATGCAAATAAGAAGGCATTTCAACAGCCTCGGATAATATAAATAATTGAAGGGGAAGTAGTACATATATGTAAAAACCTGCTGGTCCCTGCGTCAGTTGCAGCTTCAGTGCTTGATGTAACTGGAACAACAGCAGCACTTGGACCACCATTTAGCATGCTAACATTGGAAGAACCAGATGTGCTGTCCACATTATGTGATGGACCAACATCAGGAGGAACAGACTTTGACGATGCATCGAGCGGGCTAGAAGCAATTGTACCAAATGCCGATGAAGACTGATTAACAAGCAGAGTAGAAGGTTCCACAGAAGCAGATCCAATAGAGGCACCAGCAGTTGTTCCTGTTTCTCGCTCAGATTGTTGGTTTGATGCCTTTTCTGCCAATTCACGTGCAATCTAAAAGAACAAAGTAATTGTAGCAATATTGTAAGTGCCAACTACAGAAATATGTCACATGAAATGGGATAGAAGAAAACCTTTAACTCATCAGGAATACTCCACTTTGATTGCTTTGTCACTTTGTTGTAATAGTATCTGGGATGATAGAACAGTCAGAATATAGAAAAATATGAATCACTGACAAATAACAAAACTTTAGTGGTAACTATTTCCAGTATGAACTTACTTTCGACCTTCCGGTGTAGTAAATTCCTTCCATTCAGTCGAGGCATCAGCCCTCTGTTATAAAACAACAAAGACAGTAGTGCATTTAATACACTAGACAAACAACATACTCAATACATTACTTAGATTACAGTAAGAAACAGAGATATAAGACTTGAATTGGATTAGGCAAACTGGAAATAAACATGCACCCAAGTCTGTATCAAGTATAGGGTGACAATGTTGCTAAAAAAGTTAGGAGATGCATATATGAATTATTCTACTGTGACTGACAATTGTTTGGATCCTAAACTTTAGTTGCAAAAAAATGCAGGCATGAAACACAGATTTTGTATTGAATGAGGTAAGTAGATGACAATCACATGATTTAACTTGAATGTGCCATAAAATTCACGAGAACAACCATCAAAGCACTAGAATATCAAGTTAAAAGCCCAGCAGAAAGAGCTAGAAACAATAGTATAAATGATGCGTATAAGTCTATAAGCACAATGTGCAGCTAACCTCCAAAGGTGTCATCAGCTCAACAGGTTTCTCCCAACTTGATTGCCTGGTCTTCTTATTATAGTAGTACCTGGATTATGATGGGAAAAATAAAGTAAAGCAAACGAAGGGAACCGAAACATGGAACAATTAAACTGGTATAAAAACACGAAGAAATAGGAAGCTGACTAACTTCTTTCCATCGGTCGCTGTGTGCTCTTGCCAGTCCGAGAAGCTAGACTCGGATGAGGTGACCTTGTCATTATCAAACTCAGTTATCGCAAGATAGAGAATTTAACACGCAAGATAGAGGTTACCACAAAGTTGTAACAGACAACCAAGTGACAGGGCAGAGGTACCAATACTTACTGAAGGCATAGGTGGTGGAGCTGACACTGGTTGATTCCCAGGCTGCACTAGAGCAGTCACATGAGGCACATTCTGGCCAGGACCTGTACCCCAAGGTTGCATTACAGGAGGAGGAACTGCTGTTGGTTGATACTGAAAAATACACATTTAGATAAAGATTATTAAATTGTAAGGAGATTGATCCTTTATAGACCATAAGCAGACCAAACACATGCCAAAAAACAGTTGACTCGCAAAAGGCAACCAATAAAACTAACCGTGTAGGATGGGGGTGGCATAGGTGCGCCCATGTTGGGCAAATGGCCGCCAGGATATGCAGCTTGTTGCTGTTGCTGCTGCATTGGTGCTGATGACATTGGTCTAGCTTGCTGATATGCCATAGGAACTGCTTGGGATGAAGGAGGACCTTGACCAGAGTGAGGCAAATGCTGCCCAGGTTGTGGAAAATGCGGCATCTGCCCTGGCATACCTGGCATCGGCTGACCAACAGGTCGAAACTGCTGCCCTGCTGGTTGCATGAACTGAGGAGGCTGTTGTGGAGGAGCCACTGGCCTAAACTGAAATTGAAGCATGAAAGAGCAATGTTAGGCACTTAATATGACTTCTGGAGGTGCCAGGAGCTGATATAAAGGGAAGAAAACTCTGATGTTCTAGTTCACCTGCATAGGCATCGGTGGTCCAAGATTTTGTGGTGGAGCACCCGAGCCCATCATAGGAGGCCTGGGAGGCTGCTTGAGATAAAGACTCTTACATCATGTTACATTACAGATATCAAACTTAAATTTATATCACAGGGCAGAAGCTACCTGAGATGGCCCAGAAGGCTGCATATTACTCGCCATCAAACCACATCAAACAGTGACACCAAAAGAAGTGCGAAATGTGCTGATTACCTGATGGAATTGAAGAACATAAAAAAGTTAGAACATAACACGTGTAAGCACTGAAGAAGTGAAACGCTTAACATACAAGTGCTATCTGTTAACTACCAACAAAAAATGTTATATATAGAAGTATAACAACAACAGCGAAGTTGTCACGTGGAAGAAACTCCGTGTTTTGGTGTCTTATCAATCCATTTTGCCACACGAAAAAAAGATAAACCACACCTTCCTTTCTGAAGATAACAACACAGGCCTTTTCCCCTTTTGTCAGAAGTGAAATTTTGTGTTGGAACAGGTTCAATTCTAGCAAGTGACCTAGCTGCAAACCAGCCCACTTGAACTGTACAGAATGCAAAAAACTGCATGCTCTCGTATTTCTTCCTACGAAAAAAATAATTCTAGGCTTTCTTTCCGGTTATAGTCTCTGCATCAGACAAAATATATCGAGCTTCTAGATTTCAATCCTTCACTTCCCTCCTAAATCAGAGAAATCTGACCTAAAACTATCTATACATCCCGCAGCCGATAGCCTCCAACAGAACCCAGACAAAGAAACCCTAGGCGCCGCTACGAACAAGTACGCAGGTGAGCGAATCAAACCCTAGAACCTAGGAAACGGTGCGGCAGGGCGGAGCGAAGACGGTCCAGGAGGGCACTCACCAGCGTGCAGCGGAGCGAAGTCCGGGCGCAGCGCTCCTCCGCCGGCAGCGAGGATCTGGAACGGCGGCCGGGGAGGGTTTAGGGCAAGGGGTTGAGACGCAGACGACTCGCAACGGGAGTGTGAGTTCGTATCCAGGTAGGCTGTCGCTGGGGCTCGGCTCGGGGGCTAAGAGGCGCTGCGATTCTGGGTGTGTTGGTTTTCTGGAGTATAAATTTTATAGTTATCATATAAAAAAAATCTTACTATTTAGAGTATTAAATAAAGTTTAATTATAAAATAAATTACAGACCATTTGACTAATTTATGAGACAATCTAATGAATTAATTAAGTCGTGATTAGAAGATGGTTACTCGTAGCATCACTTTAGTAAAACATAGATTAATTAGACTCATTAGATTCATCTCGAAAATTAGCACCAATCATTCAAAAGAGTTTTGTCATTAAATTGATCGAAATATTTATAAATAGTAAGATTCTCTTTGATGTGACAGTGCTAAATTTTAGAGGACGAGAAACGAACGAGCCCGCAAATTAATTCATATACTACCAATGTATGTTGTAAGACTACCTACACTCCTTGTACTCTAAATCTAATAAAAAAATATTCCATCTTAATCATCAAGATTCTCTCGTCCATCTTCAATTTCTCTGCACCCGTCATCCTCTATTCATCCTCTATAGCAGCTACCGGGGTTTAGGACCCACATATCGATTTCTTTTTATTTTTTCACATCTCCTTTTTATTTTTCTTCTGATACGCCCAATGCCTAGTCGACCGTGCTTTCCTCCCCAAATCCATCACCCCTTGTTGTCCCGACCGCACCGCCACCCCGGTCTCGCCTTGTCGCCATTCACGACGCCATTGTCGGGCCCGCCTCCCTCCTCTCGCCCTCGCGGAGATGCCGGCGCGACGAGCGACGGATCGATGGGTCGCCGGCCTCGTCCCACCCTCCTCTCGCCAACGCGGTTGGTCGTCGGCCTCCCACCTCTCGCTCGAGTGTGATGCCCAACCCCGCCCCACCGCCTCCCCTCCACCCGGCCTCGTGTGCAACGCCGTCGCCGGGACCGGACCTCCCTCCTGCTCGCGCGGCTCGCCATCGGAGCTCGCCTCCCCACTCCTCCGACCGGATCCGGTGCGGGTCGGTCCTCATCGACGGTTGTCTCTCTCCCTCCTCCGCAGTGGTTGGGATGGCGCACGCAGTGCGCGGGCCTCGTGCCACATCGGCCGTAGTGTGTGACCGTACGCATGCCGCATCTAGCGTCCGAGGCGTGGTGTGGGACGGTGTCGTCCCTCATAGCGTACCCGTGCAAGAAAAAACGCTATCCCCCTACGAAGGACTGGGTAGCGGACGCCGAGTGCGGATAGCCTAATGTTGAAACTTGAGGATGTATTTTTGGAACTAATATAAACAGCAGGTGTTGTTCAAAAATTGTTTTGTGCATGCTTCGCAAAAAATTGTATAAAATTCTCGACTTTTGTATATTATGATAAGAAAATCCATATTTTCATAGCATCTAATTATGATAAGAAAATCCATAATTTCATAGCATCTAGTAAATTTCAAGTGTGTTTTCCTAGACTACACATGTACAAAAAATATAGACAACTTAGTACAATAGAACTATCCATAGATTCGGGATTTAAATTGTATTTTCTTGTTTTACCCTCCACTCGAAAACGTATGTGTGCGGGGTAGAATGCATAACACAAAGTCACATTTTTTTATTTTCATTAGAGCATTTATAGTAATGACACCAAATTCAAGACCTTACTCTTCATTCCGGAGCCACTACTCATTTTTCATCAAAATTTTATTACTAACATTAGTAACACCTAAAATAGCATCTCTTTATTTTGCTTTACATGAGACATGTTCCTTAAGAACCACTCTCTGTCTCTAGTCGCTTTCCATACCTTGTTGTCGATCCAAGCTCATAAACGCCAATGTTTCTATTTTTCGAGTGTGCATCATGCTCGTCATGATGGGTCTCCATTATTTCATTAACATGGTGGAACAAGGTGTGGGACAACCAGATCCTTTTGTAGAGCGTCGTGACTCGTGAGAGAGGGGTATTTGTGTAGCAACCGGACAACTACTCAAGAAGGACCTTGACATAGATCCGACCCATGAGAGCATCTAGGGGTGGACAAAAAGCTCGAAGCTCGTGGCTCGGCGCGACTCGTGATTAGTTCGGCTCGGCTCGGTTTCTTAACGAGCCGAGCCAAGCTTATATTTTAGCTTGTTAGATTAGCTAGCCGAGCCGAGCTAGCTCACGAGTCGCTCGCGAGCTCAACGAGCTCTAAAACACAGAGAATAAGTAATGCTCAATACCAATATAATGTCATATATTTAGTTAATTTTTGAATTAAAGTTTGAAACATATTTTAAATTAATCTACATTATTAGTTTTTTTGTTAAGTATAAATCATATATTTTATCTATTTTTATAATAAAATATTTCAGATTTAAAGAATATAATGTCTTAATTGTTCTATATTCTTGGCTCGCGAGCCTAACGAGCTAGCTCGAGCCGATTACCAAGCCGAGCCAGGTTTTTAGCTCGTCTATGTAACGAGCCGAGCCGAGCGAGCAAGTTTTCTAACGAGCCAATACGAGCCGAGCGAGCCAGCTCGACATCCACCCCTAGGAGCATCTATATATTGCAACTAGTTGATAACCCCACACCTTGCATCGAGACTAAAAATATTAACTTTAAAATTATAATCTTGAACCGATAAGTAGTTAAGTAACGAAGAAAACATGATCACATGCATCGAGTAAAAAATCATGTTTATGTCTTACTTAAGTGTTAAATCTTCCGCCTACGAGTTGCATACTGAAAAGCAAAAGGCGAAGGAATATCCGACGTTTGTATTGTATACATATAAGGAAAGGATAGGGAAAGCCAATTTTGTATTAATGAAAGAACACACACAACCTTTTATAAAAGTGAATCGGATACCTGCAAAAGACCCGTGATATATCGCAGTTGTTATTATACTTGTTTTCAGCTACATTATAACAAAAATAAATTGGATGGATAATAGAATGATGCATATAGATTGGACATACCTTATGACCTTAAATAGATTTAAGAGGAAGCGCATCAATAAAACATTGTAAGGACCAAATAGTATGTAAGTCAACTTGTTGTGCTGTGTGCTCCAACACGGTGGCTATAGAGACAACGTGGCGCCGCTCGTCGCACATAAAATTGGTTCATGTCTTGCTACGAGAAGGGAAACATTGCTTTGCTCGTTTCCAGCATTACGGGTGACAAAGTGGTGCTAGAAAAGAGTAGCCATTGGCTAGTGCATATATATGGTTGGTGCCTAGCAGGATGAGCGAGATAATAGGGTGTTTCTTCTTCTTTATTTTAATTAACCACACTCAAAGAGATGGGGATGAAAGAGTCAAGCATCTGTTATATAAGTATCTATTATATATAAGTATGATTGAAATTAATTTTGATGATGCAATGCAACATGGATTGAGAGAAATAGTCATTAAGACATGCTAGTGGGTTGCATCTGTTTCTACCTATTAAAGAATAAACATGTTTTTTGATTTTGGTTTTCTTTTCTTACCAACATCTCTTGATACCCATCGATCTCTAGCGTGGATCCACTCCATCTACCGTCGCTATTTCCTTCCTTTCCATGTGATTTATGGGTCCAATCATTGTTTATGTTACTATGTTTACACAAATTGCATTGGGATCGTCCTCCAGTTTTATGTTTTTTCATCACAGTTTCTACCCTCCTGTACTTCCCAATCCCACCCGGAACTTGCTTGCACTTTTCTTCTAATATTCCCGTAATGATGAGCAGCTTTAATGATTTACCATGATTTGTTATGTGCCTCTACTCCCGAAACTTGCTCCGCTTATATTCTTTAAATCTCTGCTCTTTTTTCTTTTTTTAGGAAATTCTAAATCTCTTCTCGATAGGAACATCATCCTCCCTAATCTAAATCTAACCATCGAGGGTCAAGGTCTGCCGCCATGAACTGCAAGCTTGCCGTCCACATGTCTCAAAATTGACAAATCGAGCTGCCACAATTTCAAGTTTATTGTTCCCCTAGCTTGATGTTACGACCACCTCGTGGAAGACAATGCCGAGATAATGCTAGTTGGTGACCAGTTTTAAGCAAATTAATTTGAGGCTTTTGTTGCACCGAGCGTTGGGAGGAGAGAGACTTGTACGAGAGGGGGTTTGAAGAAAAAAAACTCAAACAAGATTAAGGATGATTAAGTCTTTGATCCTTGGATGTTGATGTAGGCTGCATGCGTGGATTGCACATGTTGCACACATATGACTATCGCACATAATATTTCCCTGATTTAAGCTGTCAAGAAAACTTGCTATCTTCATGCATTTAATAATATAATATGGAAAAAAACCATAAAGCAGCATGTTTACCATATGTGATCAGCACGTATTTGTTTCCTTCAATCAGAATCAGATCAACTATAAGAAGCAGCCTAGTTCGTTTTGTCCTCGAGGTGATTGGCAGAGTTTCGAGAGAACGGTTTTTCTGGTGCCTCCTCCGCTTGATAATCTCTTGTATCTTCTAATCACATACCCCTTTGTTTATATTTATTCTGATAGAAGAAGGAGGTGTAACTTTAGAAGGAGGTGTAACTTCAGCGGGAGAGATCATCCGCTACTTTCAAGGTGTGTGTAGACATATATATAATTATGTTCATCATACATTATTGATTTCTGAACTTTGATCTGTCTACTAATTGCATCAAATTCTCTACGTCGCAACAGTCCTATGGACGAGAGCTCTTACTGGAAGCCAACCACTAAACATTAACTCCACACGACACAAAGAGAGATTGACTCACAACCGGTGAATACCCTATGTCATGTCTGCTAATTAGATGAACAATATGTTTATTCAATTTGCCGATAGATGGCCGAAAATGTAATGGAGACAAACAATCAGATCACGGAAGGAACACCCAACAACATGGAACAACTCGCCATGTAAGATTTTCAACCCCCTCTTTTCCCGAAGTGATCTCAAATAATTGGTACAAAATATGAAAATTCTTTGTGTGCATACTTATAGTTTAGATTTTTATAAAAACATTCCCTATGTTTATTGTGTGCACTATTACTAACCCGGTGAAGTATACTTATTATTATTTGTGTTCATAAAACTGAATACATGTGAAATATTAATGATTATTCACAACATTATTTAGTGTATGATTTATTTTTAATTATATAACTTAATTTTAGGTGGTTTTTGTGTGCCCGATATTTGTGTGCCTACATTTTTTATAAACTAAAATCGAATATGTACTTGTGTCAAACTTAATTTATATTTCTTTTGTATCAAATTTACAATATTAATGTTAAACTCAATATTCCTATTACTTCTTTCTAATGTTTAACCATTGTTTGAATAGAGGGCACATGGTTAATTTAATCTTTTGTGATGTAGATTTATGAGAGCGGATACTCCCATTCCGCAGTCATGTACAAGGAGATGCAAGTGCGTATATGGTCCGTGTTTTGAATGTTATTTAAACCAGATGATGAAAGGATACAACACAGATCATCTCCCCAAGCTAAAGCACTTGATATTCAACTAAAGAAGTTTACAACCAACTTATATATTTTCGAATCATAGCTGAATTGTGATAGTTTCAAATTTGGTGATCAACTACGTGATTGTGGATTGCGAAGCTTTATTATCATAATTGTGGCATTTGGTTTCAAAAGCTTTGATTCTGTGTGTATGGTTTTGTTTTTTTTTTAGTTTTTTATAACTGACCTTGCACGTGCAGCATATTTAAAATTCTCATAAGATAGAAGTAGTGGACCTGCCACATATTAAAATTTCTCATAAGATATAAGCATATTCTATCATCGTTTGGTTTAGTTTTTTGGCTTAGTTTTTTTTTAACTTGCCTTGATGGACAATAACTATTAGCTATAATTTTACCATGGATTTTTTATTATAATAATGTATTTCGCATTAGTAATATTAGCACGTGTGTGCCGCACGTGCATTAATACTAGTATATATAAGTAGCAATTGGTTCTGCTAGGGAAGATGAAGATCGTCTGTCTACAAATGGCCAATAAAACATAGAAATGGTGTTAATCTCTAACATCCATTATTTATCTAATGATTAACATTAACTCGATGATGTGGCGTAACTTGGATTGAGAGAAATAGCCATTAAGACATGCTACTCGGGTTGCATCTATTATATATAAGTATGATTGAAATTAATTCTAATGATGCGAGTGCAACGTGAATTGAGAGAAATAGTAATTAAGACATGCTAGTGGGTTGCATCTCGTTATATATAAGTAGCAATTGGTTCTGCTAGGGAAGATGATGATCATCCGGCTACAAATGGCCAATAAAACATAGCAATGATGTTAATCTCCAACATCCATTATTTATCTAATGGTTGACATTAATTCCGATAATGTGGCGCTAGGGGTGGACAAAAAGCTCGAAGCTCGTGGCTCGGCTCGACTCGTGACTAGCTCGGCTCGGCTCAGCTCGACTCGGTTTCTTAACGAGCCGAGCCAAGCTTATATTTTATCTCGTCGGATTAGCGAGCCGAGTCGAGCTAGCTCACGAGTCGCTCGCGAGCTCAACGAGCTCTAAAACACCGAGAATAAGTAATGCTCAATACCAATATAATGTCATATATTTAGTTAATTTTTGAATAGTTTGAAACATATTTTAAATTAATCTATATTATTAGGTTTTTTGTTAAGTATAAATCATATATCTTATCTATTTTATAATAAAATATTTCAGATTTAAAGAATATAATGTCTTAATTGTTCTATATTCTTGGCTCGCGAGCCTAACGAGCTAGCTCGAGCTGATTATCGGCCGAGCCGAGCTAGGTTTTTAGCTCGTCTATGTAACGAGCCGAGCCGAGCCGAGCTTTTCTAACGAGCCAATACGAGCCGAGCCAAGCCAGCTCGACATCCACCCCTATGTGGCGCAACGTGGACTCGAGAGAAATAGCCATTAAGACATGTTAGTGGGTTGCATCTATTATAGATAAGTAGATGTGCTCGAGAAGGACCTAGCAAGTGGGACAAAAGCAAGTTGGGAAAGGAAGCAAGCTGAAGGAGAAGTGAGTCTTTGACGAAAAGGAGTCAACACATGGGCAACGATGATGTTGCGGATGAGGCTATTAGGAGTAGCCCATGAGATATAGGGTAAGCACAACAATGCTTATCGGGCTAAGGCGAGGCGTGGCACTTGACGTTGTGGCAAAAGATGAGGTGAGGCAATAACAAAGAACAGGGACACATGTGATGACCTTTTTTTAGTCGAAAGAAGAATTATGTCGAGTCTTTATCTCGACACTAATACTACCTAGTCCCTCAAGAACGTGGAATTCAATGGTGCAACACAAGAACACACATGGATTTTAGACGAGTTCGGGCCCCTCAATCAAGAGTAATACCCTACGTCCTATATGCATTGTATTTTCTTTGGCATATTGCTAATTGCGTATTGTCCGAGAGAGTTTTCGAGGGGTCCCTTCTCCGCCTTATATATCCAGGGAGATAGGGTTACATATAGAGTCCTAGTCGGTTCATCGTTAGTGTTCGAACCACCGGCTAGTAGAATTTAGTCCCGGGGTGCGCGTTTTAGGTCGGATGGTACACAAAGGACGACACGAGAGATTTAAGGACGTCCAGCTGGGGGTGTCACGACGCTCATGTTCCTTACGTCAAATTGATGACAGAGTACATAGGAGGCGGGAGAGGAGCGTGCTCCAAGTCCCAAGCTGCGTGTGAGTGTATGTGTATGTGTGAACGTGAACATGGAGTGGTGTGAGCGAGCGTGTGAAGCGGAAAAACGTGCCGAGAGAGAAAGAGAGCCTCCCCGTTATAGCCACGAGGGTCGAGCTCGAGTTACATGAGAGAGGGAGAGAGAAGGAATCGCCACGTGTTTATTCGGATGCTTGTGCCGTCCCGTCGAACCTTCCCCCGACGTATGCTTGAGTGTTTTGACCGGTCCGTCGCGTCGTTCCCGTAGCTTGTCACGTCGGGGAAGCGGGGATGGAGTGTACCGCGTTTGGCGGAGCCTTGGGCAGCGTCGTGGCGAGTGGTTGGAGAGGACAACCCATGCCGGTCTTCCTTATCGGGCGCATTGAAGGCGGGGACGAAGGTCGAGGTCGGGCGGCGGCTTAGCGAGCTTCAAGATCGCGGGCGGAGGTCGTGCGAGGCGAAGAGTAACTCGAGCCCGAGCTCGAGTTCCACCCGTCGACGGATAAGGCGGGGAGTCGTATCGCCGTACGTCAAACGACGATGGTTGAGCTCCGGGTCTTCGGTCCACGCCTCTCTTGTCGGGCTACGAGGACGGCGCGTCCCATCGGTGTGTCCCGACGTGAGTAGGTAGCCGTGCGCGAGGGAATGGGGCGAGGGTCGGCGACAATGATTTCTAGGGAGCGTCCACGTGGGTGCCCGGACGAGTGGATTTAATGCGGCCGGTGGGCGAGCCCGAAGGTCGTGCGAGGCGAAGTCCCTCGAGTCTCGCGAGCAAGGTCGTGCGAGGCGGGATTCTCCCGAGCTTGGAGGGCAAGGTCGTGCGAATCGCAATTCCTTCTTCCCTCGAGTGAGGAAGGTCGAGCTTGCCTCCGGTTGATTCGTCCTCACGCGAGGGTCATACGGAGTCCGTCCAACGTTGGATCGTTGACACAACCGTATGTCCTAGGGACTAATCCTTCGTTAAGCGGGTCTAGATTATGCCGCGTGGCATCGCTAATGTTTCCCCCGACAGTAGCCCCCGAGCCCCCGGCGATTCCTAGAGTCGACCGGGGGATCCATCGGTGTCGTGGGTGATCGTTTTAGTCTATTGGATAATTGTGATCTACCGGATGCATGCGAGCGCGTCCGGTGGACGATAGCCCCCGAGCCGGAGGATAAGTCGAAGACTTATGCTTTGGCTAAATACGTGCGGATGAGCTGCGGCCCCGTGGTTGGGCCTCGTGCTTGCGATGCCAATCTTCGAGCCCCGCGCGATGTAGGCGGCTAGTCGAGGAAAGGTTTGTCTCAATAGATTTCCCCATCCGCGTCGCGTCCGTACGACGGAGGGTAGAACAGGTCCACGATGTCGTATACTTGCCTTATGGGTATACGGATGATGGAGGAATGGATACGCAGAGACATGGTGACATATTAAGGAAGATAAAGATGATGGCGATAGACAATAGATCGGTGTCCGACCGGTATAGGATTCCGGAAGGTTCCATAAGACCGGTATGGAAACAAAGGCGGACAACAAGACTGGATTAATGCTTAAGGAAAGTACAAGACCGATCGAGTAGGACTTTGAATTGATAAGGAAACTTAGAGATAGAGTTTCTAAGTATGTAGATATTGTATCCGACTAGGATTCTACATGTAACCTTGCCTCCCTGGACATATAAGGCGGGGGCGGGGACCCCTAGAAGGATAAGTTCTCACAAGTTTTGACAAGTTCTCACGAGTTAGGACAAGTTCCTACACTCGAGATCTTGCAATTAGCAAATCGCTAAAAGCAATATATAACATACAGGACGTAGGGTATTACTCTCGATCCGAGGGGCTCGAACCTGTCTAAAATCGCGTGTTCCCGTGTGTTCCGTGTGTTGCACCATCGAATTCCACGCTCGTGAGGGACCGGGTAGTACTAGTGCCGAGTTTAAGACTCGACATTTGGCGCGCCGGTAGGGGTCCCGGCGAGTTCCTAGCGAGTTCGATGGCCTCTCCGTTTGTCGTCGACTTCGAGCCCGGCTTCAAGATCCGCTTCGGTCCCTCGACTTTGAAGCCGATTCGGCCGAAAACCGCTTTTGATGAATCCGACTCGTTGCCGGGCCGCTGCTTCTAAAGCGCGATCACCTGCCACGGTTGATGCCTCCGACTCGGAACTTAGCGGATCCGACGCAGCTTTAGCGCGGAATATCGGATCGCTCGCGCCTCGGACCGGTGTCCGGCTGCAGCGATGAGCCGCTCTACCGAGCTTGGTAACGACTTCGAGGAAGGCGCTCCCGTCTTCTTCCAAGTGTTCATGACAGGACCGGTTATTCGCCAACTCACTCCCGAGGAAGCTGCTAAAGAAGAAGCAAGGATGGCGAGAGACGAAGCCGATCGTCGTCGTCGTGAAACGAAGAAGCCAACGGAGATGAACAACCTCCACAACCTTCAGCCGTGAATCCGCGCGCAAGTGCTGCTGGCTCGGCCGAAGGAAGCGCTCCCGCAACCGCTCCCCAGACCACCGGCCCGCTGCCGGACCGGTCCGGAGACCCGAAAGAGACGTCCCCAGGATATAACGATCGACGTGGGTGTCGCAGTGGAAGGCGACATCGTTCTTCAAGCGGGGCTCTGGATTTAAGCTCCATAGAAGTGGAATTAAATGGCGCTCGGGTCTTCACGTCGCCAGTTCACAACATTGTGGGAGTGAAGCAAATCCTTGAGACAATACCGGAAGAAGTCTTTAATGCAACACCGGGTTGCAACGCGCTCCGAATTTGGTAGATGCGATCGCTTTACAAACAAATCAGCTCGTCCATGATCGAGCGGAATCCTCTAGCCGCTCGCGTCTCGGAGCGGCCGACAAGGGCTCGATCCGAAGGAGCTTCCTCCGGTGGAAGGCTTGGACCCCGGCACACCCCAATCGCAGATGCACATGAACGGGCTTCGGATCAAGATTTGCGTATACCACTCAATGGTAATCGTGATGTTCGAAACGTGCTGATCGATCGTCATGCGAAAGGGCGAGAGGAGCGCAGAAGACATGAAGAAGATGAGAGGCGACGTATCGGTCATGTCGATGATTGTCCACGGGATCTTGCCTCGCCACGCCCACGTTCGAACAATTCGCCTCGTCACGGGCCGGCCGCTCGGCGCCGCCTCCGGTGGAAATTATCCGCGCAAGGATCATCGAGGGCATAGTAATAGGCATGCTCATCGGGATGAACGGCCCGGAAGGGATGATCGTCGTGATACCGGAGACCGAAGAGGGCGAGATAACCGGGACGAGACGTTGAACCCCGGCGCGCCGACAATGATCGTCAAGCGGCACCTCCGCCCCCACCTCCATCACAACATGAAGAACCAGCAAACAATGATCGTCAAGCGGCGCCTCCACCTCCGCCTCCGCCTCCTTCACGGCACGCGGAGCCGGTGAATAATGATGGTCGTGGTGGTTCGGGAGATAGGTATCAAGATGATCGCTATTACGACTATTCCGACGATGACAGGGATCGCAATTATCGGCATCGCCCTAGCCGTCGATCTCCGTCACCGGTCCGGACCGGTCTAGAAGATGATGAATACTCCGTAATACCCGCTTTCATACGAGATTTACGCATTTGCAAATACCCTAGGGGATTTAAGCCCGGGGCCATTGACAAGTATGATGGCAAAGCACCTCCCGCGGAGTGGCTTCGTATGTACACCACCGCTATTCGGTCGGCAGGAGGAGATACGTTTGTGCTAGCTAATTATCCGCCGATGTGCATGGAGCAGGCTGGACGTTTGTGGTTGCAATCCCTACCCGAGAGATCCATCTCTTCCTAGGGGGACCTCACTAAAAAGTTCGTAGAAAACTTCCGGGCGACTTGTGAGAAGCCAGGGAATTACTTCGACCTCAACAGCTGAAGCGAAGCCTGACGAGACCCTCATCGACTTCATCGGGCGTTTCGCAATAAGAAGGCCTTAACCCCCAATGTTCCCGACCAGCAAGTAATTGCTGCGTTTCAAGTCGGCGTCCGAAGTGAAGCATTGGTTCACAATATTGGAAGGCGAAATCATAACCTTACCATGACGGCGTCGAGTGCTTCAAGATAGCAGACGATTATGCTGCTGGTGAATCGAACGTGGTCAATTTGCACGGGAACAAAGGGAAGGAACCGAAGCATGACCAAGGCAACCAGTCCGGATCCAAGAACAACAATAAGCACAAGGCTGATCACCTTGTTGCAGCTGTCGACCGGCCTCATGGAGGAGACCGGCCGACACCTCCTAAGAGAGGTCTAAGAGAACGATTGTCGTTTGAGACACTTCTAGACGGCCCTTGCATGATTCATAATGGGAATCATAAAGCTAAGGAATGCTTCCTGTTAAGGCCATTTGCTCGGTTCGCCTTAAAGGTTGCACCCCGGTCTGCTCACAGGAATCAGAGAGATGACAAGGGCAAGGATAAGGAGCGCGACGACAATGAGGATGACGAAGGCTTTCAAGAACCAGCTCGAGAGGTGAACATGATCTATGGAGGCCCGGATGCATATGAGTCAAAGCGGAAACAAAAATTGGCGTTTCGAGAGGTTAACGCCGTTGCTCCCGCCACTCCCGAATATCTTCGGTGGTCCGAGGTGCCCATCACATTCAGCGAGGCGAGATCATCCGGAGGTATTGCCGAAGGCTGGTAAATATCCACTCATCCTGGCCCCCATTGTTCACAAGGTGCGACCGAAGAGAACTTTCATTGACGGAGGGAGCTGCCTCGGATATCTTGTTTGCTAAAACTCTACCGGAGCTTGGCCTCTCTATAGCTGATTTGGAGCGCAGCGTTTCACCGTTTCATGGTATAATACCTAGACGGAATAGTTACCCCTTGGGGCGATTTCTCCGCCGGTGACTTTTGGGACAAAGGAGAACTACAGGAGGGAGAATATTATCTTTCAAGTGGTCGACATAGAATCGGCGTATCATGCTATACTCGGAAGACCGGCTCTAGCAAAATTTATGGCCATCCCAAATTATCAATATTTGATGTTGAAGATGCCTGGGCCAAATGGGGTCCTGTCGTTCCGAGGTGATATCAAGACCGCTTATGCTTGTGAAGTACATAGCACGAGTTGGCCTCTCGGGCCAATTCGGAAGTTGAACGTCGAGAGATCGGGGAAGCAGCTGAAGCTCGGAAGTACGAGCAAGATTAGAAGATGAAGTTCCGAGTCAAGAAGGTTGCAAAGAAGAAACTAAAAGCCGATGCGAGTGGTTTCCAAGACTCGTCCAGCTTGATGAGTCAGACCCCTCCAAGGTCACCCATATAGGGGCTGACTTGGGGGATAAATAGGAAAGCGCGCTCATTCTTTTCCTCTAGGAAAATAGGGATATCTTCACATGGCAACCTTCCGACATGCCGGGTGTTCCTAGGGAGAAGATTGAGCATGCACCGTTAGTGCGTCCCGATGCGAAGACGAGTGAAACGAAGCTCTAGAGGTTTGCTCAAGACCGCAAGGAGGCCATCAAGAAAGAGATAACTAGGTTGTTAGCAGACTAAGTTCATTAGGGAGGTGTATCATCCAGATTGGCTTGCCAATCCGGTCCTTGTACCAAAAAAGAATACTAAAGAATTAAGAATGTATGTTGATTATACTGATCTCAACAAAGCTTGCCCCAAAGACCCTTTCGCGCTGCCTCGAATTGACCAAGTTGTTGATTTGACCGCCGGCTGCGAGCGTCTTTGCTTCCTTGATGCTTATTCAGGGTATCATCAAATACCGCTGAGGGTTGAGGATCAAATAAAGACCGCGTTTATCACTCCCTTTGGAGCATACTGCTACACAACTATGCCATTTGGATTGAAAAATGCCGGAGCTACATATCAGTCGCGGCATACAACGTTGCTTGGATTCGCAATTAGGAAGGAACGCAGAAGCTTATGTTGATGATATAGTGGTAAGATCTCGTAAAACCGAAGATCTTCTCTCCGACTCGGCAGAGACCTTCGATAATCTGTGGAGTTTTTCCATGAATCTAAACCCTGGGAAGTGTGTGTTTGGAGTTCGATCCGGAAAGCTATTAGGTTATCCGGTGTCATGGAGAGGCATTGAAGCTACTCCAGAAAAAATCCGGACGATCGTTAACATGAAACCCCGAGTTGCTTGAAGGATGTCCGAAGTTGACGGGCGAGTATGGCGGCTCTCAGCCGTTTCATTTCAAGACTCGGGAGTACGAGGACTTCCATTCTTCAAGTTACTCAAAAAGCAAGATATGTTTGTGTGGACTGATGAAGCACAAGCCGTGCTTGATCAACTTAAGGAGTATCTTAGTAACCCTCCGGTATTGGTGCCTCCAGAGCGAGATGAGATTATTCGAGTTATATATCTCCGCAACAACCCATGTGGTGAGCACGGTTCGGCGGTTGATCGGAAGGAAGAAGGACACCAGCAATCGGTGCAACATCCGGTATATTTTGTAAGTGAAGTTCTTACTCGAATCAAAGATACGATATCTCCGATTCATGAAGTTAATATATCGTTGTAGTGATAACTTCTCGGAAGTTGAAGCATTATTTCCAAGCGCATCCTATTGAGGTTAAGACTGGGTTTGCCATTGGAGATATTGTCCGAAATCGAGAAGCAATTGGCCAAGTTGCTAAGTGGGCTATAGAACTTGGCCAATATGAAATTACGTTTTCTTCGCGAACGGCTATTAAGGGACAAGCATTAGCTGATTTCATAACAGAGTGGTTGGAGACACAAGTACCGTAGGAGATTCAAGCATTGGAGTATTGGGAGATGTTCTTTGATGGGTCCCTGCAGCTTTCAGTGCGCGGGGGCTAGGGTTGTGCTTCTCACCCCGCAAAAGGAACCACTCGGATATGTGTTACAAATGTATTTCCGAGCTTCCAACAATACAACGGAATATGAAGCTTTGCTTCATGGGCTTAGAGTAGCCATTTCGCTTGGAGTCCGACGATTGGACATATATGGCGATTCGATGTTGGTGATTAGTCAAGTCAACAAGGCGTGGGATGCTCATGATGATCATATGATCGCTTACCGTCAAGAGGTTCGGAAGCTTGAAGATAAATTTGATGGTTTGCGATTTTCTCATATACTGCGCGGAAATAACTCTGCTACGGATGAGTTGGCCGGATCGGGGTCTTCACGACGAGCGGTTCCTCCTGGCGTTTTTCTTCAAGTATTGGATAAACCATCTATAAAGATGGAGCGCAAAGCTACTATTACGAGAGATCGTGGATGAATTAGTCTTAAAGAGTCAAGAGGAGAAAGCAGTCTTGAAGGACCGATCGATGAGGCGGTCTTGCCGAGAAAAGATAATAGGCGAGACCAACATTGAAGATGTTCAGCCACCGGATGTTATGATTATTGATTCCGATTGGCGTACCCCGTACATTGATTATCTGCAGTCTGGTAAAACTCCGGAGGATAAAGTGGAGAAGCAAAGATTAGAGGTTCGAGCCTGCAGTTATTTAATTCTCGAAGGAGAATTATATAGACGTGGAGCTAATATTTTAATGAAATGTGTAACGGTTTCGATGGCATTCAATTGCTTGAAGACGTGCACAAGGGAATTTGCGGGAATCATGCTTCTTCAAAAACACTAGTTGGGAAGGTATTCGGACAAGGATTTTATTGGCCTACGAGTGACGGATGATGCGCACAAAGTGGTCAAGAATTGTCAAGGATGTCAGTTTTTTGCAAGACAGACCTCATACTTCGGCTCATGAATTACAGTTGATCCCAATGACTTGGCCTTTTTCTACTTGGGGGCTGGATAGAGTTGGACCTTTTAAGCGGGCACCGGGAGGATTTACGCACATTTTTGTGGCAGTAGATAAGTTTTCCAAGTGGATCGAGGCTGAAGCGAGTTACTAGCACAACTACAGCTCGAGCAATCAAGTTTTTGCAGAACATCTTCGTACGTTTTGGGGTCCCATACAGTATTATTACTGATAATGGGCCTCAATTCACTTCGAGCTTTTCAAGGACTATGCTCGAGAGTTTAGGGATTAAGGTACAATATGCGTCGGTATCACACCCGCAAAGCAATGGGCAAGTGGAACGAGCTAATGGAATGATTTTGACCGGTCTTAAACCAAGAATTTTCGACCGATTGAAGCCATATGCAGGAAAGTGGGTTAAGGAACTGCCCTGGGTGCTTTGGGGGTTGCGCACTAATGTCAGCAGAGCTACGGGGCAGTTTCCTTTTTCATTGGTGTATGGATCCGAAGCCATGCTACCTACGAAGTGAATATGGTATCAGCTCGAGTACGATACTACGATGAAGAAAAATATGATGATCAACGTCAGGTTGAGCTGGTTGCTCGCGGAAGAATTGAGGGATCAAGCTTTGATTCAAGCTGCTAAATATCATCGAGGATTGCGTCGTTATCATGATCGTAATGTTCGCGCACGGGAGTTTCAAATAGGAGACTTGGTTCTTCGGAAGATTTAGTCTAACAAGAACAGGCATAAGTTGTCACCGATCTGGGAAGGACCTCTTTTGGTTAAATCGGTCTCCAGCACCAGGGGCTTATAGGCTTATGACCTTGGAGGAAGAAGAAATCCCAAATTCTTGGAACATTGATCAGCTTCGTTGTTTTTATACTTAAGAGTATTTCTTGTAAAGTTTTTCATATTATGATAAAGTAATTTTGTCTAATGATAATGTGTTTGTCTTTTGTGTCTCCATACTTTAATTTTGAATTAAATTATTGAGCCAGGGGGCTGCTATGTTAAGAGCAGATCTGTGATGTTTTGCTATTCTGCTATGTTAAGAGCGATCAGTGATATTTTGCTATTCTCGCTATGTTAAGAGCGATCTGTGATATTTTGCTATTCTCGCTATGTTAAGAGCGATCTGTGATATTTTGCTATTCTGCTATGTTAAGAGCGATCTGTGATATTTTGCTATTCTGCTATGTTAAGAGCGATCTGTGATATTTTGCTATTCTTGAATAATAAGACCAGTCATTTAGTTGACAGATTGTTGTGTTAAGAGCGGTCTATTTAAATTTAAGTTTAAGACTGGTATATTCAGGAAAGGATATTGTATAGCATTTTTTCTTATGAATACTGATTGGTAGGCTAATGTGTTAAGAATAGTCTGTGAAATCTTAAAATCCTACAAGCTAGCTTTTTTGCTTATGTTACATGATCTTGTTAAAGTAAGCTATAATTATGAGTTGTGATCTCGTGCTGATTGAGAGCCAAAGTTTGATCATAATTATTTAGTTGAAATAACCATCATGTTTTAGGTAAATAAGTTAGTAAGTATGATGGTGAAACCAGAATTCATATAGAAAAGAAAAGTGATCGGTATTGAAAAATAAACAATGTGATGATCAAGATGTTTGATTACAAGATGGCCCTATTAAGAAATTTTCTAAGCAGGACCGCTGGAAGTACAGGTGTCACCAATCTTAGGATTTTCTTCAAGAATATCATCCAGCGTTTCTTCAGAATCGGAAGAAGATACCGGTAAATCCCTATCAAGATCTTCGAAGGCATCTTCTATTGTTTGCTTGGCGGCGACTGCTGCGTCTTGAGCATCTTGGTCCAGAGCAAAGCCGCCGGCGCTATGTTTAGAGGGACACCTGTTGGATCAAGAGGAACATATTCTACCAACTCGAAACGGTGCCAATGAGTGAGTTCTTCAGCTCATTGAACCGGTCTTCGATGGTCTCAGGGTGGGCGCCGTCTTTGATAAAATTGAAATCACATTCTTCGACCGGAGTCCAAGACCGGATTATAGCGGCGATGTGTCCTCCTCCCGCAGCAGCAACCATCCTTGAATGTTCTTTGATTCTTCTAGGAATTGCCTGGATGGAGGACTCGAGGTCTATCTCATTGGGATCAATAGTTTGACCGCCATTGAGATATTCCGAGTGCGCACTGTACTGCGCAGTAAGTTCTGAAAGAACGAGCAAAAATTTAAGAGAAAGATATTGCTAAAGACCGGTATTTTCAAAAGGATGTCATAAGAGTGAACAAGAAAGATGGGACTTACGCCTGTGCTCGATCTCAGCAGCTCCGAATCTGCCCTTGATGTTCGTATTTGATTCTCTCAGCTTGGCTTCAATTTTCAGCAAACGTTGAATCTCGTGATCTTTTGCCCGGAGAGCAAGTTGAGCGGATTCTTGGGCAGTCCTCGGGCGCTTTCCTTGTCCGCTTGCGCTGATTTTGCTGCCTCTAAGGCTTCGACTAATTCAGCCTTCAAGCGAGCATTCTCGATATCCAGCATCTTGTTGGAGCGAAGCGTTTGGGCTAAGATACTATCTTTGGTGGTAAGTTCGCCTTCAAGTTCTCCAATCCGTGCCGCCTGTTGCTCTTCGACACGAGAACCCTCTTCAAGTGCTTGCTCTTAAGCGGCTCGCCTTTTCAGTAAGGGCTTCTTCAGCTTTTTTGTGAGCAGCAACAAGGCTCTCGAGCGCTGAAATCAAGACTGGGACCGGTCGGGAAGGGAGGCAGCCGGGAAAAATATGGAATATATGGGAAAAATCAAGAATATTACTCCGATTAATTTGACGGAGCTCGATGATTTCTTGCCGGCGCTCCTCCATCATTCGATGAGTATTTTGCAGATTGGCCTCTCTTTTACGAAGATCATTTTCCTTGGCCTTCGGATCGGCGGTCCGATATTCCGATTCACCCAATCGTTCTTGATTGGTGCGAGCTCCTCCTGTAAGCGGGCGATGATAGTTTTGGCTTCGAGCTTTTGAGGAGAACCTAAAGAAAAGATTGAGAGAGTTAATAATTAAAATACAATTGCCTAGAGAAATTTTTGAGGCGAGAGGATGTACCCGGCCGATTCCGAGAAATTCTTTAAAGCCTTTTCTTCTTGGAGGGCGTCCCATTGAGCTGTTGCGGTAAATGTTTTAGCTCCGCTCGAACTGTCCACCTCCACGTCTCCAACTACCATTCTAGCTAGCTTTGGTTCTTCGGGAAATTTGCGTGTTGTCCTAGGCCGGCGAGGAATTTCTTCCATCCATACCGGTCCCGGTGACAGCTTCCGGAGGAATTTGGAACAAGGTAGCTTGGGGAGGAGGATTACCGAGAAGATGGGCTTTCAACAAGGGTAACCCGCTCTTCAATTTCTATATGCGAGGCGGCGGGGGTTCCTTTGTGGATGCCGCACTCGAGTTTCCGTGATTGAAGCGAGTGGGAGCGGAAGCGGGGCCCTACCGGTCGGAGAGGAAGAAGCGGGAGCGGTACTGGTTTGAGAAGCGCCAGGAGCGGGACCCGATCCGAGATGCGCCGGGAGTAGAGGTAGAAACGCCGCCGGCGAGAGCTGTTGAAGAACCTTTATTTCTTAAAAAACTAGCTATGCTAGCTTGGAAGTTCGAAGGGATCCTGTAAGAAAGCGGATGTAATAAGACCGGGGCAAGGAGCTTTGGCAGGTGGTTCAATTCGGACAAAATTATTAGTAATATAAAAGACTTACGAGGAAGCCTTCTTGAAGCCGATGGAGGTCTTGATCTTCTTGGGCGGGCCTTGGGTATCCCCACCACTTCTTTCTGCAGTCCTTTTTTCCGCAGGATTGGTTTGCGGAGTTGGAACTGCCTCTACAGACATCACTGGGACCGGTCCGGTGGCCATACCGAGACCTTTTGGGAACTTTAGATAAGGGATCGACCAAGGAAGGAGTACCTTGAGTTTTCCCCAATGAAGCTTCGAGAATGGCCGGAGCTGCTCGGCGATCCCTTTCGACGGCTTCTTCTTCTCGTCGTCGATCTTCAAGCCTTTGCGCCTCCGAGCGAGTATCGCCGGGAGCGATAGAAGGAGTAGCGGGTGTGCCAATGGTCAAGGAAGTAGTACGTTTTCTTGTACTAGATGCTTGAACCACGGTCCCCGACTTGGTGATTTTTGGAGCTATGCTAGGAGGTAAAGGAAAGGACCGGTCCGAAGGCCTCCGAGTCGACCGGCTTGAACAGCCAGGGGGCGGTATTGTTGGCATAATCTTCTCCCCAAGTGTCATTGGGAGGAAGAGGAGGGTGACTCCTGTAGTTGTCCATTTTCTGCAATTGTAAAGATTGAATTTTCGTAAGAAAATGATGGTAATAAACGACAAAGATTTGAAGAAACAGAAAGAGATACTTACGAGGTCACGAGGATTGGATGAGCTGAAGGCTAGACCCACTTTCGTGCATCCGGATAGATCTGGTTTTGGCTGGAGCATTTGCTTGATGCGAGCTTCTAATCGCTCTTTGTCGGAAGCTGTGGTTCCATCCAAAGGCATAGCGGTGTCTTCGTCAAAGCACCAAGTCGGGTGCTCTTGCCTTTTGAGAGGTTGAACTCCCCGCACTATGAAGCTCCGGAGAACTGTCTTAGCGGTGACACCTTTGACGTCCTTCAAGTATCTAATGCAAGCTAGGAGCGCAAGAATTTCGTTTTCTTCTTTGAGCTTTTCCCTAGTCTCTCGCGGTAGGGAAATTCTTGGCTATCTTAGCGCCGACGGCAGGAAGTGCTTGGCTGGGGATTGTCGCAGAAGAACCATCCATTTTTCCAATGGGCTATGCTCTTGTTCAAGGACGGAGAAAAATATTCATCTACGCTCCAAGCATTGGATTCCTACTCCGCCAATTGCAGCTTGGCGGTCTGATGAAGGAAGTGGGCGAATTTGGAACAGTACTGGAATAGCTTGAAGTGGGGGAGGACTCCAAGGAAAGCTTCACACAGGTGGATGAAAAAAGCAATTTGTAGGATGGAGTTAGGGTTGAGGTTCACTAACTCCCATCCGTAAAAGAAAAGAAGTCATCCGAAAAAGGAACGAGCAAGGGAGATCAAGGCCGCGAAGGAAAAAAGCCTTGAAAACTAACTGTTGAGAATCATCTATTCCCCATGGGATTTGGCCAGGGGAAGGGACGCTCCAATTCAGGATGGGTTGAGGAGGAAGATATCCGTCACGAACCGCTTCATTGAGGGAGGTTTCGGTGACCTTATCGTTACCGAGGTCTTGGATACCAAAAGGAAGCCGATCGCGAGGAACGAGAGGAAGAAGACGCGGGGACGACAGTCGGATTTCTTCTTGCCCATTTTGAGAGATGGAAAAGGAAAGCTTGAGATTGGTTTATGTGGAAGACGAGAGCAAAAGAACAAAGGCGAATGGCGGGCGCGTATGAGCTTTCGGGAGCAGTGGTTGACCTAGGTCGACCTTTCGTCTCTTTTTATAGACACTCGGGATGGGCCCGGGGCTGAAAAGTTATTGGGCTATTTTGAGAGGCCCGATGGATTTTTATTGTTAATAACCTATGTCGTAACTATGCAATTATGACCTAACGGCCATAAGGAGGTTAATGATCTCGTTATTTGCGTTAATTATGACTTAACGGTCATAAGAATAAGCCGTCGTGCTTTTGTGAAAGTAAAAGCGGTCCGAAATATGGGAGTTTTCGGATGGAAGTTAAAGTAATACTGAGTTTTATAATTCGAGTAGTAAGAAAGAGTTAAATTTTACATAACTCGGTGATAAAGGTTGCCTTAGGTTGTGGGTGTTAATCATCCGGCTGATTATAGGCTTTGGAGACTCGAGTCGTCTGTGAGAATATGGGGAATAAACTGGTCCGATCAACCAGAATTTTGGTTCTTAGTGAAATTTTCACTAAGCGGATTATGAGTTCAGAGCTGATTTAGACGGTCTGTTATATGAAACTGGTGTAAATATCCAGGAGATATGAAATTCGACCGGTATAACCGGTCCGAAAAATATGTTCTTGGCAAAAATTGCTGAGAGGAATGTGATTTGATGGGAAATAATAAAGCATAGTTTCTCAAAGACTCTTGCATTATTTGCGATTCTCAATTGATACAAGAGTCGGGGCTATACCTAATTAGGTGCACCTGACCGGTGCACCATGTTCAAGAGCGGTCCGTAGAGATCTTGGAAGTAGAAAAAGATGGAAATTGAAAGGAGCGGTCTCGTAGAAATTGCATATTAAAGGAAATAATGAAGAATCAACTAGTGGACTCTTGCATTATTTGAAAGGAGTTCAAATGATCCAAGAGTCGGGGCTATACTCAATTGGGTGCACCTAGTTGGCGCACCATGAGAAGAATAAGCTATGATTACCTAATTAGGTGATGTGAAGGGTGAAAAACAATAATTTTTTGGCTTCTTTTTAAGCATTTGTGAAGAAAGAAGAACGAGTGCAGCAGATTAGAGTTCTTTTTAATTTTACCATGAATTAAGACCAACATGCGTAAGACTGGTTAGTCTTATTCAAGGTTAAATCAAAAATTACTCGGGAGCTCGTTGTCGTATACTTGCCTTATGGGTATACGGATGATGGAGGAATGGATACGCAGAGACATGGTGACAAATTAAGGAAGATAAAGATGATGGCGATAGACAATAGATCGGTGTCCGACCGGTATAGGATTCCGAAGGTTCCATAAGACCGGTATGGAAACAAAGGCGGACAACAAGACTGGATTAATGCTTAAGGAAAGTACAAGACCGATCGAGTAGGACTCCGAATTGATAAGGAAACTTAGAGATAGAGTTTCTAAGTATGTAGATATTGTATCCGACTAGGATTCTACATGTAACCTTGCCTCCCCGGACATATAAGGCGGGGCGGGGACCCCTAGAAGGATAAGTTCTCACAAGTTCTGACAAGTTCTAACGAGTTAGGACAAGTTCCTACACTCTGAGATCTTGCAATTAGCAAATCGCTAAAGGCAATACATAACATACAGGACGTACGGTATTACTCTCGATCCAAGGGGCTCGAACCTGTCTAAAATCGTGTGTTCCCGTGTGTTCGTGTGTTGCACCATCGAATTCCACGCTCGTGAGGGACCGGGTAGTACTAGTGCCGAGTTTAAGACTCGACACACGATTTGTCCGGAAGGACCGACACGTGGGGCTCGTCGAGCTCCGTAACGGAAATAGTTCGAGCGAAGTCGCGGTTTTCTCGTCGAAGGGATTCCCTTAAGGCCCGCCGGGGACGACTTCGTTAATCCACATTGTCATCCTCGATCGGGACCCAAGACCATTCGATAGATCTTGAGGGCTTGTTGCCTCTCTGCGGTGAGATCCCCTCTTTTCAGAGTTGACATGACTCGAACGTGCATGGGTTTTGGTCGCTAGGTGGACCCATCGTTAGCCCTCCCCGGCTAAATTTACGTGCTCGAGGCGGCTGTCGAACCCTTTCGATCGGGCCGGCCTTCGAACCTCGGCCGGATGAGGCCATCGAGGCAGTTTTCAACCTCCTATCCCCGCTTACCTTCGAGGTCGAGCCTCGGGCCTGGCCGAGCTTCAAGGTCGTGGCCGAGCTTCAAGGTCACGGCCGAGCTTGATTGGGGTAGGTAGGAGATCGACGGGCTTTCCCAAGACACGAATCTTTTTGGCTTGCGCCGCAGTATGAAAAGATTCAAATTTTGAAAGAAGGAGAAACGGTGCAGAAGTTTTACCGTCCTTTGTCCATGTTGCGGGAAATAAGGCGCGATTGTATCTTCGACGGGTGTGTGGTGGTGGGACCGACGCAGTGAAGGAACCGTTTCTCTTCGGTCGTGGTAGGACCCTCGCGGCATGCATGGGTCGTGGAGCGACGCGCCTAGAGATAATGGTGTGAAAATTGGAAGCATGAGGAGTTAAGAGTTTTTACCCGGGGAAGGTAACCGTGGGCCCCACGATGGAACCGAACAGTACGTGGCCATCCGATGGGGCTGCCTATTTAAGTGGACTCCATCGGGCCTTCTTCTCCCACGCGATCTTGCTTTCCAAAAGCCTTCTCGCCTTTTCGCTTTCCCATCTTGTGCGCCGTCTTCCTTCGGAGTCGTGCTCCTCTTCTCGTCGCGCCGCCCAACCGCATCGCCTCCACAACCACGTCCCACGATGTCCGCTCGGTCTCCCTCGACGACGATGAGGGCGGAGCTTGATGAGCTAGTGGCGGGTGGCCCGCTCCGGGAGTGCGGATCGGAGAGGTGGTGGTTGCTTCCCGGAAACGAGGCGAGTCCGCAGCCCGCCGCAGGGTTACGTGGTGTCGTTCGTGCACTTCCACGGCGCGGCGTGGGGTCGCCGGCGAGCGATTTCTTTCGCGCCATGCTCGTTCCAGCTCCGGCTGGAGCTCCACCACCTCAACCCGAACGACATCTAGCAGCTTGAGCACTTTCGTGGCTCTCGCGAAGGCTTCATCGACATCGAGCCCAATCTCGAGCCGTGGAGGTACTACTTCAAGCATCAATCCGCACCAGCGGAAAAACCGCGCCGATGAAGAGGTCCCCGCGCATTCGGCCGCGCGGGCATCGTTATGAAGAGGAACCGGGGCGGACTATATCTTGACGACCACCCCCTCGTAGAACCAGGGGTGGCACCCGAAGTGGTTCTACCTTCGCCGGGATCCGGAGCACCCGCTCCCGTCCTTCGATGGTCGAACCTTCGAGGAGGCTCCTCGAGGAGTGGAAGTGGGCCTACAGCCCGGACTACCGGAATCGGGTGGACCGGCTGGTCGAGGCGATCCGACACCTCCGTAGCTTCGACCTTGACGCGACGGTCGTCGTCGGATCGTACCACAAACGACGGTTCGCGCCGCGGGTATGGAGGACGATGCCGATGCATCGGGTCTCCACCGCCGGCGCGTCGTCCCCGACACGGTGATGGCGGTCCCGAACTCTCCGACGAGGCCGTTGCTCACGAGTCGTGGGCACGCCGGGCTCGACGGCGCAAGTGTGGCCCGTCCCGAACGCGCTCGAAGATGAAGTCGCGCCCGCGAGCGGTTGACGTGGTAAGCAACCTTCACGTTTTAATTTTGTCTTGTTTGTTCGTGGCTTCTACTTACATCTTTTCCTTTCACCGGCAGTCCGCGTGGGTGTCGTTCCCAAGCGGATCAAGTTGAAGCTCCCGGAGGGTGCGGCTCACCTGGATGCAAACCGTCGGCGGGCCGTGCAGGAGAAGGCCAAGAAGAGGGAGCGCGAGCGGGCAAAGAAAGCCGCTATTCGCGCCAAGCGAGACAAGCAGGCGAGGGAGCACGCGCGCCAAAAGAGGAGGGAAGAGCTCGAGGCAGCGGGGCCGAACCCCTTCACGCCCTTGACGGCCTCGACGGAGTCATCCGCGGCCTCCGACGACGACGGCGGTGCCGGCGGGTACGACACGAGCGGGGAGAACCCGTACGTCATGTCCCGTCGCGCCGTCACCTCGAGATAAAGCGGCGGCGGCGGCTCCGGCAATGCCGTGGCTGGGTCTTTGGGAGGTCCGCGCCACGCGCGCCGCCCTTCGCCGAGAAGAAGTCGCCGAGCTCGCCCGTCGAGCGGCGGGCTCTAACTCCTTCACCTAAAGTTCCGGCTCTACGGCACATTCCTCGCTCCCCTCACTCGGACTTCGGTTCCGGAGCAATCTCCAACTCCGTCGTTTCGAGTCGAGTTTATCCCGGCCCATACAATTTCCGCGTCGCATCTCCCGACCTCCGCGGTCGGAACATCGAAGTCGCGCTCGTCCTCGAGAGTCGAGTCGAGCTCTCGAGTTGAAGAACCGCCTCTCATCGAGGGAACGGGGACTAGCGAGGAGCCGCCACGGGTGCCGGAAGTGGTGGACTTAACCGAGACCACCCCGACGGCGCCTACCGCCGCCGAGAGGAGACGGCGGAGATGATCGCCGAAATCGTCGTTGGCGACTCGGGCCTCGAGCGCCCGCCATAGCCGCAGGTCCTTGGCGATGGCCTCGGCGGATGGCGTAGATCTGCGAGGTCCTCCTCCTCCCACGGACTCGACCTCGCATGTCAATGTCCTTGAACCTCGCCGCCGATGGCATCGACGAGGTCGTTCCGTCGGCGGCGGAGCCCGGCGCGGAGCATGCCGTGGAGACCTCCGCAGACCCGGTGCTGCGCCGGCCGAACCAACCGTGGAGGTACGACGGGAGGTGGTCCACCCTGCCGTCGTGGCGGGAAGCGCGCCCGCTTAGGCGAGTCCGGCGTCGTCGAGCCGGCGTCGAAGGGTCTCGTGCGGACATGGAGGAGGCCTCCGTCGATGACCCTCGGAAGTCGCCGATTTCCTCGCGCAGTGCGGCGGCGAAGGCGGGAGCTACCGTAGCAGGGAAGACTACCGCGGCAATGACGGCGGCCGGCACGGAGGCGGTGCCGGTGAGCTCGCCCGATGACTCTGAGCCGCCGCCGGAGCAAGAAGTGGAGTCGTTCGTGGCGGGGCTCGTTCCGGGGCGCACGAGTTCCTCACCCGGCTCGGAGGCCGGGGCACGCAGCTCGTGCGCCTCGCCGGCATGGCTCGTTCCGTCTTGCAGGAGGTGCTCGGGCGGGAAGGGTCGGTCCGAGCGACCAAGGAGGCAGCGGAGCGCGAGGCGGCGGAGGCGCGTAATGCGAAGGAAGCGGCATTAGCTAAGGCCGAGGAAGCCACCTCCGCTGCGGAGAAAGTCAAAGGAGGTGCTCTGGACGGAGCGCACGCTAAGGAAGAAGGCCGAGGCTGCGGCCGAGGCTTCCTTCCGCACCGTGTCCGGCTACCTCAAGGAGCTCTAAGAGCAGCGGGCCGAGAAGGAAGGTAAGGATTCCACTTTTCCTTACATCGATCTTCCCGTCGGCTCCATTTTTTCCTTTGATTCTTCGAGCTTCGACCTCCGATGCCAATTGTTCGTGATGGTGTAGGCTTGGAGCGCAGGCCGGCCCAGCCGAAGGCGTCCCGAAGGGAGCTCGACGCCGCCCGGGACGGGCTCTCGCGGAGGTTGAGGTCGAGCGGCGTGCCGACACCATCCTACCGGAGCAGGTCGACGTGGTGATCCAAGGAGCGAGGCGCTCTAGCATGTGCTCGGTCTTCATTGTGGTGGCGTCGCATTACCAAGGGCTGGACTTTGACGTCGTTAGCGCCGGTCTTGTCCCCGGCTTCACCGACCCGAGCCGGAGGCGCTGCAGCTCGAGACTCGCGCCCACGCCGATGCCTTCGTTGCGAAGCTCGAGGAGGAGCGCCTCCCCAAGATGAAGATAGATTACGGCGTTAGTCGTTTTGTTTTGCTTTATTTTGTCATGCCGGCATGAACAATGGGGCGTTGTTCCCCAAAGTCCGTAAATAACTTTTAGTTTTTAAGTTCGTTCTACGCTCGACCCGTCGAGGTCTTGCTCTTATTTCGTCGGCTTTTAAGTCCGACTTAAATTTGTTTGGCCCTTTCATCTCTCTCGCCGACTCGCAAAGTTCGAGCCTCCGAGCCTCGTTGGACTTAGTCGTTTCGGTGAGCGTTAGCTAGGGCCGCTGGGGCGCTCAAGCTTAAGCCTTCCGACCAATTAGACCGTGAATCCGTTTACTCGTGGTTCACTTTGTCCGTCGTTGTGATTCGAATCCGGGGTCAAAAAGGACTTAGCAAATTTCATTCGCGAAAAAGAGCTAAGTAACGCGTGGGTAAGCAATTTTTGTTTTGAAAAATCGTTGGTGTCGCCCGCCTTCCAGCCCCCGAGTGAGGGTCGGCCCCCTTATGGGGGTCAAGGATCACTTCCCTCGAGCGGGCAATTTCCGAAAGTAAAGGAACAAACGCAAGTTCAAGGGTAGAATTTACGTAATCGTGCGGTGTTCCAAGAATTGGTGAGCTCTCGACCTTCCTCCGTCTTGAGCTTGTAAGAGTCGAGTCGAATAACACGCGAGACGATGTACGGTCCTTCCCAAGGCGGAGAAAGTTTGTGGCAGTCCTTGCCGCTCCGCACTCTGCACAACACCATGTCCCCGACGTTGAAGCCTCGACTCTTGACGTTGCGGTCGTGGTATCGTCGTAGCGCTTGCCGATACTTGGCGGAGTGTAGAAGCGCAGGATCACGCGCTTCGTCGAGTTGGTCGGTGGCGTCCTCGAGCGCCGCTCGTTTCCCTGTTCGTCGAAGGCGCGAACTGCGGGAGCGCCATAGTCGAGGTCGGTTGGCAAGATCACTTCCGAACCGTAGACCATGAAGAACGACGTGTAGCTAGTTGCTCGGCTCACGCTCGTTCGAGACTCCAAAGAACGGCCGGCAATTCCGCCGCCCATCGACCGCTGAAACGCTTCAGGCGATCGTAGATGCGAGCCTTAAGCCCTCGAAGGATCATGCCATTGGCTCGCTTGACTTGACCATTGGTCTCGGGGTGAGCTACGGCCGCCGATCCACTCTGGATGTGGTAATCATCGTAGAATTTGAGGAATTTCTTCCCGGTAAACCGTCGCCCATCGACCGCTGAAATGCTTCGAGCAATCGTAGATGCTCGAACCGATGGACGATGTCGAGAAAGAACTCGATCGCCTCTTCGGACCGGATTTTGCCGATAGCTCGAGCTTCGATCCACTTGGTGAACTTGTCGATCGCCACGAGCAAGTAGGTGAAGCCCCCGGTGCTTTCTTTAGTGGCCCGACCAAGTCCGGACCCTAGACCGCAAAGGGCCAAGTGATGGGTATGGTTTGGAGAGCTTGGGTGGGCTGGTGCGTCCGTCGGGCGTAGAACCGACAACCTTTGCATGTGCGTACCACACGAGTCACATCCGCCACCGCGATCGGCCGATAGAAGCCTTGTCGAAAGGCGTTGCCCACGAGGGTCCGTGGCGCTACGTGATGTCCACAAACCCCTCCATGTATGTCATCGAGGAGTTTTACGCCCTCCTCGATGGTGATGCAAAGACTACGAGATCCTAGAAGCGCTACGCTTGTAGAGCTCGCCATCGACTAAGACGAAAGACTTGGCATGCCCGTGCGGGCGCCTTGCTTCGGTCCGGTCCACCGGGAGCTTGCCATGAAGAAGGTACTCGATGTACCGAGTTCTCCGATCGGTCGGCGGTGCCTCGTTAGTCGGAGAGGTGTCGATCTCCATGATCTCTTTGCCCGTCGACGGTGGATCAGCCCCCGAGCCCTCGCTTGTGCTCGACTCGTTCCCCGGGTTAGGGTTTGGACTCGAGATAGCCCCCGAGCCCGCCTCAATCGACCCTCCATCGTCCTTGGGAGGGTCGGGAGGCTCGGACGGACGATTGAAAAAGGTTATTGGCCAAGACATCCGGTGGGATCGATTCCCGCCGGATGCCATTTTGGCCGGAGAGTCCGCCGCTTCGTTGAGTCGTCGCGGAATGTGCTTAAGCTCGGGGCCATCGAATTTCTCTTCGAGCTTTCGCACTTCCCGATGGTAGAGCACTAGCGTGTCGTTCCGACAGCCTTGATTCTTTCATCACTTGGTTGACGATGAGCTGCGAATCGCCTCCGACCTCGAGCCACCCGATCCGAAGCTCGATGGCGATCTTGAGGCCGTTGATGAGAGCTTCGTACTCGGCTACATTATTTGAAGTCGGGAAATGTAACCGGATGGAGTACCTCATGCGTACTCCGTGGGGAGAGACGAACACGTGCCCGACGCCGGCGCCCTTACGCATCGGTGACCCGTCGAAGTACATGATCCAAGTACTCTTGGTCCACCGGCGCAGTGGCAGCTGGGTCTCGGTCCATTCCGGGGACGAAGTCGACGAGAACCCTCGACTTGATCGTCGTCCGTGGCGCGTACGTGATGTCATGTCCCATCAGCTCGAGAGCCCATTTGGCGACCTTGCCCGTAGATTCCCTGTTCTCAATGATATCGTGGAAGGGGAACGAGCTTACCACCGTAATCGAGTGCGCGTCGAAGTAGTGGCGCAGCTTGCGTCCGGCGACCATCACGGCGTAGAAGATCTTGCGGACCTGCATGTATCTTGTCTTCGAGTCGAAGAGCACCTCGCCGACGTAGTAGACGGGGTCTTGGACTTTGAGCACATGTCCCTCCTTCTCGCGCTCGACTACGACGGCGGCGCCGACGACCCGGGTCGTTGCTACGACGTAGAGGAGTTGCTCGCATGGCAATGGTGAAGTTAAGACCGGAGGGTTGGTCGAATGCGCTTCACGTCGTCGAGCGCGGCTTGGGCTTCCGACGTCCATTCGAAACGCTCGGACTTCTTGAGGAGCTTGTAGAGCGGAAGGGCTCTCTCCCGAGGCGCGAGATGAAGCGGCTCGGTGGAGCTAGGCACCCTGTGAGTCGCCGTACTCCCTTGAGGTTCCGGATCGGACCCATGCACTCGATGGCGAGAGATCTTCTCCGGATTTGCTTGTTACCTCGCTCCGAGACGATGAAGCCGAGGAGCATTCCTCTCGGGACCCCGAAGACGCACTTCTCGGGGTTGAGCTTGACACCGTTCTCGCGTAGCTTAGCGAATACATGTTCAAGGTTGACGACGAGCTAGTCGGCCTTTTTGGACTTGACTACAATGTCGTCCACGTAAGCTTCGACTATGTCGCCAATGAGATAGTCAAAACACTTTTGTATGAACCTCCGGTAGGTCGCACTAGCGTTCTTAAGGCCGAACGACATCGTAGTGTAGCAGTACGAGCCGAACGGCGTGATGAAGGAGGTCGCGAGTTGGTCGGATTCGTCGAGTGCTATCCGATGGCACCCGGAGTACGCATCTAGAAAGCGAGAGGGTTTCGCACTCGGAGGTCGAGTCGACTATTTGGTCGATGCGTGGTAAAGGAAAGGGATACTTAGGACATGCCTTGTTCGAGCAAGTATAATCAACACACATTGTCCATTTCCCATTCTTTTTAAGTACAAGAACAAGATTAGCTAACCACTCCGGATGATACACCTCCTTGATGAACCCGGCCCCTAGCAGCCTTCAAGATCTCCTCCCCGATTGCCTTGCGCTTCTCCTCGTCGAAGCGGCACAAGCGTTGCTTCACCGGCTTGGAGCCCGGCCTATTGTGCAAGGAGTGCTCGGCGACTTCCCTCGGTATTCCTGGCATGTCTAAGGGTTTCCACGTGAAGACGTCGGTGTTCGCGTGGAGGAAGTCGACGAGCGCGCTTTCCTATTTGGGGGAGAGGGAGGTGCCGATGCGTACCGTCTTCTTCTCGTCGTCCTCAAGGTCGAGCACGACCTCCTTGGTGCCCTCCGCCGGCTCGAACGAGGCCGCCTTGCGGCTCGTCCGCGGAGGATCCTCGATGACATGCTCCCCGATCACCGCCGGCTCCGTGGTCGAGGCCAGGTGGCCCGACGCGAGGTCGCAGCTTGTCGATGTCGCACCGGTAGGCGTGTCTGGAAGGATGCGCCCACGGTGATGACTCCCTTCGGCCCGGGCATCTTGAGATTCAGGTAGACATAATTCGGGACGGCCATGAACTTCGCGTAACATGGTCGCCCGAGGATGGCATGGTAGATTCCCGAGAATCCGACCACTTTGAATGTGAGGGTCTCCGTTCGGAAGTTCAAAGGAGTCTCAAAGGTGACGGGCAAGTCGATTTTCCCGATGGGAACGACTCGCGTTCCGGGACAACGCCGTGGAGCGGCGATCCGTTGGGGCGGATGCGTGAGCGCTCGATCCCCATGGCGTCGAGGACGTCGACGTACAGGATGTTGAGGCCGCTGCCTCCATCCATGAGCACCTTGGTGAGGCGCGTCTTGGCGACGATGGGGTCAACCACGAGCGGGTACCGGCCCGGTCGTGCGACTCGCGCGGGGTGGTCGGTGTGGTCGAAAGTGATCGGCAACTCCGACCATTTGAGGAATGCCGGGGTGGCTGGTTCCGCGGTGAAGACGCCGTGGCACTCGAGCTTGACGGAGCGTCGGGTCGGGACGAGCATCGGAGCTCGCGAAGATAATCCGGCACCCTCTCGCTGGGGATAGCCTTCGCCCTGTTCCTCGCCGGTGTCGCCCCGGCTCCGGCGCTCTCTTCGCGCTCTAGCGGTGCCTCGCCCCTTCCTCCTCTCGCCGCGTGACGAATTTCTTCATCAACGAGCAATCCTTCATCAAGTGCTTGACGGGGAACTCGTGGTTGGGGCCCGGCCCGTTCCACTTCTTCTCGAAGTGGTTCGGGATGGCTTTGTTGGGCCGCTTAGCGCCCTTCTTCTCGATCGCGGCCACCATGGGCCCGTCGTTTGATCGCGACTTGTTATTCTTGTTGGGCTTGGAGCCGGAGGGGCCCCGCTAGCGTTGCCGTCGGTCCGCTTGCCCTTTTCCTTCTCGGGGTGTCACGGTGGAGGAGGGCTCCAACCACCTCCTCGCTCGAAGCGTGGCTCGTAGCGATGTCTAGGAGCTCCCGAGCTGTTCGCGGGTAGCTACGCCCGACTCGTTGACGAGAGCCTCGTAGTTTGTTCCGGAGAGGAACGCGTCCGCGATGTCCGCGTCGACAACGTGGGGAAGCTCGTTACGGCGCCGAGAGAAACGTCGAATGTAATATCGGAGCGGCTCGTTCGGCTTTTGCCGACAGTTCTTCAACTCCCAAGGGTTGCCCGGCGGGCGCATGTCTCCTGGAAGTTGCCCACGAAGACTTCCCGCAGGTCTTCCCACGAGTGTATATTGTTCGCGGGGAGGTGTTCCAGCCATGTTCGCGCCGAGTCGGCGAGATACAATGGCAAGTTACGAATGATGGCGAGGTCATCATTCGCACCGCCCGCCCGACGTGCAAGGCGATAATCTTCTAGCCGGCGGGAGGGGTTTGATTCCCCCGCGTACTTGGCGACCGTCGTCGGGGACGAAGCGCGCGTGGGAAGGGCGCGCCCTGGATGGCGGAACCGAACACCCCGGGCCCTTGGCGGGTCGGGGCTCCGGCTCCGGTCTTCCTCGACGTCGTATCGCCCTCCGCGACGAGGGTGACGAACGCGTTGGTGGCCCACGTCTTCATGGGCGCGCCGCTGCGCGTTGAGGGTTGAACGCGCGTCGCGTGCTACGCCGATGCGTGAGTGCATCGACCGCCTTCCCTCGTGTTGGCCTAGCTGTGTGGTTTGCCGCGCGCACGCATGCACCGAGCCTCCCGCCCGATCTCGGGAGGCGTGGAGGTTGACACTAGCGTGCTGGTTCGACGGCCGCCGTACGTCGCCGCAAACTTTCTGCGTGCTGCTCCGCCGCCTTGGCGAGGAGCGCCGCCATCTCCGTCCACACTCGTTGAGTCTCGGGAGTTGGCTGCAGGGCGAGGGTTTGAAGTAGCGCCGCCGCCGCGGCGACGTTCCGCCCAACACGAGGGAAATGCTCGGGCGCGCCGCCATCGTCATCGACGATTTGCTGGTTCATGCTGCGAGCCCTCTCGCCGCGCGTGACACTCCGCGCGCCGACGCTGCTGCTCCAGCTCCCGGTCTACCGTGGCCGCTTCTTGCGCGAGGTTGCGGCGTGCTTCCTCAAGCTCCAACCTCTTGGCATGGAGGCGAGCCCGCATGTCATCGCCGCCGGGTGGTGCGGTGTGTCGTATACTTGCCTTATGGGTATACGAGATGATGGAGGAATGGATACGCAGAGACATGGTGACAAATTAAGGAAGATAAAGATGATGGCGATAGGCAACAGATCGGTCCTTGACCGGTCCGGGATAACGAAGATCCTGAATACCGGTATGGAAGCAAGGCGGACATTAAGACCGGTATACAATGACTTGAGGAGCAAGTTATTGAACAATTTGTAGTCCGATTAGGACTATGAATCAATAAAGAAAGTTAGAAATAGAACTCCATATATGTAATTCATGTAATCGATTAGGACTCTGCATGTAATCCCGGCTCCCCGGACATATAAGGCGGAGCAGGGACCCCCGAAAACTCTCTCGAGATCTTGCAATTAGCAAATCGCTAAAGGCAATACATAACATACAGGACGTAGGGTATTACTCTCGATCCGAGGGGCCCGAACCTGTCTAAAAACGCGTGTTCCTGTGTGTTCTATGTGTTGCACCATCGAATTCCACGCTCGTGAGGGACCGGGTAGTACTAGTGCCGAGTTTAAGACTCGACATTTGGCGCGCCGAGTAGGGGTCCCGGCGAGTTCCCAGCCGAGTTCGATGGCCTCTTCGTTCATCGTCGACTTCGAGCCCGCTTCAAGATCCGCTTCGGGTCCCTTGACTTTGAAGCCGATTCGGCCGGAAAACCGCTTTTGATGAATCCGACTCGTTGTCGGGCCGCAGCTTCGAAGCGCGATCACCTGCCACGCTTGGCGTCCCGGGCTCGGATCTTGGCGGATCCGACGCAGCTTTAGAGCGAACAATCGGACCGCCTGCATCTCGGATTAATGCTCAATCTGTAGAGATGAGCCGCTCTAGCGAGTTCATTGATGACTTCGAAGAAGAACGTCCGACCTTCTTCCAAGTCTTCATGATAGGACCGAGTTATTCGCCAACTTACCTCGAGAGAAAGTTGCTAAAGAAGAAGAAAGGCTGGCGAGAGAAGAATCGACCGCCGTCACCGTGAAGACGACGAAGCAAATAGAGATGAACGACCTCCGCAACCTTCAGCTGCAAATCCGCGTGCAAATGCTGCTCGGTCGAGGCGGAGGAAACGCTCCCGCGATCGCTCCCCAGCCACGGGCCCATTGCCGGACCGGTCCGGAGACCCGGAAGACACGTCCCCAGGATATAACAGCCGACGTGGGTGTCGCGGTGGAAGGCGGCATCGTTCTTCGAGCAGGGCTTTGGATTTGAGCTCCATGGAAGTGGAATTAAATGGCGCTCGGGTCTTCACGTCGCCGATTCACAACATTGTTGGAATGAAACAAATCCTCGAGACAATACCGGAAGAAGTTTTCAATGCAACACCGGGGTTGCAACGCGCTCCGATTTTGGTAGATGCGGCTGCTCCGCAAACCAATCAACTCGTCCATGACAGATCGGAATCTTCAAGCCGCTCGCGTTCTCGCTCGGAGCGGCCTACGAGAGCTTCGGTCCGAAGGAGCTTCCTCGGCGGAAGGCTCGGGCCTCGACACACCCCGATCGCGGATGCACATGAACGAGCTCCGGACCAAGATTTGCGCGTACCGCTTAATGGCAACCGGGACGCTCGTAATGTCCTCATTGATCGCCATGCGAAAGAGCGGAAGAACGTCGGAGACATGAGGAAGATGAGAGGCGTCGCACCGGTCATGTGGATGATCGTCCACGCGACCACTGCCCCGTCTTGTCCGCGCGTGACTAATTCACCTCGGCGTGGATCGGCCGCTTCAGCGCCGCTCCCGGTGGAAATCATCCGCGCAATGATCATCGAGGACATAGTAATAGGCATGCTCATCGGGATGAGCGGCCCGAAGGGATGATCGTCGTGATACTAGAGACCGAAGAGGGCGAGATAACCGGGACAGAGACGTTGAACCCCGGCGTGCCGACAATGATCGTCAAGCGGCACCTCCGCCCCCACCTCCATCGCGGCATGAGGAACCAACAAACAATGATCGTCAAGCGGCGCCTCCACCTCCGCCTCCGCCTCCTTCTCGGAATGCGGAGCCCGTGAATAATGATGGTCGGGATGATTCGGGAGATAGGTATCAAGATGATCGCTATTACGACTATTCCGGTGATGACAGGGATCGCAACTACCGGCATTACCCTCGTCGACGTTCCCCTTCGCCGGTCCGGACCGGTCCGGAGGACGATGAATACTCCGTGATTCCCGCTTTACGCGGGATTTACGCATTTGCAAATATCCCGGGGATTTAAGCCTGGGGCCATTGATAAGTATGATGGTAAAGCACCTCCTGCCGAGTGGCTACGCATGTACACCACCGCCATCCGGTCGGCAGGAGGAGATACGTTTGTGCTAGCTAATTACCTCCCCATGTGCATGGAGCAGGCTGGACACTTATGGTTGCAGTCCCTACCCGAGAAATCTATTTCTTCTTGGGGCGATCTCACCAAAAAGTTCTTAGAGAATTTCCAAGCGACTTGTGAGAAGCCAGGGAATTACTTCGACCTCAACAGTCGAGCGTAAGCTCGACGAGACCCTCACCGACTTCGTCGAGCGTTTCGCAATAAGAAGGCCTTAATCCCCAATGTTCCCGACCAGCCGGTGATTGCTGCGTTTCAAGTCGGCGTCCGGAGTGAAGCTTTGGTTCACAAGATTGGAAGGCGAAATCGGAACCTTACCATGACGGCGTCGGAGTGCTTCAAGATAGTAGACGACTATGCTCGCTGGTGAATCGAACGTGGTCAATTTGCGCGGGAACAAAGGGAAGGAACCGAAGCATGATCAAGGCAACCAGTCTGGATCCAAGAACAACAACAAGCGCAAGGCTGATCACCTTGTTGCAGCTGTTGACCGGTCTCATGGAGGAGACCGGCCGCCACCTCCCAAGAGAGGTCCGAGAGAACGATTGTCATTCGAAACACTTCTAGAAGGCCCTTGCATGATTCATAATGGGAATCATAAAGCCAAGGAGTGCTTCCTGTTAAGGCCGTTCGCTCGGTTCGCCTTAAAGGTCGCACCCCGATCGCTTATCGGAATCGGAGGGATGACAAGGGCAAGGACAAAGAACACGATGACAATGGGGATGATGAAGGTTTTCAAGAACCAGCTCGAGAGGTGAACATGATTTTTGGAGGCCCGGACGCTTACGAATCAAAGAGAAAGCAAAAGTTGGCGTTTCGAGAGGTTAATGCTCGTCGCTCCTGCTACACCCGAGTACTTACGATGGTCCGAAGTGCCCATTACTTTCAGCAGAGCCGATCATCCCGAGGCATTGCCAAAAGCTGGTAGATATCCGCTCATCTTGGCCCCCATTGTTCACAAGGTGCGGTTGAAGAGGACCTTCATTGATGGCGGAAGTTGCTTGGATATTTTGTTCGCCAAAACTCGCCGGAGCTTGGCCTTTCGTAGCTGATTTGGAGCGTAGCGTCTCACCGTTTCATGGTATAATACCCGGACGGAATAGCTATCCTTTGGGGCAGATTTCTCTGCCGGTGATCTTCGGGACGAAGGAGAACTACAGTGAGGGAGAATATTATCTTCCGGGTGGCTGATATTGATTCAGCGTATCATGCGATACTTGGAAGGCCGGCTTTGGCAAAGTTTATGGCCATTCCGAATTACCAATACTTGATGCTCGAAGATGCCAGGACCAAACGGAGTTTTGTCGTTTCGAGGTGACATCAAGACCGCTTATGCTTGTGAGGTACATAGCACCGAGTTGGCCTCTCGGACCAATTCGGAGGATGAACGTCGAGAAATCGGAGAAGCAGCTGAGGCTCTAGAAGTCTAGGCAAGGCTGGAGGATGAAGTCCCGATCAAGAAGGTTGCAAAGGAGAAATTGAAGGCCGATGCGAGTGGTTTCCAAAACTATTCAGCTTGATGAGTCGGACTCCTCTAAGGTCACCCATATAGGGGCTGACTTGGGGGATAAATAGGAAAGCGCGCTCATTCTTTTCCTCCAGGAAAATAGGGATATCTTTGCATGGCAGCCTTCCGACATGTCGGGTGTTCCTAGGGAGAAGATTGAGCACGCACCGTGATGAGGACATCACTCGTACAGATACAACCAACACTCCCTCATTTGATATTCATGGTCCAATCATGAGAGCTCAAGCGCGAATTTGGAATTTATCGGTGAGCTCGTTTTTAATGCCTTCCTTATACAGTTTTGAGAATAAAATACTACCTAATGATTTAATTATTGTTAGGAACCATAGAGATGATGAGGATATGGCTAGAGAGGTGCTCAAAGGCGTGGAGGGCCGGCCATGTATTGCAAATCAAGTGGGAGGCCCAATCAAAGTCGATTTCGGATCCGATTCGGTCTCCAGGACCAGTCCGCACTAAAACGGACGCCCAGATCGCATACGGGCTCGGTTTTGGACGTTCTACATATGGTTGGAAAGATAGGAAGATCACCTTTCCAATGGCGCTGGTTTGAGATCCAAATTCGTTCGGAGTCGACAGGAATCATCGAAACAATTTGACGGATAGAATCTGTCTCGGTGCTAAGTCACCGTTATATCGCTATTGGGCTTTGTATCAAGTTGGGCCCAATAGGGGCACATCCTAGGGTTGGAGGACGACCCCCACCATGTCCTGGTCGTCCTCTCCCCTTCTCTTATGCCCCCATAGCCGCCACAAACAGATTGGGTTTTGTTTTGTTAGTTTAGCCATTGCTACTACCTTGTAGACGCATGCGTCGGCTAGACCATCCATTCTACTTCATTCAGAACCCCACCTTTGTGATTTGAGTTACTTGTTTATCTTGTTCTTGCTTGTTCTTCGATTGCTTGCAGGAATTACCCTCGTGGTTTGGTTGATCGTGCTCCACAAGATCGTGATTAACCGCTGGAGTTGGTGTATCGGTTGCTAAGGCGCATCCTTGTTGGCTGTAGTCGGGCCGTGAACGTCTCTCCAGCCTAAATCGAAGTTATCCCCTCTCATCGAAAGATCGGGCAGCACCCGTGTACTTATCACACTCGTTGGTGCGTCCCGATGCGAAGCCGCTTAAACGAAGCTCGAAGATTTGCTCAAGACCGCAAGGAAGCTATTAAGAAGGAAATAACTAGATTATTAGCAGCTAAGTTTATTAGGGAGGTGTATCATCCAGATTGGCTTGCCAATCTGGTTCTTGTACCTAAAAAGAATACTAAAGAATTAAGAATGTGTGTCGATTATACTGATCTCAACAAAGCTTGTCCCAAAGATCCTTTCGCGCTGCCTCGAATTGACCAAGTTGTTGATTCGACTCGCTGGCTGTGAGCGTTTTTGTTTTCTTGATGCTTACTCGGGATATCATCAAATACCGCTAAGAGTTGAAGATCAAATAAAGACCGCATTTATTACCCCCTTTGGAGCATACTCGTTATACGACTATGCCTTTTGGATTAAAGAATGCTGGAGCTACATATCGATGTGGTATACAACGTTGCTTGGATTCGCAATTAGGAAGGAACGTAGAAGCTTATGTTGATGATATAGTGGTCAAATCTCAACGAAGCGAAGATCTTCTCTCGACCTGGCAGAGACCTTCGATAATCTGCGGAATTTTTCCATGAAGCTAAACCCTGGAAAGTGTGTGTTTGGAGTTCGTTCCGGGAAGCTACTGGGTTATTTGGTGTCATGGAGAGGCATTGAAGCTAATCCAGAAAAAATTCAGATAATTGTTAACATGCAACCCCCGAGTTGCTTGAAGCATGTCCGAAGTTGACGAGCGGTATGGCAGCTCTTAGCCGTTTCATCTCAAGACCGGGAATACGTGGACTTCCGTTCTTCAAGTTACTCAAAAAGCAAGATAAGTTTGAGTGGACTGATGAAGCACAAGCTGCGCTTGATCAACTTAAAGAGTACCTTAGCAACCCTCCGGTATTGGTGCCGCTGAACCCGATGAGGTTATTCAGTTATATATCTCCGCAACAACCCATGTGGTGAGCACGGTTCGGCGGTTGATCGGAAGGAGGAAGGACACCTGCAATTAGTGCAACATCCGGTCTATTTTGTAAGTGAAGTTCTTACTGAATCAAAGATACGATATCTCCAATTGCAGAAGTTAATATATGCTGTAGTGATAATGATGAGGACATCGGCACCATCGATACGTCCATACCTACAAAAGACCCTATTACTGGACCAATTACCCGTGCTCGTGCTCGACAATTGAACAATCAAGTGAGTTCGTTCTTAGGCTCTTTTCAATCCTGTTTGGACCATGAAAACGTTTGCACTCCTGTTCTTCTTAGGAACGATGGCCAGGAGCTAAAGGGAAACGGACTCGCGCTGGCTGGATTCGGACTCCAGAAAAAGACGGATTTTTGATGGCTGCCACGACTTCGTCCGAACTCCGTTTTGGGTGTTCAAGTACAGCATGGAAAGATCGCGGAGTCTACTTTCCAACGGATCCGAGATCACGTCTATATCTGTTCTGAGTCGATCGCAATCGTCTATTAAGTACAGAGATATCAGAACTATCCAGTTTTGGCCCAACGGGCCGTGTATCAAGTTGAGTCCACTAAGGACGCGTCCTAGGGTTGGAGGACGACTCCAGCTCCTCTGTGGTCGTCCTTCCACATTTTTATACCCCTTGGCCGCCGTCAAGAACACTCGAGTTTTGTTTATTTGCAAGTTAGCTTAGCTACTTCATCGTACACGCGCGTTGGCTAAACCGCCCGTATACTTGTATTCAGGACCCCACCATAGTTGAACTCAGTTGGTGAGCTTCAATTCCATCTTGAAATTTCAGTTCTTGTTTACTTGTTCTTGCTAGTTCTTCGATTGCTTGCAGGACGAGTGCCCTCGTGGCCGGTGGTCGTACTTCCACAAGATTGCGGCAACCATTGGAGGCGGTGTATCGGTTGCTAAGGCGTAGCGTTTCGAACGGTTGTAGTCGGGCCGTGAACGTCGTTTCCATCCACCAAAACGAGTTATCTTCATCTCTCATCGAAAGATCGGCACCAAAACCCTCTCGGGTTTCTATCGGATAACTTCTCGGAAGTCGAAGCATTATTTCCAAGCACATCCTATTGAGGTTAAGACTGGGTTTGCCATAGGAGATATTGTCCGAAACCGAGAAGCGATTGGCCAAGTTACTAAGTGGGCTATAGAACTTGGCCGATATGAGATTACGTTTTCTTCACGAACGGCTATTAAGGGACAAGCATTAGCTGATTTCATAACAGAATGGCTGGAGACACAAGTGCCGCGAGAGATTCAAGCATTGGAATATTGGGAGATGTTCTTTGATGGGTCCCTGCAGCTTTTAGTCGCGGGGGCTGGGGTGGTACTTCTCACCCCGCAAAAGGAACCACTCGGATATGTGTTACAAATGCGTTTCGAGCCTCCAACAATACAGCGGAGTATGAAGCTTTGCTTCATGGGCTTAGAGTAGTCTGTTTCGCTAGGAGTCCAACGGTTGGACATTTATGGTGATTCAATGTTGGTGATAAGTCAAGTTAACAAGGTGTGGGATGCTCATGATGATCATATGATTGCTTACCGTCAAGAGGTTCGGAAACTTGAAGACAAATTTGATGGTTTGCGATTTTCTCATATACTTGCGTGGAAATAATTCTGCTGCGGATGAGTTGGCTAGACTGGGATCTTCACGACAAGCAGTTCCTCCCGGCGTCTTTCTTCAAGTATTGGATAAACCATCTATAAAGATGGAGCATAAAGCTACTATTACGAGAGATCGTGGACGAATCGGTCTTAAAGAGTCGGGAGGAGAAAGCGGTATTGAAGGACCAGTTTGAGGAGGCGGTCTTACCGGAAAAGATAGCAAGCGAGTCCAATGCTGACGATATTCAGCCATTGGATGTTATGATTATTGATTCTGATCGTACTCCGTATCTTGACTATCTGCAATCTGGTAAAACTCCAGAAGATAAAGTGGAGAAGCAAAGATTGGAAGTTCGAGCCCGTAGTTATTTAATTCTCGAAGGAGAATTATATAAGCGCGGAGTTAATATTTTGATGAAATGTGTATCGGTTTCGATGGCATTCAATTGCTTGAAGACGTACACAAGGGAATTTGCGAAAATCATGCTTCTTCAAAGACATTGGTTGGAAAGGTATTCGGACAAGGATTTTATTGGCCTACGACGACGGATGATGCGCATAGAGTGGTTAAGAATTGCCAAGGATGTCGGTTTTTTGCAAGAATTTGGAAGGTGAAGACATCGAGCAAGATCAACTTCAGTCTAGCATACGTGGGTCGTTTAGGGCGATTTGGTTTAATTTCATAGAATCTTTAAAGCAATCAGAAAACATACATATTAGATAAGTGAATTGCTCATACTTCCTTTCTAGTAAGCTATCGTAAAGGAAGATAATGAAATCTGTTGCAGGCCGCAAAGGCCCTGTTTACCCATCAAGATTACCTTTGTGATCGATCACCCGCAAATTCTTTTATTACTCTTTCAGATACATGGCATTACAGTCTCGGCACTATCAGTCAACTCATTTTTTCTCATAAAAAGAAGGCGCGATGCGGTTGAGCATAATATAGGACGAACCCCTATACTATGATAAGGGCCCGTCAACAGAGAAGTTGGCTATAATGGAATAGAGTCCAGGATTCTCCTTCCTTCTAGTCTAGCTTCATAACCAAAGCTGGGTCTATGCCCCTCCTTATGAAGAACTCGAATATGTATATGCTAGAAGATGCCCCGTAGACCTGCTCTGTTCTTTCCCCTCCAACAAATAACATGTAGCTACGCAACTAACAAACAATGTAAACTTTTGTGATTCCACCATGAGCAGCAAGTAATAAGGAAAAAAACATCTCTGAGTGTTCCTTAAGTGACGCATTTTAAGAAGCCAGCAGTTAAAGTGGAGTGATCGAACTCTGGTTCACAGTTTGCTCTAGTAAGCCTCCCATAGTAGTATCACTAGCTAGTATGGGATTCTCAGCCTGTTCAGATCTTAGATTCTCGTCCACCGACGGGAGCTCTTCATTCTTTTTCAGACAATCCCCTATTTGCTTTTTTGTTGTTTAATCTGCTGAATATTTCGTTAATTCCAAGAATATGTTTGAACTGGTTTTACCATTGCTTTGCAACCGCCATGGCTTCTTGATACGACATAGACAAGCTTGAGTTCTCCTCGAAGAGCCTCTAATGGAAAAAAGCTTCCGTTTGGGTAAAAATGAACATTTGCCGAGTTTGGGTAATATATATAGTGTATAGAATATTTCATGCTTTGTAATGTGGGTGTAACTTTTTTCCTTCCTTTGATATAGAGTTGGAGTTGTGGGCCCATAACCCTTTTTTCCCCTCTATTTCCACTCAACGAGAGCTTTTACTACATCTATAACTCTTTGCTCTTCTTGTCATCCATTACTACTGCGAAAGCTATAGTGGAGGCCAGGCGCGCAGCGATAGATTATGCTTTATTTCGATTGTACAAGGTGTGAAGCAAGGCTGAGTTTGAGAAAGAGAAAGTAAACCAGGCTGGCAAGCGCTTTAAGCGCACCCCCCATCTTTATAAAGCCAATCCAAAGGAAGAAAGCGCCTGGATCCGAGCGAGACGTTTAGGAGCAAAAGCATGTCTCAATACCTTCCCGCCTTGTTTGTTGAAGAAAGGTGAAAAGAAGATCAATCTTCTTCCCTAGCATTTCTTAGAGCACATAGTTTCATATCACACTTTGCTTCCCCTTATCAAATTTTTTCCATAGGAGCGGACGTTATTGGAATGTGTTTTTATATTCCTAGATTACTAAGGTGTTGCTCGCCCAACTATTTTGACTGATGACTTGTTTAGTTTTAGGAACATTGAAGACCTGATCAAGGAAGCGAAAGCTGACATGATCGAGCGACAATGTGGAAAGAAAAAGAACGGAGGAGATAGTACTAGAACCGGTTTGGAAAAGGGACACCCACTCCTTCCCGTTCGACCCCTTATCCCCGTTCCAGAGTTTAAAGCTTTCACTGCGATAAAGTGACCTGTCTTCTTCTTGCTCTGGAGAGCCTTCGGACGCCCTCCATTCGTTCCGAATTCGGGTCTCTCCTCGCTTGTTTCCTCTAACTGTATTTTGTTTCCGCTTACACGGAAACCCAGGGGAAGTAAGAGCTTGTCAAAGCTCGGACTGCACGACTGATTCATCGTTGTTCACCTCTCCGATTACTCGAGGTTCTCATCGTTGATTCAGTCCCTGGTCTCCTTAGGGCGAGCAAGCGAAGGTCACTTTATCTTGTTTTCGCTTTTCACTCTTCACTCCGCTTCGCTCTTCGGGGTCTCCTCTCCTTTCCATTCTATAAACTGACTGAATACTGATATCCTCTGCTGCCCGGAAAGAGCAGTCAAGGAATCAACTAAAACTAACCACTTTCTATACCTTTCCTGGCAGCAGAGAGAGCCCTCGCCCGGAGGGACCTTAGTTCTATCCGCAAGATTCAATAAAACAAAGAACTCATCTTTCTTAAAAAAGGAGGGTACTATTTATTTGTGAAAAAGGATGGTACTATTTATTTAAGAAAGATAAGAATAATACAAGATAGGCCAGCCCAGGGAAGGCTTTCCTTATATTGGAATTCCTCCGAAAGGTCGAATACTAAATATCAAGGAATACTTGTACTTATTATACGATATTTATAATACTTGATTTCTATATATTTTAGAATTCCTCCCGAAGGTCGGATCCTTATTTTATTTGTGAAGTGAGTTACAATTCCCAGATTGAAGTGACAATTCCCAGATTGAAGTGAAAATCCGAGAACCCTACCTCGGTTATCGGACGTATATCTAAGGTCTCCGGTAGGATTTGAGTTAGAGATCCAACCCTAAAGGGACCTACTCTTACTAGAGATATCGAACGAGAAAAAGCATAGTCATATTCGACCTATTTGGCACGTTCTTGTCCAATACTAGGGATCCGACATGAATCACACTTTCAAGAGCGATATAGCCTCAAAAGATGCTATTTCAGATCGGTTTCCGATGGCATACAAAAAAACTACTTATTATATCCAGTGAACCTGATGCGTGGACTTGCCCGATCGGTTGCAGGCTTAGGAGGTGCCATAAGAACCCATCCGTAACCATCCCCCGGGGATAAAGGCTTTATCCGCCCTCGTAAGAGGTCTAAGTACATTCCCTGATTTGGGCAGTCTCTTCAAAGAGGTCTTTTCAGACAAGAACCCATCAGACGAGACGGCACTGGCTGTGGGAGCTCCTCGGAAAATAAGGCCCCTTAGAATTTCAGATATGGTTTTAAGGTGCCAGCCTGGTTTCGAGGCCCACTGAATGAACCCTGAGAAGGTTCATTCTGCGATCGACGCTATACGGGAAAGGGCCCCTTCGGGGGTATTTGCAGGAAGGAAGGAAAGGGCTCATTGAACAAGGGAGAAGGTTTCCCCTCCCCTTGTAAATCCCCTCCCCTTCCTGTTAAAGGTATAGAAAGCCTATAAAAGTCAGATTTTTCTGACTGCGTGTTTGATGATTAAAAAACATCAAACTTGACTCAGTTCAAAAGGTTCCCCCGAACCCCCTCCAAAAGGGGTAGAAGGGTCGAGCAACAAGCTAATAGATTACTAAGGTGTTGCTCGCCCAACTATTTTGACTGATGACTTGTTTAGTTTTAGGAACATTGAAGACCTGATCAAGGAAGCGAAAGCTGACATGATCGAGCGACAATGTGGAAAGAAAAAGAACGGAGGAGATAGTACTAGAACCGGTTTGGAAAAGGGACACCCACTCCTTCCCGTTCGACCCCTTATCCCCGTTCCAGAGTTTAAAGCTTTCACTGCGATAAAGTGACCTGTCTTCTTCTTGCTCTGGAGAGCCTTCGGACGCCCTCCATTCGTTCCGAATTCGGGTCTCTCCTCGCTTGTTTCCTCTAACTGTATTTTGTTTCCGCTTACACGGAAACCCAGGGGAAGTAAGAGCTTGTCAAAGCTCGGACTGCACGACTGATTCATCGTTGTTCACCTCTCGCGATTACTCGAGGTTCTCATCGTTGATTCAGTCCCTGGTCTCCTTAGGGCGAGCAAGCGAAGGTCACTTTATCTTGTTTTCGCTTTTCACTCTTCACTCCGCTTCGCTCCGGCTCAAGAGTTGCAATTGATCCCAATGACTTGGCCTTTTTCTACTTGGGGGCTGGATATAGTTGGACCTTTTAAACGGGCGCCGGGAGGATTTACGCATATTTTTGTGGCAGTAGACAAGTTTTCCAAGTGGATTGAGGCTGAAGCGAGTTACTAGTACAACCACAGCTCGCGCAATCAAGTTTTTGCGAGAACATCTTTGTACGTTTTGGGGTTCCATACAGTATTATTATTGATAATGGGCCTCAATTAACTTCGAGCTCTTCAAAGACTATGCTTGAGAGTTTAGGGATCAAGGTGCAATATGCGTCGGTGGCACACCCGCAAAGCAATGGACAAGTGGAGCGAGCTAATGGAATGATTTTGACCGGTCTTAAACCAAGAATTTTTGACCGATTGAAGCCGTATGCAGGAAAGTGGGTTAAGGAACTGCCCGGGTACTTTGGGGGCGACGCACTAATGTTAGCAGAGCTACGGGACAGTCTCCATTTTCTTTGGTGTATGGATCTGAAGCCATGCTACCTACAGAAGTAAATATGGTGTCAGCTCGAGTATGATATTATGATGAAGAAACGTATGATGATCAACGTCGAGGTTGAATTGGTTGCTGCGGAAGAATTGAGGGATCAAGCTCCGATTCAAGCCGCTAAATATCATCGGGGATTACGTCGTTATCATGATCGTAATGTTCGCACTCGGGAGTTCCAAGTAGGAGACTTGGTTCTTCGGAAGATTCGATCTAACAAGAACAGGCATAAGTTGTCACCGATCTGGGAAGGACCTTTTTGGTTAAATCGGTCTCCGGACCAGGGGCTTATAGGCTTATGACCTTGGAGGAAGAAGAGATTCCAAATTCTGGAACATTGATCAGCTTCGTCGTTTTTATATTTAAGAGTATTTATTGTAAAGTTTTTCATATTATAATAAAGTAATTTTATCTAATGATGATGTTTGTTTTTTGTGTCTCCATACTTTAATTTTGAATTAAATTATTGAGCCAGGGGGCTGTTATGTTAAGAGCGATCTGTGATAGTTTGCTATTCTGCTATGTTAAGAGCAGTCTATGATACTTTGCTATTCTGCTATGTTAAGAGCAGTCTATGATATTATGAATACTGATTGGTAGACTGTGGTGTTAAGGACGATCTGTGAAATCTTGAAATCCTACAAACTAGCTTTTTGCTTATGTTACATGATCTTGTTAAAGTAAGCTATAATTATGAATTGTGATCTCGTGCTGATTAAGAGCCGAATTGGATCATAATTATTCAGTTGAAATAACCATCTTGTCTTAAGTAAATAAGTTAGCAAGTATGATGGTGAAACCAGTATTCATATAGAAAAGAAAAGTAACCGATATTTAAAATATGATGACCAAGATGTCTGATTCCAAAATAGCCCTATTACAAAGTTTACTAAGCAGGACCGCTGGAAGTACCGGTGTCACCGGTCTTAGGATTTTCCTCAAGCCTATCATCCAGCGTTTCCTCGGAATCGAAGAGGATACTCGGCAAATCCCTATCAAGATCTTCGAAGGCATTTTCTATTGTCCGTCCGGCGGCGGTTGCTGCATCCTCGAGCATCTTGGTCCAGGGCAAAAGCTGCTGGCGGTACGTTAAGAGGGACGCCCGTTGGATCAAGAGGAACATCTACCACCAACTCTGAAACGGTGCCAATGAGTGAGTTCTTCAACTCATTGAACCGGTCTTCGATAGTATTAGGGTGGGCGCCATCCCTCGATAAAATTGAAATCACATTCTTCGACCGGAGTCTAACACTCGGATTATAGCGGCGATGTGTCCTCCTCCTGAAGCAGCAACCATCCTTGAATGTTCTCGAATTCTTCTTGGGATTGCCCGGATGGCGGACTCAAGGTCTATCTTGTTGGGATCAATAGTTTGACCACCATTGAGATACTCCGAGTACGCACCGTGCTCGCAGTAAGTTCCGAAAAAACAAGTATAAATTTAAGACTGGGATATTGCTCGAAGACCGGTATTTTCAAAAGATGACATAAGAATAAACAAGAAAGGTGGGACTTACGCCTGTGCTCGATCTCGGCAGCTCCGAATCTGCCCTTGATGTTTGTGTTGGATTCTTTCAGCTTGGCTTCGATTTTCAGCAAACGCTGAATCTCGCGATCTTTGGCCCGGAGAGCAAGTCGGGTGGACTCTTGGGCAGTCTTCGGGCGCTCTCTTTGTTCGCTTGTGCTGATTTCGCTGCTTCTAAGGCTTCAGCTAGTTCAGCTTTCAAGCGAGCGTTTTCGATCTCTAGCATCTTATTGGAGCGAAGTGCTTGAGCTAATATGTTATCTTTAGCAATAAGCTCGCCTTCAAGTTCTCCAATCCGCGCCGCTCTGTTGCTCTTCGACACGAGAGCCCTCTTCAAGTGCTTGCTCTTGAGTAGCTGCTTTTTCGATGAGGACCTCTTCAGCTTTTTTATGAGCAGCAACAAGACTCTTGAGCGCCGAGATCAAAAATGGGATTAATCAGGAAGGAAGATAACGGGGAAAAATGTGGAATATATAGGACAAATTGAGAATATTACTCCGATTAACTTGACGGAGCCTGATGATTTCTTGTTGGTGCTCTTCCATCATTCGATGGGTGTTCTCAGATCGCTTCTCTCCTCGGAGATCGTTTTTCTTAGCCTTCGGACCGGCGGTCCGAGTTTCCAGTTCACCCAATCGTTCTTGATTGGTGTTAAGCTCCTCCCGTAAGCGGGTGATAATGGCGGTCTTGGCCTCGGAGCTCTTGAGGAGAACCTAAAGGAAAGATTGAGAGAGTTAATAATTAGAATGTGATTGCCTCGAGAGATTTTTGAAGCGGAAGATATACCTGGCCGGATTCTGAAAAATTCTTTAAAGCTTCTTCTTCTTGGAGAGCGTCCCATTGAGCTGTAGCGGTGAAAGTTCCGGCCCCGCTCGAACTGTCTACCTCTACGTCTCCAACTACCATTCTAGCCGGCTTCGGTTCTCCAGGAGATTTGCGTGTTGTCCTAGGCCGGCGAGGAATTTCTTCCGTCCGGACCGGTCCTAGCGATAGCTCTGGAGGAATCCGGAATAAGGTAGCTTGAGGAGGATTACCGGAAGACGAGCCTTCAAGCAATGGTAACTTGCTCTTCAGCTTCTACGCTCGGGCGGCGGGGAGTTCCTCCGTGGATGCCGCACCCGAGGTTCTGTGATTGGAGTAGTGGGAGTGGAAGCAAGAGCGCTACCGGTCTAAGAGGAAGCAGCAGGAGCGGTACTAGGTTGAGAAGCGCCGAGGGCGAAACACCACCGACGGGGGCTGTTGAAGAAGCTTTATTTCTTAGGAAGCTAGCTATGCTAGCTTGGAAGTTAGAAGGGATCCTATAAAAAAAAAGGCACATTTAATGAGGCCGGGGTAAGGAGCTTTGGCAGCTTTGGAGCTTTAGCATATGAAATAATTTAGAAAAGAGTTAGACTTATGAGGAAGCCTTCTTGAAGCCGGTTGATGTCTTGAGTTTTCCCCAATGAAGCTTCGAGAATGGTCGGTGCTGCTCGGCGATCCCTTTCGACGGCTTCTTCTTCTCACCGTCGGTCTTCAAGCCTTTGCGCTTCGAGCGAGTATCGCCGGGAGCGATGGAAGGAGTAGCGGGTCTACCAATGGTCAAGGAGGTAGTACGTTTTCTTGTACTAGGTGCTTGAACCACGGAACCGGACTTCATGATTTTTGGGACTAGGGCTGGGAGGTAAGGGAAAGGAGTCGGACCGGCTTGAACAGCTAGAGGAGCGGTATTGTTGGCATAATCCTCTCCCCAAGTGTCATTAGGAGGAAGAGGAGGGTGGCTCCTGTAGTTGTCCATTTTCTGCAATTATAAAGATTGAGTCTTTGTAAGTAAATGATGGTAACAAACAATAGAGATTTGAAGAAATAGGAAGAGGTACTTACGGGGTCGCGAGGATTGCATGAGCTGAAAGCCGGACCCACTCTTGTACATCCGGATAGATCCGGATTCGGCTACAGACATTTGCTTGATGCGAGCTTCTAACCGCTCTTTGTCGGGAAGAAGGGTTCCATCCAAAGGCATAGCGGTGTCTTCGTCGAAAAGCCAAGCTGGGTGCTCTTGCCTTTTAAGAGGTTGGACTCCCGCACTATGAAGCTCCAGAGAAGCTGTCTCGGCGGTGACACCTCCGACGGTCTTCAAGTATCTAATGCAAGCCGGAGTGCGAGAATTTCATTGTCTTCTTTAAGCTTTTCCCTGGTTTCTGCAGTAGGGAAATTTTTGGCTACTTTAGCGCCGAAGGCAGGAAGAGCTGGCTGGGGATTGTCGTAGAAGAACCATCCTTTTTTCCAATGGGCTATGCTCTTGCTCGGGGACGAGAGAAAAATATTCGTCTGCGCTCCGAGCATTGGATTCCTACACCGCCAACTGCAGCTTGGCGGTCGATGACGAAGTGGGCGAATTTGGAACAAGTACTTGGAATAGCTTGAAGTGGGGGAGAACTCCAAGGAAAGCTTCGCACAAGTGGATGAAAAAGGCAATTTGCAGGATGGAGTTAGGGTTGAGGTTCACTAACTCCCATCCGTAAAAGAAAAGAAGTCCTCCGAAAAAGGAACAACAAGGGAGATCGAGACCGCGAAGGAAAAAAGCCTTGAAAACTAATTGTTGAGACTCGTCTATTCCCCATGGAATTTGGGCAGGGGAAGGGACGCTCCAATTTAGGATGGGTTGAGGAGGAAGATACCCATCATTAAGCGCCTCATTGAGGGATGTTTCGGTGACCTTGCTCGCTACCAAGGTCTTGGACGCCGAAAGGAAGCCGATCACGAGGAACAGAGGAAGAAGATGAGGGGACGGTGGTGGATTTCTTCTTGCCCATCTTAAGAGATGGAAAAGGAAAGCTTGAGATTGGTTAATGTGGAAGGAGAGAGCGACGGCGCAAAGGTGAATGGCGGGCGCGTATGAGCTTTTGGGAGCGAGGTTTAACCTAGGTCGACTTTTCGTTTCTTTTTATAGACACACGGGATGGGCCCGGGGCTGGAAAGTTATTGGGCCATTTTGAAAGGCCCGATGGATTTGTATTGTTAATAACCTATGTCGTAACTATGCAATTATGACCTAACGGCCATAAGGAAGTTAATGATCCGTTATGACCGTACGTCGCTGCAAACTATGATCCGTTATGTCGTAACTATGCAATTATGACCGTACGTCGCTGCAAACTTTCTGCGTGCTGCTCCGCCGCCTTGGCGAGGAGCGCCGCCATCTCCCTCCACACTCGTTGTGCCTCGAGAGTCGGCTGCAGGGCGAGGGTTTGAAGTAGCGCCGCCGCTGCGGCGACGTTCGCCCAACACGAGGGAAATGCTTGGGGCGCGCCGCCATCGTCATCGACGATTTGCTGGTTCATGCTGCGAGCCCTCCGCCACGCGTGACACTCCGCGCGGCGACGTTGCTTGCTCCGGCTCCCGGTCTACCGTGGCCGCTTCTTGCGCGAGGTTGCGGCGTGCTTCCTCAAGCTCCAACCTCTTGGCATGGAGGCGAGCCCGCATGTCATCGCCGCCGGGTGGTGCGGTGTGTCGTATACTTGCCTTATGGGTATACGAGATGATGAAGGAATGGATACGCAGAGACATGGTGACAAATTAAGGAAGATAAAGATGATGGCGATAGGCAACAGACTGGTCCTTGACCGGTCCGGGATAACGAAGATCCTGAATACCGGTATGGAAGCAAGGCGGACATTAAGACCGGTATACAATGACTTGAGGAGCAAGTTATTGAACAATTCGTAGTCCGATTAGGACTCCGAATCAATAAAGAAAGTTAGAAATAGAACTCCATATATGTAATTCATGTAATCGATTAGGACTTTGCATGTAATCCCAGCTCCCCGGACATATAAGGCGGAGCGGGGACCCCGAAAACTCTCCGAGATCTTGCAATTAGCAAATCGCTAAAGGCAATACATAACATACGGGACGTAGGATATTACTCTCGATCCGAGGGCCCGAACCTGTCTAAAAATGCGTGTTCCTGTGTGTTACGTGTGTTGCACCATCGAATTCCACGCTCGTGAGGGACCGGGTAGTACTAGTGCCGAGTTTAAGATTCGACACGGTGTGCGCACGTTGCGCTGCCGGCGTTTTCGGAGCGTCGGGCTCCGGTTCGGCCAGCCCGCCGTCGCTTCGTGCCCCCACCGTCGTGGCGTGCACCATGTTGCACTCGCGGTTGAGGCCGTGATTTTCATCATCGTTTCCCTGGTGTGAGTCTTCCTCCTCCCCGCGTCAAGGAGGTCAAAGAAGGACTCGAGAGGGTGAATGACCATCCCCACAAACTCGCCAACCGCGGGGTCCGCAAGTCCCGGGGAGCGCTTAACCGGCGCCATGGCTGCTTAGCGGTACAGCTCGGTGGCACGCCCGTAGCTCCTAGGCTGCTGCGGGACCGTCGCTTCAACGGTGACGCTCGCGACCAAAGGGGCCAACGGTGCTTGGTGGCTCGGCGCGTACCGGCGTCCGCTCAACGGTGGCGACAAAGTCCAGGCTCCCGAAGCGCACCGAAGTGCCGGGGTCCGAAGGAAAACGCCGAACCGGCCATCCATGCCATGGGGGAGGAAAGAAGGCAAAAATGCGCAACGATCCCCTACCGGGCGCGTCAATCGTCGGTGTTCGAACCACCAGCTAGTAGAATTTAGTCCTGGGGTGCGCGTTTTAGGCCGGATGGTACACAAGGGACGACACGAGAGATTTAAGCTGGTTCGAGAAAGCTCCCTACGTCCAGTCGGGAGGTGTCACGGTGCTCGTGTTCCTTGAGTCAAATTGACGACGAGTACGAGAGGAGGCTGGTGAGATCATTCTATCGAAGGGGATATCGAAGTGAGCCATGTGAAAACCGAAAATCAATTAGCCGATATTTTCACCAAGCCACTAGATGAAAGTCGGTTTTGCTATCTAAGGAGTGAGCTAAATATACTTGACTCTAGTAACGTGGTGTAAATGCGTGCACACCTGCTTGTTGTTTTTATCTTTTTGGATCTTAAGTTGAAAATGCATGCTTTCGAAAATTATGTGAGTGACTTTGAAAACTTTTCTTGGTTACTGGACCAAAAGGTCAAATCTTGCCAAAATGTGATCATAGCTTTGCTTGTTGATTGTGTACTGATCACATGTTGTCAAGATGTCTCACTAGTCCATCAAAACTATCTTTGAAAATTTCCTCCAAAATCTCATCTCTTCCTCTTTGTTTCACCCCCTACCGGAACTTCCGGTAGGGTACCGAAGTTTCGGTATGGGTGGTCGGCGTTCGGGCTCGAGTGTTTTTCCAGTCGGAAGTTCCGGTAGCCAATACGGAGGTTCCGACTGGAGGTCAGAACAGAGGAATCTTTTCCGCCCGGTTGGAAGTTCCGGTACCTAGTACCGGAAGCTCCGACCGGGAGCTCACTCGTGGTGTCATACCCACACCGGAAGTTCGGTATGCTACGGAAGTTCCGGTGCGGGGCGTTGACCTAGGGTTTGAGCCCGCACCGGAAGCTCCGGTAGGGCGGCGATATAAATAGGGGAGCCCGTCCCCTTGATAGGGACGACTCCCATTTGAAAAAACTCTCCACCTTTTTCCTCTCCACTTCGGATCTTCATCAACCGGAGGTGCTTCTCAACTTTCGGCGGCGGTCTTCGGCAAGTTTCCTTCAAGATCTTCCCTCCGGTCTTCGGCAAGTTTCCTCCAAGATGACTCGTGGCGGGAAGGAAACCGTGTCCAAGCGTCCACCACAAAGCTTTGCCGACTCGGACTCGGGCTCGGATTACGATGTGTCGAATCCGCGCCTTGCCAAGAGGCAAGCCACGGGACCCGGTCCACGGTCTTCCTCCCGTGGCCTTGGCCCGGCAAAGGCAAAGGACTAGGCAAAGGAAAAGGGAAGAGCACAGCAAGGAGACCTCCTCCCGCTCCGGTTTCAAGTGAAGGTGAAGAAAGTGAGGAGGAGGAAGGAAACGTGGGCGGGGATGATTGGTTTCTCCCCATTGCCCGCAACTTGCGGGGAGCATGTTAAGTATGAGCTGAGGACACCGAGCTGTGAGTGGCGGTGCGGGTTACAATGTACCTTTCTACGGGGATGAGGTGCAGAAATACAGGAGCAAGTGCCCATGGAATAAAGCTAAGGAAAGGGGTGTGGATGACATAAGGTTTTGGGACCACACCCAAGCTGAGTGGTACAAGGAAGTGTTGAAGTCGAAGAACAAAACTCATGAGATGAAGTGGATGAAGTGGGATTGGATGGCTCGTCGGAATGATCCGGTGTTCACTCAAATCAAGGCTGAGTGTGCTAGGAGAGACATCGTTGGAACTCATGGGGCTTGAGCATGGGTGGAACACGGAACCGGTGGTTCGGTTCTATGCCACCCTTTGGCTTGAGTTCAATGATGACTCGCAGGAGGACTCCATCATGCACTTGGACACTTGATGGAAACCGTTTTCAGATCACCTATGCCGAGTTTGCACAGATTCTTGGTTTTGGTCATGCGGATGCTATGAAGAACAATGTGAATGTGTTTGACCCTCCGGATGACGCTGCTTTGGAGTTTATGTATGACAGCCGCTATGATTAGCCTAAGGGGATGATCATTGGGACACACTTCAGCCTGCACCCCTACTACGGTGTTCGAACAACATGTTCGGATGGACTTTGGATCCTAAGATAGGGGATGCATCTTCTTTGCTAGCGACTGCCAAGACTTTGTTATGTGCTATGCGTCCTGGAGCTGAGCCGTTACGTGTGTTTGAGCATATCCGGACATCCATCATCAACCACTCGTACACTCACAAGGGAAGCCTTACGTTCGCTCCCTTCATTATGAAGATGATTGAGCATGTCACTAGGATGCACTTCATTCATGATAGGAGCCACCCCGGGCTTCGTCCCAAGAGGTTCCCTCTTCTACCCACTCCTCAGGGATCCCCGGTGAGACAGGCAGCTCCTCCTCCACCATCGGATCGAGCAGCTACGGATGCTCCAGCTACTTCTTCTCGCCGGACTCGCAGCAAGTACGGCTTCATCAGCTCGGTCCTCAAGTCTATTTTCTGCATGTGCAAGGCTAACGGTGATGCTATCTATGAGATGAGGATGGAGCAGCGGCGCATCAATGAAGGTCATCACCGCTACGTTACTCACCTTGCCCAGCAGCAGCGGCAGCAGCCACCTCCTCCTCCTTTCCTTGGGCTCCCTATCGGCAGGCCGCAGGAGTGGCGGCACGAGCAGCACGAGCAGCAGCTCGGGATGTGGAGGGCGGTGGGACCGAGAGTGAGGAGGGTGACATTGCGGAGGACGTTCCGTCGGCGACCGCTACCGCTCCCCGTTTCACCATGCAGATTCCGCCTCATGAGAAAGGCAAGGGCGTGGCAAGCCTCGATGGTGATGATGAGAGCGATGGCGAGGAAGAAGAAGAAGATGATGATGATGACGAGTGATCTCTTCGGCGTCTCCGTTCTTTTCTCTTTTTGGTGATGTGTTGCCAAAGGTGGAGAAGAAATTTCTATCTATTTATCCTTATCTATGTTTTACCTTGTGATGGAACTATGTGATGGACAAGTTTGTTTGTTTGAACAATGAATGCTTGTAATAGTTAAGACTTGGTTTATTATTTATCGATGTGGTTTGCTTTATGACATGATATGGTGTAATGTTGTTTTCTCTTTTAGATGCATTTGTGTGAAGCTGAAATGTCATATTGCATTGTTCGTTGTTTCTATCATGGATGCTTGGATAAAGGGGAGCTCCTCTTGATTTGTAACTCAAATGTGCAACTGGTATTGTAAAGGCCAAACATTGAAATTCAATTTCATGCACATATTAAGGGGAGCTCTTTTTTATCTTTGCAAGTTGTACTTATTGATCTATCTTTTTAGAAATTTGATTGTATTGGCATCAATCACCAAAAAGGGGGAGATTGAAAGTGCATCTAGGCCCCTCATTTTATTTTGGATGATTGATATCAATACATTCAAATTTGGACTAATGTTTTCATGAGATTGTGTGTAGTGAGCATCCAAAGAACATGAAAGTGTAGCAAGCATGATCAAAAAGAAGAAAAGAAATAAGAAATGCAATGAATGAAGAATTTGAAAAGACCTATCTCAAAGCTTGTGCCTCTCTTTTGTTCTTTGCTTTGAGTCATAGGGATGCCGTACTATAAAGAGGGATGCAAATCACAACTTTGAGAAAGAATGAAGATGCTCACAAAACTCAGGAAAATCCATCCCAAGCCTATTCTCTCGGGACCCATCGACAGTTCCGGTGGTTGGTACCGGAAGTTCCGGTAGGCTAACAGAGAGCTTGAGCTCTCCGGAAAGCCATACCGGAAGTTCCGGTCCCCGGTACCGGAAGCTCCGGTAGGCTAACAGAGAGTTGGAGCAAAGCCATACCGGAAGTTCCGGTCCCCGGTACCGGAAGTTCCGGTAGGCTAACAGAGAGCTTTGAGCTCTCCGGAAAGCCATGCTCGGAAGTTCCGATAGGACACCGGAAGCTCCGATACGGCCTCGTTTTCAAACCCTAACCCTACGTACCGGAAGTTCCGGTACTCCACCGGAAGTTCCGGTGCGGGCCTGAAATCCGGATCTAACCCTAAATCGGACCATACCGGAAGTTCCGATATGCTATCGAAAATTCCGATGCGGGGTTTCGGACAGGCCAATGGCTCTTTTTGGAGCTGTGGTATATAAGCCACACCCCACACTCCACTCATTCTCTCTTGCACATTCCGAACCAACACACTCTTGAGCCACACTCCACTCACTCCAAATCCTCTCCAAAAGCAAAAATTCCATCCTTGAGCTAGGATTCGAGTGAGAGACTTTAAGCAAGAGTTCGGTCCACGCCTCCCTTGTCGGGCTACGGGGACAGCGCGTCCCATCGGTGTGTCCCGACGTGAGCAGGTAGTTGTGGCGAGAGGGAATGGGGCGAGGGTCAGCGGCAATGATTGTCGGGGAGCGTCCACGTGGGCGCCGGGCAGGTGGATTTAATGCGGCTGGTGGGTGAGCCCGAAGGTTGTGCGAGGAAGAAGTCCCTTGAGTCCCGCGAGCAAGGTCGTGCGAGGTGGGATTCTCTCGAGCTTGGAGGGTAAGGTCGTGCGAATCGTGATTCCTTCTTCCCTCGAGTGAGGAAGGTCGAGCTTGCCTCCGGTCAATTTGTCCTGACGCGGGAGTCGTACGGGAGTGGGTCCAACGTTGATCGTTGACACGGACGTATGTCCCGGGGACTAATCCTTCGTTAAGCGGGTCTAGATTATGCCACGTAGCTTCGCTAATCTTTCCCCCGATAGTTACAATGTTTACAAACTTAGAAACTCTATCTCTAAGCTTTTCTTATCAATTCGTAGTCCTAATCAACTAATTTTTCTCCTTTACTTGAAGATCACGCCACATTACACCGATCTTGTTGTCCGCCTTTGTTTCCACATCGGTATATTGAACCTTCTACTATCTTGTATTGGGACCTCCCGACCGGTCTTATGTCTTCAATTATGCCACCATATTCTTGACAATTCATTCATTTGATCAACATATACCCGTAAGGTAAGTATACAACAGCAGCCCCAGAGTAATTTTTTATTTTGCCTTGAATACGACCGACCAGTCTTGTACATGTGGTTTGATTCCAGCGCAAAATTAAAAAGAACTCCATCTTTTGGAACACGTCATCTTGCAATTTGGCTTCTTAAAGCCAAAAAATTGGACCTTTATTCTCCATACCACCTAATTAGGTGATGAAAATCAAAGTATTTGCCCTCCGGTGCACCGGTCGGGTGTACCCAATTGGGTATAGCCCCGACTCTTGAATCATTTGAACTCCATTCAAATAATGCAAGAGTCCACTAGTTGATTCTTCATTATTCTGTTCATCCAACGATCTCTACAGACCGCACCTTTTCATTTTCAATGATTTTTCGTTCCCCACGATCTCTGCCGACCGCTCTTGAACATGGTGCACTGGTCAGCTGCACCTAATTAGGTATAGCCCCCGACTCTTGTATCATTTGAGAATCTCCAACTGAAAGAATGAGTGGTTCATCTGCGACAATCCGGAACCCTCTCTTCCTCCCTACAGGGCCAATGTGGCCATGGAGCTCCCAAACTGGAATCCGGACAATCTCGGGGAGGAGCCGATCAAGGATGAACAGGTTGCTACTCTGCTGACCATGATTAAGGACCTAAAGACGGACAAGCCGGTTACAATAGAGATAATCATCCGGAGCTTTATCGTGCGTGGGATCCAGCCCATCAAGCGACAACCCACTCCCGGGTGGCTTTTCAAGGAAAGCAACAACACCGGAGATGGCACCAACCGCCTAGACCTGAAGCAACTCACAAACGGCTTCAAGAAGTTGCTGCAACGCAACTTCGATGACTCGGGTGGAACGAGTCGGCGTTGCATACAACTCGGAAAAATCTGAGAGCACTAGTATGTTTCGAGTATTCACAAATATATTTCCACTTTTCATATCTTCCGAAGCATAATACTCGTGACCATCCAGGATCTTGATAGGTTCAAGAGCCATCCACCCCTCCCTTCAAACGACCAATGGGGAGAAGACTATACGGAGGTCGCTCGGACCGGTCCCATCCCCATTGCCAATCCTTCGAAGAGGGTGATGCGTGGCGAGTCTTTATCTCAGCACTAAAACTATGTAGCCCCCACGAGCTTGGAATTCGATGGTGCAACACATAAAACACACAAGAAGATTTTAGACAGGTTTAGGCCCCTCAATCGAGAGTAATACCCTACATCATGTATGTTGTGTATTGCCCTTAGCGGATTGCTAATGCGTATTGTCCATATGCTTTTCAAGGGGTCTATGCTTAGCCTTATATATCCAGGGAGGCAGGGTTACATGCGAGTGACACAAAGATTGGGTTTTGTTTTGTTAGTTTAGCCATTGCTACTACCTTGTAGACGCATGCGTCGGCTAGACCATCCGTTCTACTTCATTCAGAACCCCACCTTTGTGAGTTGAGTTACTTGTTTATCTTGTTCTTGCTAGTTTTCGATTGCTTGCAGGAATTATCCTCATGGTTTGGTTGATCGTGCTCCACAAGATCGTGATTAACCGCTGGAGTTGGTGTATCGGTTGCTAAAGCGCATCCTTATTGGCTGTAGTCGGGCCGTGAACGTCTCTCCAGTTGAAATCGAAGTTATCCCCTCTCATCGAAAGATCGGGCAGCACCCGTGTACTTATCGGTTGGTAATCGAGCAAGGTTCATCGGTGAGAGATTTCGTGTTCCTCCCTAATTTTTTTTCTCCTATAGTCCAAAAACAGCCATACAACAAAAAATCACACACATCATAATTCCCTTTACCTTTAAACACTTTGAGATTTTGCTATTACTACTTAGTTAATTCTTGTTGAGTTTGTGGTTGCATCGTCGTGTCGTGTTGCTGGTCTTAGTGTTTAATCCACTAGAGTTTTGAGTTCTATTCATGTTTTAGTCACCACTTAATCCACCGCTGTTGTCATCATTTTTTTGTTCCACCTATAGAACCACGAAATTATCCACCATCACCATCATACTTGTTGTTTCGTGTTGTGCCACACCAAATTTATCTTTGTCCACCTCTTGTTTTGCACCGAGAAGAAAGAAAATCAATTCAATATCAAGACAGATTCGCAGAGAAAATTCTGATCTCTAACAAAAAGGCTATATTTTTATCATCGCTGGTGCGTTTTGTGTCTTTAAGCACAATCTAGAAAGCTTATGATATTATCTTTCAATCGGATCTGACCTTGCACAAAAATTCCATCTGAGCGTGTCACAATCATCAAAGAGATATCTGCTGTTTCAAAACAGTGCGTGTCAATCGGCTAGAAAAAAAAGAAAGCGATACATCGAAGAAAAGAAAAAGAGAGAAGAAAAGTGAGCTAAAGTTGTTGCTGGTTCCATCATATTTCATTTTTGTGACAACCTTTGTGTTTAGGCTCGCGTCTCTAGCACGGTTTAGCCTAGGACCAGCACGGTACCGTCATTGAACACTTATTCAACTTGCTTTTAACTAACGTGGTACTAGCTTTCCTTGTGCATTACTTTCAGCCCACCTACAACTCCACATATTTGATTAGAGCTTGACCGGTGTTGTTGCTGTGGCACCGATACACTTTCTTGCACGGTTTCGACTTGTTGGTTGCCATCACCACTGTTGAGCAAGGTAAGAACTTGAAAGGGCTTGTTTGAACAAATTAGTTTGAGAGAATAACAACGACACATCCTAGTAGTTGATAGGAGCATACAAATTATTGTTTGTGTTGTTGCTTTCTGCTAATCATGGCAGGTGACACGAAGATATTTGAGCCATCATGGTTGCATTGTAACATTCAGGACATCATTCAACACTTGCCTTCATATGATGGTGAGTTTTTGAATCCTAGAGCATATATTGATTGGGAGCTAAAGTTAGAGAGTGAGTTTGATGAGCATGATCTTTCCGAAGAACAAAAGGTTTATATTGCTTCTAATATATTAACTAAAGATGCTTTGTATGAATGGAATCGTATTTGTAGGCGGCACAAAGTTCCACAATCATGGCATGACTTCAAACTTCTTTTTAGAGATGCTTTCATTCCTGAATATTATGCTGATCGTTTGATTAAAAAATTAGATAACTTGAAGCAAGGTAGTAGGAGTGTGAAAGAATACTATCATATTTTTAAGATTTGTGTCATATTTGGTGGTCTAGATGAATGCTACAAAGACATAACGAGTAGGTTCATGAGAGGACTCAATCTTGAAATTCAATCCATGCTGAAATCTGAAAATTATACCCACTTATCTCTCATGTATTTGCTTGCTCGTGACGCTGAAAATCAGATTTTAATGTCTTCTTCTGCTTGTGAAACCGACATGATGTCCATTGTTCCATGTTCTGCGATGACTAACTTTGGGCAGGATAATAATTATTCGGTTGAAGACAAGTCCAAGGAAGATAGTGAAAAAGGTAGTTCTATTTGTGTTGTAATTGACCAAGTGAATGAAGGGGCACATGAGCTAACTGTGGCTGCATGTAATCCTAATGATTTGGTGCTGAATTTGTCCACTTCTTATGCTAGTTTAGAGCAATCCTTAGTGGAATCTCCTGCTGAATTTCCTTTGTTACAAGATTCTAAGATAGTTGCTTGTGACAAAGAAGAGTTGTGTGATCATGCTTCACTTATATCTACAACACAACTAATGCATGGGCATGATAGTTCTATTCTTGATGATACACTTGCTGAAATACGACAGGTTCATTGCATTAACAGTGAGAAAGATGAGTTGAAAATCATATCGTCTCTAAATTGTTTAGGTTATATTGAATTTGATAGTCCTTTTGACCTGAATAGTTTGGAGACTGAATTATTTCTGAAATCTGATTTGCTATATCTTGATTATTGCTCGTTTCATGCAATTGGCAAATATGATAAAAATGATAAGTTCATGGTGCATAGGGTATATATCTGTTCAGATTTGACAACACTTTTAATGAAGTCCTCAAGTACTCAAATGATGACTTGCATTGAAGCTAACAACACCATATCTAGTTTTTCTTCTATTGATTATAAGTTGCAGGTCAAGCTTCAAGAAGGGGAGCAATTCTTGCTGCAATGTGAATTAGTGGAAGTTCGAGAATCATATTTGAAAGAGCATAATCCCACTCTTTGCATGAACTTTAACCACGACGCCAAACCGAGGACGGTTTGCAGCCAAGAAGGGGAGAATGATGAGGACATCACTCGTACAGATACAACCAACACTCCCTCATTTGATATTCATGATCCAATCCTGAGAGCTCAAGCGCGAATTTGGAATTTATCGGTGAGCTCGTTTCTAATGCCTTCCTTATATAGATTTGAGAATAAAATACTACCTAATGATTTAATTATTGTTAGGAACCATGGAGATGATGAGGATATGGCTAGAGAGGTGCTCAAAGGCGTGGAGGGCCGGCCATGTATTGCAAATCAAGTGGGAGGCCCAATCAAAGTCGGTTTCGGGTCCGATTCGGACTCCAGGACCAGTCCGCAATAAAACGGACGCCCAGGTCGCATACGGGCTCCGTTTTGAACGTTCTACATATGAATGGAAAGATAAGAAGACCACCTTTCCAATGGCTCCGGTTTGAGGTCCAAATTCGTTGGGAGTCGACGGGAATCGTCGAAACAATTTGAGGGACAGAATCTGTCTCGGTGCTGAGTCACTGTTATATCGCTATTGGGTTTTGTATCAAGTTGGGCCCAATAGGGGCGCGTCCTAGGGTTGGAGGACGACCCCCACCATGTCCTGGTCGTCCTCTCCCCTTCTCTTATACCCCTATAGCCGCCACAAACAGATTGGGTTTTGTTTTGTTAGTTTAGCCATTGCTACTACCTTGTAGACGCATGCGTCGGCTAGACCATCCGTTCTACTTCATTCGAACCCCACCTTTGTGAGTTGAGTTACTTGTTTATCTTGTTCTTGCTAGTTTTCGATTGCTTGCAGGAATTACCCTCGTGGTTTGGTTGATCGTGCTCCACAAGATCGTGATTAACCGCTGGAGTTGGTGTATCGGTTGCTAAAGCGCATCCTTGTTGGCTGTAGTCGGGCCGTGAACGTCTCTCCGGTTGAAATCGAAGTTATCCCCTCTCATCGAAAGATCGGGCAGCACCCGTGTACTTATCAATAGCCCCCGACTCTTGTATCATTTGAGGATCGCAAATAATTCAAGAGTCTTTTTGGAGAGACTATGCTTTACGTTTTTCCATAGAATCATATCCCTCTTAGCACATTTTGCCAAGAACACATTTTTCAGACCGGTTTGACCGGTCATATCACATTTAACTAAAGATTCTGGTTGATCGGACCAGTTTATTGCCCATATTCTCACATCGACTCGAGTCTCCAAGGCCTATGATCAGCCGGATGATTAACACCCACGACCCTAAGGCATCCATTATCCTTGAGTCGGATAAAGTCTAACTCTTTCATACTCGCTAAATTACAAAATTTAGCATTACTTTAATTTCAATCTGAAATTATCATATTTCAGACCGCTTTTTTATTCACATAAAGCACAACGGCTTATCCTTATGGCCGTTAGGTCATAATAAACACAAATAACAGATCTTTAATATCCTTATGGCCGTTAGGGCATAATTGCGTATTCACGACATAAGTCATTTAATGCTAAATCCATCGGGCCTTGCAAAATAGCCCGATAACTTTTCAGCCCGGGCCCATCCCAGTGCCTATAAAAGGAAACGAAGAGTCGACCTAGGTCAAACCTATTCCTGAAAGCTCATTCGCGCCCGCCATTCGCCTCTCGTTCTTCGCTCCTCGTCTTTCGCTCAATCCAATCTCAGATTTTCTTCTTCGATCTTCTCAAAATGGGCAAAAAGAAATCTTCTCGCGATCCTTCATCTTCTTCCTCTGTTCCTCGCGATCGGCTTCCTTTTGGCATTCGAGATCTTGGTAGCAGCAAAGTCACGGAAACGTCTCTTAATGATGCGATCCGTGACGGATACCTTCCTCCTCAACCAATCTTAAACCGGAGCGTCCCTTCTCCCGGCCAAGTTCCATGGGGAATAGACGACTCTCAGCAATTGGTTTTCAAAGCTTTTTTCCTCCGTGGCCTCGATCTTCCTTGCTGCTCTTTCTTTAGGGGTCTCCTTTTCTTTTATGGATGGGAATTAGTGAATCTTAACCCTAACTCCATCCTACAAATTGCTTTTTTCATCCATCTCTCGCGAGCCTTTCCTCGGGGTTCTTCCCCACTTCAAACGTGGAGGTGGACAACTCTAGCGGAGTTAGAACTTTTACCGCAACAGCTCAATGGGACGCCCTCCAAGAAGAAGAGGCCCTAAAGAACTTCTCGAATATGGCCGGGTACATTCTTCTGCTACAATGGTTTCTTCAAGTAATTTCCTTTTAATAATCGAATCCCTCACTTCTTCATTCTTTTAGGTTCTTCCGAAAAACTCCGAAGCTAAAAGTGCTATAATCGCTCGCTCGGAGGAAGAGCTATGTACCAATCAAGAGCGACCGGTCGAACTGGAATCCCGGACCACCAGTCTAAAATCCAGGGAGACCGATCCGCAGAGAAGATAAGCTAATCTGCTCGAACACCCATTGATCGATGGAAGAACGCCGGCAGGAAATCATCAAGCTCCGCCAAGAAATCCAGAGTAATACTCTTAATTTTTATCTATGTATTCCATATTTCTCCTTGTAGCCTCTTTCTCCGACCGGTTCTACTCCTTATCTCGAGCACTTGAAAGCCTCGTTGCCGCTCACAAGAAGGCGGAAGAAGTCCTTTACGAGAAGGCAGCTGCTCAAGAACAGAGCACTTGAAGAGGGCGCTCGTATTGAAGAGCAACAAGCGGCTCGAATTGGAGAACTAGAAGGCGAGCTTACCGCCAAGGATAACATCCCGACACAAGCACTTCGCTCCAACAAAATGCTGGAAACTGAAAATGCTCGCCTAAAGGCTGAACCGGCTGAAGCCTTAGAAGCAACAAAAACAGCGCAGGTGATAAAGAGAACGCTACGAAGACCGCCCATAAATCTGCTCAACTGGTTCTCAAGCTAAGAGAATCCAATACTAACATCAAGGGCAGATTCGAGCCACGGAAATCAGGCATAGACGTAAGTCACTTCTTTTCTATCCATTCTTATGAAATTCTATTTTAAAATACCGATCTGCAATGATAACTCTCTCTTATACTTTTTCCCTATTTTTCAGAACTTGCTGCAGGTGCAGTGCGCACTCTGGAATATCTCAATGGCGGTCAAACTATTGATCCCAACGAGATGGATCTTGAGTCCGCCATCCGGGCTTTCCCTAGAAGAATCGAGAGAGCATTCCAAAATGGTTGCCGCTGCGGGAGGAGGCCATATAGCCACTATAATCCAATCTTGGACTCCGGTCTCGGATTATGATTTCAACTTTATCAAGGATGGCGCCCACCCGGACACCACCGAAGATCGGTTCAATGAGTTGAAGAACTCACTCATTGGTATTGTTTCGGAGTTGATAGAGGATGTTCCCCTTGATCCAACAGGTGTTCCGCTGAACATAGCGCCAGCAGCTTTTGCTCTGGATCAAGATGCATAAGATGCAGCAAGCTGCGGCCAGGCAAACGAGTAGAAGACTCATTTGAAGATCTAGATGCTGATTTGTCATTGTCTTCCTCCGATTCCGAAGAAACGCTGGACGATAGACTAGTTGAAGATCCTAAGACCGGTGATACCGGTACTTCCAGCTGGTCCTGCTGTTTAGATTTTGTATTAGGGCCAACTTATTTTTGTAATCAAACATCTTGATCATCATGCTATTCAGATTTCTTTTCTATATGAATATTGGTTTCACTATCATACTTATTAACTTCTTTGCCCAAGACATGATGGTTATTTCAGCTGAAACTAACTATGACTAAATTCCGGCTCTAATCAGCACAGATTCATAGTTATAGCTTACTTTAACAAGATCACGTAATCTTAGGAAAAAAGTTAAGATTTCACAAACTGCTCTCACTGCAGCCTAACATTCAATATTCATAAGAAAGATGTTACACCATTTCCCTTCCTGAACATACCAGTCTTAAACCGAAAAGAAACAGATCGCTCTCAATACGACGAGCCTACCGACTATATAACCGGTCTTATTATTCAGGAATAGCACAATAACACAGACAGCCCCCTGGCTCGATAATTTAATGCAAAATTAAAATATTGAGACACAAAAGCAAACACATTTTCATTAGACAAAATTACTTTATTATAATATGAAGAAATTTACAAAAAACACTCGTCAAGTATAAAAGCGACGAAGTCTGTTCAATGTTCCAAGAATTTGGAATTTCTTCTTCCTCCAAGGTCATAAGCCTATAAGCCCCCGGTCCGGAAACCGATTTCACCAGAAAAGGTCCTTCCCGGACCGGTGACAACTTATGCTTTTTTTGTTAGACTGAATCTTCCGAAGAACCAAGTCTCCTACTTGGAATTCCCGTGTTCGAACATTGCGATCATGATAACGACGCAATCCCTGATGATACTTTGCTGCTTGAATCAAAGCTTGATCCCTCAATTCCTCCGCAGCAATCAATTCAACTTGGCGTTGATCTTCATATTTCTCTTCATCATAATACTGTACTCGAGCAAACACCATATTCACTTCCGTAGGTAACATGGCTTCGGATCCATACACCAAAGAAAAAGGAGATTGCCATGTAGCTATGCTAACATTAGTGCGTAGTCCCCAAAGTACCCAGGGCAATTCCTTAACCCATTTTCCTGCGTACGGCTTCAAACGGTCGAAAATTCTAGGTTTAAGACCGGTCAAAATCATTCCATTAGCTCGTTCCACTTGTCCGTTGCTTTGTGGATGTGATACCGACGCATATTGTATCTTAATTCCCAAACTTTCAGCATAATCCTTGAAAAATTCTGAAGTAAAGCGAGGCCCATTATCAGTAATGATACTGTGCGGGACTCCAAAACGCACGAATATGTTTTGCAGAAACTTGATCGCTCGGGCCGTAGTCGTACTAGTAACGACTTCGACCTCAATCCATTTAGAGAACTTATCTACCGCCACAAAAATATGTGTGAATCCTCCTGGTGCCCTTTTAAAAGGTCCAACTATATCCAGCCCCCAAGTAGAAAAAGGCCAAGTCATTGGAATTAATTGTAACTCGTGAGCTGGAGCATGAGGTCTGTCCGGCGAAGAATTGACATCCTTGACAATTCTTGACCACTCTGTGTGCATCATCCGCCGCTGTAGGCCGGTAGAATCCTTGTCCGAACACCTTCCCAACTAGGGTCTTTGAAGAAGCATGATTTCCACAAATTCCCTTGTGCACGTCTTCAAGCAATTGAATGCCATCGAAACAGATACACATTTCATCGGAATATTAACTCCACGCCTATATAACTCTCCTTCGAGAATTAAATAACTGCGTGCTCGAACCTCTAGTCTTTGCTTCTCCACCTTATCTTCCGGAGTTTTACCAGATCGAAGATAATCAAGGTACGAGGTACGCCAATCGGAATCAATAATCATAACATCAAGTGGCCAAATATCGTCGGCATTGATTCCGCTCATCTGTCTTATCCGGTAAGACCACTTCTTCGACTGGTCTTTCGAGACTACTTTCTCCTCCTGATTCTTCAAGACTGCTTCATCCACAATCTCCGTAATAGTAGCCTTACGCTCCATTTTTATAGATGGTTTATCCAGTACTTGAAGGAAAACACGGGTGGAGCTGCTTATCTAGAAGACCCTAGTCCGGCTAACTCATCCGCAGCAGAATTATTTCCACGCAATATATGAGAAAATCGCAAACCATCAAATTTGTCTTCAAGTTTTCTAACCTCCTGTCGATAGGCGATCATATGATCATCATGAGCATCCCACACCTTGTTAACTTGACTTATCACCAACATTGAATCACCGTATATATCCAATCGTCGACTCCTAACGAAATAGCTACTCGAAGCCCATGAAGCAAAGCTTCATACTCCGCGATATTATTTGAAGCTCGAAATGCATTTGTAATACATATCCGAGTGGTTCCTTACGTGGGGTGAGTAGTACAACCCCAGCCCCGCGCTCGAAAGCTGCAGGGACCCATCAAAGAACATCTCCCAATACTCCAACGTTTGAATCCCTGCGGGATTTGTGTCTCCAACCATTACTGTTATGAAATCGGCTAAAGCCTGTCCCTTAATAGCGGTCCGCGAAGAAAACGTAATCTCATATTGGCCAAGTTCTATAGCCCACTTAGCAACCTGACCCACTGCCTCTCGGTTCCGCACAATATCTCCAATGGCGAACCCAGTCTTAACTTCAATGGGGTGCGCTTGGAAATAATGTTTCAACTTTCGAGAAGTTATCACTACTGCATATATTAATTTCTGAAATTGGAGATATTGCATCCGTGATTCGGTAAGAACTTCACTTACAAAATATACCGGATGCTTGTACCAATTGCAGATGTCCCTCTTCCTTCCGATCGACCGCCAAAACCGTGCTCACCACATGGGTTGTTGCTGAAATATACAAGCTGAATGGTCTCGTCGGCTCTGGAGGTACCAATACTGGAGGATTGCTAAGGTATTCCTTGAGTTGATCAAGCGCGGCCTGTGCCTCGTCTGTCCACTCAAACTTATCTTGCTTCTTAAGCAACTTGAAGAACGGAAGTCCACGAACCCCAGTCTTGAAATGAAACGACTAAGAGCCGCCATACTACCCGTCGACTTCGAACATCCTTCAAGCAACTCGGGGGTTTCATATCGATGATCGTCTGGATTTTTTCGGGTTGGCTTCAATGCCTCGCCATGACACTAGGTAACCCATTAATTTCCCAGAGCGAACTCCAAATACACATTTTCCAGGATTGAGCTTCATGGAAAAATTCGTAGATTGTCGAAGGTCTCTGCCAGGTCGGAGAGAAGATCCTCGGTTTTACGAGATTTTACCACTATATCATCAACGTAAGCTTATGCGTTCCTTCCCAATTGCGAATCCAAGCAACGTTGTATACCGCGCTGATATGTAGCTCCGGCATTCTTTAATCCAAAAGGCATAATCGTATAGCGAGTATGCTCCAAAGGGGGTGATAAACGCGGTCTTTATTTGATCTTCAACTCTTAGCGGTATTTGATGATATCCTGAGTAAGCATCAAGAAAACAAAGACGCTCGCAGCCAGCGGTCGAATCAACAACTTGATCAATTCGAGGCAGCGCGAAAGGGTCTTTGGGGCAAGCTTTGTTGAGATCAGTATAATCGACACACATTCTTAATTCTTTAGTATTCTTTTTTGGTACAAGAACTGGTTTGGCAAGCCAATCTGGATGATACACCTCCCTAATAAACTTAGCTGCTAATAACCTAGTTATTTCCTACTTGATAGCTTCCTTGCGGTCTTGAGCAAATCTCCGGAGCTTCTGTTTGACTGGCTTCGCATCGGGACGCACCAAGAGTTATGAGGACATCAACGACATACATACGACGACGACGAACGACGCTGCAGCCCATCCAAGTGCAACATATCAAGGTCCGATAACGAGGGCCCGGGCTAGAGAATTGAAGACCGTTTTGCTGTTAAAGAATGAAGGCCCAGGATGACCAGATTGTTTTGGACGCCACGACTTCTTCCGGAATCCAAATAGGGCGTGCAAATACTTTTTGGAAAGCTTATGAAGTCTGCTTTCCAACGGATCCAGCCTCACCTTCATATCATGTCCGAGTCAACGGGAATCATCGATTTAATACAGAGACCTTTTTCTATCCAGTTTTGGTCCAACGGGCCGTGTAACAAGTGGGGCCCAATAGGGGCCGCGTCCTAGGGTTTGGGGACGACCCTCACCACGTCCAGGTCGTCCTCCACCCCCTCATATACTCCCAAAGCCGTCGGCTTAGTCTTTTGAGTTTTGTTTTAGTATTAGCCTAGCTATACATTCCGTCCTTCGACGTTGAATTCAGAACTCCACCTTCGTGCAATACATCAGATTGCTCGCCTCTTATTCTTGCTTGTTCTTCGATTGCTTGCAAGAATTGATCCTCGTGATCAGGTTGAATTTGTTTAACCGTAGGTTCAATAACCATCGGAAGTTGGTTCAGCGATTGCATTGGCGCTTCGGGCTTGCTCGTCGTAGTCGGATCGTGAGGGTCAACGTCCACCAATCGAAATTATCTACACTCACCGAAAGATCGGGCACTTACACATATCAAAGAGTGCGTGCTCAATCTTCTCCCTAGGAACACCCGGCATGTCGGAAGGCTGGGATGCAAAGATATCCCTATTTTCCTGGAGGAAAAGAATGAGCGCGCTTTCCTATTTATCCCCCAAGTCAGCCCCTATATGGGTGACCTTGGAGGGGTCCGACTCATCAAGCTGAATAGTCTTGGAAACCACCGCATCAGCTTTCAATTTCTCCTTTGCAACCTTCTTGATCGGAACTTCATCGTCCAGCCTTGCCTCGTACTTCTAGAGCCTCAGCTGCTTCTCCGATTTCCCGACGTTCATCCTCCGAATTGGCCCAAGAGGCCAACTCGGTGCTATTTACTTCACAAGCGTAAGCGGTCTTGATGTCGCCTCGGAACGACAAAACCCCATTTGGTCCTGGCATCTTCAACATCAAGTACCGATAGTTCGGGATGGCCATAAACTTTGCCAAAGCCGGTCTTCCAAGTATGGCGTGATATGCTGAATCAATATCGGCTACTTGGAAGATAATATTCTCCTTCCCGTAGTTGTCCTTGGTCCCGAAGGTTATCGGCGGAGAAATCAGCCCCAAAGGATAGCTGTTCCGACCAGGTATTATACCATGAAACGGCGAAACGATGCGATCCAGGTCAGCTACGGAGAGGCCAAGCTCGCAGCGAGTCTTAGCAAATAGGATATCCAAGCAACTTCCTCCATCATTGAAAGTCCTTTTCAATCGCACCTTGTGAACTATGAGAGCCAAGATGAGTGGATATTTACCAGCTTTTGGCAATACCTCGGGATGATCAGCCCTGCTAATAGTAATGGGCACCTCGGACCACCGTAGGTATTCGGGTGTGGCGGGAGCGACGGCATTAACCTCTCGAAACGCCAACTTTTGCTTTCTCTTCGACTCGTAAGCGTCCGGGCCTCCATAGATCATGTTCACCTCTCGAGCCGGTTCTTAAAAACCTTCGTCATCCCCATTGTCATCGTGCTCTTTATCCTTGCCCTGCTCTCTTCGGAAAAAGTGTGTGTGGTGACTTGGTCATTTTGTTCCTCTTGTTCATATAATCAGTTTTTGCAGTTCACCCCCAACAAAAAAAAAAAAAAAACTGCAGAGAGAAGGAAAAAAAAAAACAAACAACAAAAAAAAAATTTGGAAAACAAAAGGGGTGAGCCGAGGTTACAAGAGTTGCCGCACTCTTTTCTTTCGCTTTCAGCCTAGTCGGGTCCTTTGCGTGATACTCTCTTTTCTTCCTTTCCTTCGTCGACTTTAGTTTTTCTCCTCTTTCTTTTCACTTCACCTTTCGTCTACACTTGTGCCGGCAGCAATCATTTTGCGTTTAGCACCATTATTCAGCTTTGCAATTATTGATTGACTTGTGCTAACCCTTGAATTGAGTGCAGCCTCCTAGCTCCACAAATTTTCTACTACGAGCAGGTATCGTTTCACCAGGCAATCGCTCCTCCAATCTTCCACCGGTTTTACCCGTGGTTGCAGTTCACTTGCGCGCTTGGTAAGAACGAGTAAGAGTTTGATAACAGCTTTCCGATTGAGGCTTTTCATCCACCATTAAACCTCTCGTCGTAGGCTATTTTTGTGGTTGTTTGGTTTTTGCTTGTGTTGCTATGACAGAACCAGGCTCGAAGTCGGAGGCGCCCTCCATCCAGGATGCCCGGGCGCAGGTTGATGGCCTCACGAATGACATGAAGCTGATGCACGAGCGACTTGATTCGACGATCCGGTCGTCGAATGCACGTTTTGATCAGCTCGACCTCGCTGATACGGCTGCCCACACCACACTCGAGACGATTTTGACACGTCTTGATGCCATGACGACGCAGCTTGGGACAGTGACGACGCAGCTCGCGGAGTTGCAGACTGCACGTGACTACGGCGCCGACACCGAGCAAGACAACGACAATCGTCGCGGTCGTGCTCGTCGGGTACGTGTTCCTCCTAATGATTCCTTTGCCAGAATTAAATTTAAGATTCCTCCTTTTACTGGCAAATATGATCCTGCTGCTTATCTTGATTGGGAATTAGAAGTTGAGCAAAAATTTGCATGCCATGATATTCCTGCTAATTTACAAGTTAAGGCTGCTATTAGTGAATTTACTGAATTTGCTTTAATTTGGTGGCGTGAGTATAAACAAAAATATCCTGATAATGTTCCAGCCACTTGGACAGCACTAAAGGCTGCTATGCGTCATCGTTTTGTACCGTCATATTTTGCTAGAGATTTGCTTAATCAAATGCAGCGTTTTCAACAAGGCTCACTTTCCGTAGAAGAATATTATCAAGCTTTGCAAAAGGGTATGATTCGCTGTGGTTTAGTTGAACAAGATGATGCTGCTATGGCTCGTTTTAAGGGTGGGTTAAATCGTGAAATTCAGGACATTCTTGATTATAAGGAATATAATGATATGACCACCTTATTTGAATATGCTTGTAAAGCTGAACGTGAAGTGCAGGGACGACGATCTTCGTCAAGAACTAACACTTTTGCAGGATCCAAGACGCACACTTCAGCCCCACGATCGACGCCTCTTTCTTCCACATCGTCGCCCACGGTGCCATCTACAACAGCGCGTGACCACTCTTCGTCGTCCAAGTCTAGCGCGCCGTCGGCAAAGCCTGCCTCAACCACGCCCTCCTCGTCATATGGACGAGCTCGCGACATTCGGTGCCATCGCTGCCAAGGTTTTGGTCATATGTCTCGTGATTGCCCAAATAAACGTACGATGCTGATTCGAGACAACGGTGAGTATTCCTCTGCTAGTGATTCTGAGGATATTCAGCAAACTATGCTTGCCACCGACCATGCAGATAGTAAGGAGCTTCATGTCGACTCTAGTGCCGCGGACAGGTATGCAAATCTTGTTGTGCAGCGTGTTCTTAGTACACAGGTCGTTCAGGACGAGATGAACCAGCGCCACAACATTTTTCATATCAAAGGCGTTGTGCAAGAAAGAGCGATTCGCATAATCATTGACGGTGGCGGTTGCAACAATTTGGCTAGTCTAACATTGGTGGAGCAGTTGTCGTTGCCAACAAGGAAGCATCCACATCCCTATCACGTTCGGTGGCTGAATGATGGCGGTAAAATAAAGGTAACGCGCTCGGTACGTGTTCCTTTCTCTCTTGGTGCCTATTCTGATTTTGTGGATTGTGATGTTGTTCCAATGGAAGCATGCTCTTTGTTGCTTGGTCGTCCTTGGCAATATGATGTTGATAGTCTTCACCATGGTCGCTCAAATTATTATTCTTTCATGTTTAAGGGTCAAAAAATTGTTATTCATCCTATGACACCCGAACAAGTTTTAAAAGATGATATGGCTAGAGCGGCAAAAGCTGCAAAATTGCTTAAATCACCTCCTATTGCACCTGTTCAACCTGAGATTAAATTGAGTAATCCTATCTTGCTTGCTACACGTGCTGATTTTGATGAGTTACATGATGCTAATCTTCCTTGCTATGCGCTTGTTTGCTCTCGTATGCTTGTTTCACTAGATGAGGCGCCTATGTTGCATATTCCTCCTGCTGTTGCTAACCTTTTGCAGGACTACAAAGATGTGTTTCCCGCTGAATTGCCACCAGGACTTCCTCCAATTCGTGGCATAGAACATCAAATTGATCTCATTCCAGGCGCACAGCTTCCTAATCGCGCCCGTACCGTACAAATCCTGAAGAGACGAAAGAGATTCAGCGTCAAGTGCAAGCATTGCTTGACAAAGGTTACATTCGTGAGTCTCTTAGTCCTTGTTCGGTTCCTGTTTTGCTTGTTCCTAAGAAGGATGGTTCATGGCGTATGTGTGTAGATTGTCGTGCAATTAACAATATTACAATTCGTTATCGATATCCTATACCACGCCTTGATGATATGCTTGATGAACTTAGTGGTGCCACAATTTTCTCTAAGGTTGATTTGCGTAGTGGTTACCATCAAATACGAATGAAACTAGGAGATGAATGGAAAACGGCGTTTAAAACTAAATTTGGCTTGTATGAATGGTTGGTTATGCCGTTTGGATTGTCTAATGCTCCTAGCACTTTTATGCGCTTAATGAATGAAGTTCTTCGGCCGTTCATTGGAATCTTTGTTGTTGTCTACTTTGATGATATTCTTATATACAGCAAGTCCATGAATGAGCATTTAGATCACTTGCGTGCTGTTTTCGATGCTTTGCGTGCTGCTCACTTGTTTGGTAACATGGAAAAATGCACTTTTTGCACGCAACGTGTTTCGTTTCTTGGATATGTTGTCACTTCACAGGGAATTGAAGTAGATGGCAGCAAGGTGGACGCCATACAAAGTTGGCCTCATCCGACGACGGTTACACAGGTTCGCAGTTTTCTTGGTCTTGCAGGTTTCTATCGTCGTTTTGTGAAGGATTTTAGTACCATCGCTGCTCCGTTGCACGAATTGACCAAGAAGGGTGCGCCATTTGAGTGGGGCGCACCACAAGAAGACGCTTTCAACACTTTAAAGGAACGGTTAACTCATGCTCCTCTCTTGCAATTGCCTAATTTTGATAAAGTGTTTGAATTGGAATGTGATGCTAGTGGAATTGGTTTGGGTGCTGTTTTGTTGCAAGATCATAAACCCATTGCTTATTTTAGTGAGAAGTTAAGTGGTGCTGCTCTTAAATATTCCACTTATGATAAAGAACTTTATGCTTTAGTGAGAACTTTGCAAACATGGCAGCATTATTTATGGCCTCGCGAGTTTATTATTCATTCTGATCATGAGGCTTTGAAACATATTAGAACACAAACTAATCTGAACCGTCGTCATGCTAAGTGGGTTGAATTCATTGAATCGTTTCCGTACATCATTAAACATAAAAACGGGAAGGAAAATGTGATTGCTGATGCTTTGTCTCGTCGTTATACGATGCTGTCCCAACTAGACTTTAAAATCTTTGGTTTGCAAGCTTTGAAAGATCAATATGTGAATGATGCTGATTTTCATGATATTATGGTGCATTGTAAGGATGGCAAACCTTGGGGCAAATTTCATATGCAGGATGGGTTCCTGTTTCGTGCTAACAAGCTGTGTATTCCAGCTGGTTCGGTTCGTCTTTTGTTGTTGCAGGAGGCGCATGGAGGTGGTCTTATGGGTCATTTTGGCGTTTTCAAGACACATGAGGTGTTGGCTGACCATTTCTTTTGGCCACGGATGCGCCGTGATGTTGAGCGCCTTGTTGCACGCTGTACTACATGTCGAGAAAGCAAAGTCTCGTTTGGGTAATCATGGTTTGTATATGCCTTTGCCAGTTCCCTCTTCTCCTTGGCATGATATTTCGATGGATTTTGTTTTGGGATTGCCTAGAACTAAGAAGGGGAGGGATAGTATTTTTGTGGTTGTTGATCGCTTCTCTAAAATGGCTCACTTTATACCATGTCATAAAACTGATGATGCCTCCAATATTGCTGAATTGTTCTTTAGAGAGATTGTTAGATTGCATGGAATTCCTAAAACAATTGTCTCTGATCGTGATGCTAAGTTTCTTAGTCATTTTTGGCGTTCTCTTTGGAATAAACTAGGAACTAAGCTGCTGTTTAGTACTACTTGTCATCCTCAAACTGATGGGCAAACTGAGGTAGTAAATAGAACTTTGTCTGCTATGCTTCGAGCTGTTCTTGATAAAAATTTGAGACGTTGGGAAGATTGTTTATCTCATGTTGAATTTGCTTATAATCGTGCCACACATTCTGCCACCAAGATGTGTCCTTTTCAGGTTGTTTATGGCTATGTTCCTAGGGCACCCATTGATTTGTTTGCTATTGATGCTGAAGATGACCCACATGTTGATGCTCTTGCTCATATTGATCACATGAAACAATTGCATGAAGAAACACAACAAAACATTGCTGTTGCTAATAAGAAATACCAAGTTGCTGGTAGTAAAGGTCGAAAACATGTTTCTTTTGAACCTGGTGATTTGGTTTGGTTGCACTTGCGTAAAGATAGATTTCCTAAGTTGCGTCGTTCTAAATTGATGCCTCGTGCTGCTGGTCCTTTTAAAGTGCTAACCAAGATTAACGATAATGCTTATGTTCTTGACTTGCCCATGGAGTTTGGTGTTTCCACTAGTTTTAATGTTGCAGATTTGAAACCATACTTGGGCGAGGATGATGAGTTGCCGTCGAGGACGACTTCACTTCAAGAAGGGGAGGATGATGAGGACATCAACGACATACATACGACGACGACGAACGACGCTGCAGCCCATCCAAGTGCAACATATCAAGGTCCGATAACGAGGGCCCGGGCTAGAGAATTGAAGACCGTTTTGCTGTTAAAGAATGAAGGCCCAGGATGACCAGATTGTTTTGGACGCCACGACTTCTTCCGGAATCCAAATAGGGCGTGCAAATACTTTTTGGAAAGCTTATGAAGTCTGCTTTCCAACGGATCCAGCCTCACCTTCATATCATGTCCGAGTCAACGGGAATCATCGATTTAATACAGAGACCTTTTTCTGTCCAGTTTTGGTCCAACGGGCCGTGTAACAAGTGGGGCCCAATAGGGGCCGCGTCCTAGGGTTTGGGGACGACCCTCACCACGTCCAGGTCGTCCTCCACCCCCTCATATACTCCCAAAGCCGTCGGCTTAGTCTTTTGAGTTTTGTTTTAGTATTAGCCTAGCTATACATTCCGTCCTTCGACGTTGAATTCAGAACTCCACCTTCGTGCAATACATCAGATTGCTCGCCTCTTATTCTTGCTTGTTCTTCGATTGCTTGCAAGAATTGATCCTCGTGATCAGGTTGAATTTGTTTAACCGCAGGTTCAATAACCATCGGAAGTTGGTTCAGCGATTGCATTGGCGCTTCGGGCTTGCTCGTCGTAGTCGGATCGTGAGGGTCAACGTCCACCAATCGAAATTATCTACACTCACCGAAAGATCGGGCACTTACACATATCAAAGAGTGCGTGCTCAATCTTCTCCCTAGGAACACCCGGCATGTCGGAAGGCTGGGATGCAAAGATATCCCTATTTTCCTGGAGGAAAAGAATGAGCGCGCTTTCCTATTTATCCCCCAAGTCAGCCCCTATATGGGTGACCTTGGAGGAGTCCGACTCATCAAGCTGAATAGTCTTGGAAACCACTCGCATCGGCTTTCAATTTCTCCTTTGCAACCTTCTTGGCTGGAACTTCATCCTCCAGCCTTGCTCGTACTTCTAGAGCCTCGACTGCTTCTCCGATTTCCCGACGTTCATCCTCCGAATTGGCCCAAGAGGCCAACTCGGTGCTATGTACTTCACAAGCGTAAGCGGTCTTGATGTCGCCTCGGAACGACAAAACCCCATTTGGTCCTGGCATCTTCAACATCAAGTATCGATAGTTCGGGATGGCCATAAACTTTGCCAAAGCCGGTCTTCCAAGTATGGCGTGATATGCTTGAATCAATATCGGCTACTTGGAAGATAATATTCTCCTTCCTGTAGTTGTCCTTGGTCCCGAAGGTTACTTGGCGGAGAAATCAGCCCCAAAGGATAGCTGTTCCGACCAGGTATTATACCATGAAACGGCGAAACGATGCGATCCAGGTCAGCTACGGAGAGGCCAAGCTGCGGCAGAGTCTTAGCAAATAGGATATCCAAGCAACTTCCTCCATCATTGAAAGTCCTTTTCAATTTCACCTTGTGAACTATGAGAGCCAAGATGAGTGGATATTTACCGGCTTTTGGCAATACCTCGGGATGATCAGCCCTGCTAATAGTAATGGGCACCTCGGACCACCGTAGGTATTCGGGTGTGGCGGGAGCGACGACATTAACCTCTCGAAACGCCAACTTTTGCTTTCTCTTCGACTCGTAAGCGTCCGGGCCTCCATAGATCATGTTCACCTCTCGAGCCGGTTCTTAAAAACCTTCGTCATCCCCATTGTCATCGTGCTCTTTATCCTTGCCCTTGTCCTCTCTCTCGGTTTCGATGAAGCGGTCGGGGCGCAACCTTTAAAGCAAGGCGAGCGAACGGCCTTAACAGGAAGCACTCCTTGGCTTTATGATTCTCATTATGAATCATGCAAGGGCCCTCTAGAAGTGTTTCGAAATCGTTCTCTTGGACCTCTCTTAGGAGGTGCCGGCCGGTCTCCTCCATGAGGCCGGTCGGCAGCTGCAACAAGGTGATCCGCCTTGCGCTTGTTGTTGTTCTTGGATCCGGACTGGTTGCCTTGGTCATGCTTCGGTTCCTTCCCTTTGTTCCCGCGCAAGTTGACCACGTTTGATTCTCCAGCGAGCATACTCATCTGCTATTTTGAAGCACTACGACGCCGTCATGGTAAGGTTCCGATTGCGCCTTCCAATCTTATAAACTAAGGCTTCACTTCGGACGCTAGCTTGAAACGCCACAATTACTTGCTGATCGGGAACATTGGGGATTAAGGCCTTCTTGTTGCGAAACGCCTGATGAAGTCCGTAAGAGTTTCGTCGGGCTTACGCTTTAGCTTGTTGAGGTCGAAGTAATTCCCTGGCTTCTCACAAGTCGCTTGGAAATTCTCTACGAACTTTTTGGTGAGGTCGCCCCGGAAGAGATAGATTTCTCGGGTAGGGACTGCAACCACAAGCGTCTAGCTCTGCTCCATGCACATGGGGAGGTAATTAGCTAGCACAAACGTATCTCCTCCTGCTGACCGGATGGCGGTGGTGTACATGTGTAGCCACTCGGCGAGGAGGTGCTTTACCATCATACTTATCAATGGCCCCGGGCTTAAATCCCATGGGGTATTTGCAAATACGTAAATCTCGCGTGAAAGCAGGAATCACGGAGTACTCGTCATCTTCCGGACCGGTCCGGACCGGTGAAGGGGATCGTCGACGAGGGTAATGCCGGTAGTTGTGATCTCTATCATCATCGGAGTAGTCGTAGTATCGATCATCTTGATACCTATCTCCTGAGCCATCCGGACTATCGTTGTTGGCCGGTTGTGCGGTCTGCGAAGGGGAGGCGGAGGCGCCGCTCGGCGATCATTATTGTCACGTCGAGGCTCCCCATCTCTGTCTCTGTTGTCGCGTCCCCTTCGATCCCCGGTATCACGACGATCATCTCGTCTTGGTCGGTCATCCCGATGAACATGTCGGTTGCCTTGTCCTCGTTGGTCATTGCGCGGAGGATTTCCACCGGGGGCGGCGCGAAGCGGCCGGTCCACGCCGAGGCGAAATAGTCACGTGCGGGCGAGGCGGGGCAAGATCCCGCGGACGATCATCCACATGACCGGTGCGACGCCTCTCATCTTCTTCGTGTCTCGGCGTTCTTCCATTCTCTCTGCATGGCGATCGATGAGCACGTTACGAGCGTCACGGTTACCATTAAGTGGTACACGTAAATCTTGATGCGGAGCTCGTTCATGTGCGTCCGCGATCGGGGTGTGTCGAGGCCCGAGCCTTCCTCCGGAGGAAGCTCCTTCGGACCGGGCTCTCGTAGGCCGCTCCTAGCGAGAACGCGAGCGGCTTGAAGATTCCGATCTGTCATGAACGAGTTGATTTGTTTGTAGAGCAGCCGCATCTACCAAATTTAAAGCGCGTTGCAACCACTGGTGTTGCATTGAAGACTTCTTCCGGTATTGTCTCAAGGATTTGTTTCACTCCCACAATGTTGTGGATCGGCGACGTGAAGACTCGAGCGCCATTTAATTCCACTTCCATGGAACTCAAATCCAAAGCTCGCTCGAAGAACGATGTCGCCTTCCGCTACGGCATCCACGTCAGCTGTTATATCCTGGGGACGTTTCTTCGGGTCTCCGGACCGAGTGCAGCGGTGGGCCCGTGGCTGGGGAGCGGTCGCGAGAACGCTTCCTCCGGCCGGACACCACCAGCAGCATTTGCGCGCGGATTCGCGGCTGAAGGTTGTGGAGGTTGTTCATCTCCGTCTGCTTCCTCTGTTTCACGACGACGACGATCGGATTCGTCTCTCGCCATCCACTTCTTCTTCAGCAGCTTCCTCGGGATTGAGTTGGCGAATAACTGGTCTCGTCATGAACACTTGGAAGAAGGCCGGAGGCTCTTCCTCGAAGTCATTAACAAACTCGCAAGAGCGGCTTATCATTACGGATCGCGCACCGATCCGAGATGCGGACGGTCCGATTGTTTGCGCTAAAGCTCCCTACGTCCAGCGGGGGTGGTGTCGCGGCGCTCGTGTTCCTTGCATCAATTGAACAACGGAGTACGGAGGTGGTGGGAGAGGAGCGCGCTCCAAGTCCCGTGCGGCGAACGTGTGTGGGTGTGTGTGATGCGTGTGTTTGTATGAGTACGTACGCGAGAGCGTGAGAACTTCTACCCCTTTATAGTCGCAGGGGTAAAGCTCGAGTTATAGGAGAGAGAGAGAGAGAGAGAGAGAGAGAGAGAGAGAGAGAGAGAGAGAGAGAGAGAGAGAGAGAGAGAGAGAGAGAGAGAGAGAAGGTGGCCGTGGACTCATCCGATCGTTTCGTGCTGTCCCGTCGGCCTTCATCCTCGCGCGACTTGAGTTGGTTGATCGGGCGATCACGTCGCCTCCGTAGCTCGCTGCGTCGGGGTGGAGTGTTCCGCGTCCGGTGGAGCCATGGGCGGCGTCATGGCGAGTGGTTGGAGGGGACATGCCATTCCCGTCCTTCTTTGTCGAACGCATTGATGGCGAGCCCAAGGTTGAGGTCGCGAGGCGGCTCGTTTGAGCCCCGAGCTTGTTGGTGAAGGTCGTACGGGACGGAGTGTAGCTCGAGCTACACCCGTCGACGGGTATGACGCGGAAGAACGTACCATCGTACGTCGGAGGATGATGGCCATTCTCGAAGACTTCGGTCCACGCCAACTGCGTCGGGCTACGGGGACGGCGCGTCCCATCGGCGTGGCCCTGGCGGGAGCGGTGGCGGTGGCAGGGAGGGATGGGGCGCGAGTTCTCGTCAATGATTGCCGAGTAGCACCCACGTGGGCACTGGAGTAGGAGGAGTTAATGCGGCTAGTGGTCGAGCTTCGGGGTCGAGTTCGAAGGTCGAACTCGGGGGTCGAGCGGGGTAAAGTTGTGCAAGGCGGACCTCCTCGAGTAAGGCGGACAAGGTCGTGCGAGGCGGGCCTCCCGAGTTTGGCGAGGCAAGGTCGAGTTCGTCATCCGTTGACCTGTTTTTCGGCGGGGTCGTACGAGGGTGGGACACGCCTTATCCGCCGACGTGGTTTTGGTAATCCCCTGTTAAGTAGGTTTAGAGGGCGCCACGTGGCAACGCTAATCTTTCTCCCCGACGAGTAGCCCCGAGCCCCGGGTGAGTCGTGGAGTCATCCAGGGGATCTGTTGAGATCGCGGGAGTCGCACTCGCGTTGTTTACGTGAGAGATGATTATCCACCGGAGGCGCGCGAGCGCGTCCGGTGGGCGATAGCTCCGAGCCGGAGGATAAGTTGAAGACTTATGCTTTGGCTGAATTGCGCATGAACGAATTGCGGTGCCGCCGTTGAACCTCGTGTTTGCGATGCCAGCCCCCGAGCCCCCGCGCGGTGCGGATGGCTGGTCGCGGGGTGGTTCGTCTTAGTCGATTTCCCCGTTCGCGTCGTGTTCGTGCGACGGAGGGTAGAGCAGATCCACGATTTGCCCGGAAAGGCCGACACGCGGGATCGAAGAGCTCGATAACGGGAAAAGTTCGAGCGAAGTCGCGGTTTCTGTCGAAGGGATTCCGTCGGGCCCGCCGGGGGACGACTTCATTTATCCGCGTGGTCGTCCTCGATTGGGACCCGAGACCATTTGAAGACCCGGGGGCTCGATGCCTCTCTACGATGAGACTCCCCTTAGTCGAGGTCGACGTGGACTCGAACGTGTTCGGTCGATGCCCGTTGCGCTTGCGCACGTGGGTTGCGGTCGCTAGGCGGACCCATCGATGTCACTCCCTCGCTCGATTTTGCATGCTCGAGGCGACCGTCGAACCCTTTCGATTGGGTTAGCCTTGGAACCTCGGTCGGGTGGGGCCGTCGAGGCGGTTTTCAGCCTCTTATCCCCGCTTACCTTCGAGGCCAATCCTCGGGCTGGTCGAGCTTCGAGGTCAAGCGGTCGACCTTGAAGCGGGTAGGTGGTAGGTCGAGGGACCTCCTCGGGGTGCGTGCCTTTCCTCACCTGCGTTAGTATGCGAGAGAATTCGAATTGACAGGGGAGATAGAGAGGGGCGTGGGAGTTTTACCGTCCCGGCCTTCCATATCCCGGGAATCGAGGCGCGTCCTTATCCTTCGCCGGCCTCGTAGTGGTGGGCCGGCGCGGGGTAGATTCGATTTTCCATTGGTAGTGGCGAGGCCCCCTGCGGTTAGTACGGGTAGTGGGGCGGTAGACCCGGAGAAGGTGGCGTCAAAATCGGGGAGGAGAGGAGTTAAGGGACTTCACCTAAGGGGAGGCGGTCGTGGGACCCGCAGCGAAACCGAAGAGGCGCGTCCGCCGGCGCGGCCGCCTATTTAAGCCGATCTCGCCGTATCCTTTGTCTTCACACACCGTCGCCTTCCCTTAGCTTTCTTGCCTTTCCGCCTTCGTCCTTCCAAACCCTAGCTTTTGCCTCCACCCTCGGGTAGCCCCCGAGCCTTTCCGTCTTCGCCTCGCCATGTCGACTTGGTCCCGTTCCACGACGACGAGGGCCGACCTCGAGTTCGTTGGTGGCCCAAGGCTTGCCGCGCGATCGGGGCACGGAGAAGTGGTGGGTGCTCCCCGGCAACGAGCCACGCCCCGGCCCCCGAAGGAGCTCCCCGGCAACGTTCTTCTTTTGCGATCCGCTCGGATCTCGCCGACCATGCGACCTAAGCCGAGGCTCCCCGAAGGAGCAATCGAGAGGGAGGCAAACCGTCCGCGGGCCGCGGAGGAGAAGGCCGAGAGGATGGCGGCCAAAGACCCGGCCGCGCGACTCAAGGCGCGGAAGGCGGTGCGAGATGCGGAGCGCCGGAGGAAGAGGGATGCGTACGTGGCGGCGGGGTTAAACCCCTACACGGCCTCGACCGCCTCGACCCCCCATCCCCACCGACTTCGAGGTTAACGGCGGAGCCATTGAGTTCGAGACTAACGGGGAGATCCCGTACGTCCGCTCAAACCGAGCCGTCACCTCGGCCCTTGCGACCTCCGCCCCCTCGTTCTCGACCTTCGCGGCCGGGACCACGAGGCGGCCCGCGCCCTTCGAAGGCGGGGCGAGCTCCCGGATCGAGGAGCCGTCTCTCGTGGAGGGAACGGGGACCGGTGGGGAGCCACCGTCGGGCCGGAGGTCGTGGACCTTACGGGTGATCTTGCCGCGGACGCAAGGGGAGCGGCGGAGATGATCGCCGAGCTAGTCGAAGGCGAGCCGGACCTCAACCGCATGCCATCGGCGCCTAGGGACGGCATGGCGGATGGCATAGATCCGGGAGGTCTTCCCTCCGTTGGGTCCGCGGACGTGGTGCCCGCGCAAGGTTCCCAATCCCGGGCGCTGCGAGCCCAAGAGTCCGGCGGACCCGTACCCGAGCCCGCGAGGAGCGGCGAGCAAGGTCGACACGCGGACGCGCATGTCAATGTCCTAGAACTCGCTGCGGCCGGCGAGCCGGCCTCTTGACACGCGGACGCCCGTGTTGATGTCCTTGGATCTGCTGCGCCCGTTGGAGGGCGCGCCACGGGGTCCTCCATCGACCTTGAGGCCCCTGCGGAACCCGTCGTGGAGGAGGCGTGGGAGGTGGTCGATCCGGCGGTATCTGCCGGGGCTCGCTAGGACGAGCTTGGTGACGGTGGGCCGGCGCCCAAGCGCCCGGTGCCGCCGAGGAGGAGAGCTCCATCAACGACTCTTCGAAAGTCGTTGACTTCCTCGATGGCACAGGCCACGAAGGCAAGGAGTGCCGGCACCGGGGAGGCTGCTACGGCGGCAATGGTCGAGCACGGGAGGGACGCCGACGGGGCCCGCCGACGCTCCCGAGTCGCCGCCGGAGCGTAAGCCGTCGAGTTCGTGGCGGGGCTCACGCCGGTGGTGCGCGAGTTCCTCTACCGACTCGAGTCGGGGCGGACGAGGTCGTGGAGTTGGCTAGTCGAGCTCGTGCCGGCCCGGAGGAGGCGCTCGCGTTGGAGGGGTCGCTCCGGGCGGCAAAGGAGGCGATGGAGCGCGAGGCGGCGGAGGCGCGCCGCGCGAAGGAGGTAGCTCCGGCCTCTTTGGCCGGGATTATCGCCTTGCGTGTCGGGCGGGCGGTGCGAATGATGACCTCTCCATTATTCAAAATCTGCCATTGTATCTCCCCGATACGGCGGGGACATGGCTCGAGCATCTCCTCGCGAACAAGATACATTCGTGGGCCGACCTACGAGGCGACGTGCGCCCGCCCGGGCAATCCCCGGGTGTTAAAGAAGTGCGAGCAAAAGCCGAACGAGTTGCTCCGGGACTACATTCGGCGCTTTTCCCGGCGCTGCAACGAGCTTCCCCACGTCATCGATGTAGACGTCGTGGGCGCGTTCCTTTACGGGGCGTAGCCGCACTGCGAACGGTCCGCGAGCTCCTCGACATCGCCACAAGCCACGCTCGGGCGAGGAGCCGGTCGGAGCCCTCCTCCACCATGATACCCCCGAGAAGGGGACCGACAAGTGGGCCGACGGTAATGCCTGCGAAGGTCCCTCCGGCTCCAAGCCCAACAAGAAGAACAAGTCGCGGTCGAACGACGGGCCCATGGTGGCCGCGATCGAGAAAAAGGGCGCCAAGCAGCCCAACAAAGACCTACCGAACCACTTCGAGAAGAGGTGGAACGGACCGTGCCCCAACCACGAGTTCCCCGTCAAGCACCCGATGAAGGACTGTTCGTTGATGAAGAAATTCGTCACGTAGCGGGGAGGAAGGGGCGCCCCGGCGAGAGCATGAGGAGAACGCCGGAGTCGAGGGCGACGCCGGTGATGAGGAAGGCGAGGGCTGTCCCCGAGCGGAGGGATGCCTCATGATCTTCACGAGCTCCGACGCTCGTCCCGGCCGACGCTCCGTCAAGCTCGAACGCCGCGACGTCTTCGCCGCGGAACCCGCAACCTCGGTCTACCTTAGATGGTTAGAGTTGCCGATCACTTTTGATCACGCCGATCATCCGGTGCGAGTCCCACGACCGGGCCGGTACCCGCTCGTGGTCGATCCCATCGTCGCCAAGACGCGCCTCACTAAGGTGGTCATGGATGGAGGCAGCGGCCTCAACATCCCGTATGCCGATGTCCTCGATGCCATGGGGATCGAACGTTCGCGCATTCGCCCCAATGGTTCGCCGTTCCACGGCGTCGTTCCGGGACGCAAGCTGTTCCCAACGAGCAAATCGACCCACCCGTCACATTTGGGACTCCTTCGAACTTTCTAACGGAGACCCCCACGTTCCGGGTGGTTGGGTTCCCAAAAATCTACCACGCCATCCTCGGGCAACCATGCTACTCGAAGTTCATGGCCGTCCTGAATTACGTCTACCCGAAGCTCAAGATGCCCGGGCCGAAGGGAGTCATCACCGTGGGCGCGTCCTTCCAAGCACGCCTACCGGTGCGATGTCGACAACTGCGACCTTGCGTCAGCCCACCTAGCCTCGACCACGGAGTTGGCGGTGATCCGGGAGCAGGTCGACGAGGATCCTCCGCGGACGAGCCGCAAGGCGGCCTCGTTCGAGCCGGCGGAGGGCACCAAGGAGGTCGTCCTCGACCTTGAGGGCGACGAGAAGAAGATGGTGCGCATCGGCACCTCCCTCTCCCCCAAATAGGAAAGCGCGCTCGTCGACTTCCGCCGCGCGAACGCCGACTTCTTCGCGTGGAAACCCTCGGACATGCCAGGAATACCGAGGGAAGTCGCCGAGCACCGTGTCGTAGACTTACGTTACGGGTATACATCGATCGGAAGAATGATTTATCAAGGACATGGTAGCATATTGAAGGCATAAGACCGGTGGGGTGGGCCCACGTAGTGGTGTCCGACCGGTATAGGATTCCGGAAGGTTCCATAAGACCGGTATGGAAGCAAAGGCGGACAACAGGATCTGGATTAATGCTTAAGGAAAGTACAAGAGCGACCGAGTAGGACTCCGAATTGATAAGGAAGCTTAGAGATAGAGTTTCTAAGTATGTAGATATTGTATCCGACTAGGATTCTACATGTAACCTTGCCTCCCCGGACATATAAGGCGGGGGTAGGGATCCCTAGAAGCATAAGTTCCGACAAGTTCCTAGAAGTTAGGACAAGTTCCTACACTCTAGACAACTCGCAATTAGCAATCTGCTAAAGGCAATACATAACATACAAGACGTAGGGTATTACTCTCGATTCGAGGGCCCGAACCTATCTAAAATCTTGTGTTCTTGTGTGTTCCGTGTGTTGCACCATCGAATTCCATTCTCGTGAGGGACCGGGTAGTTCTAATGCCGAGATTAAGACTCGACATTTGGCGCGCCAGGAAGGGGTCCCGGCGAGTTCCCAGCGAGTTCGATGGCTTCTACTTTCGACTTCGACTTCGTTACAAGCTTCAAGATCTGCTTCGGGTTTCTCGACTTCATTGGACGACGGTCGCCGCCGCGACGACGACGACGAGCGGTGTCGCAGGATGACGAACGCTGCCGCGACGACGACGACGACGACCGGTGTCGCGGAGCGATGACCGGTGCAGGATGACGATCGTCGCCGCGACGACGACGATGAACGGTGTTGCAGGACAACGATCACCCCCGCGACGACGACGACGACCGGTGTCGCGGAGTGGTGTCGCAAGATGACGATCGCTGCCGCGACGACGACTGCGATCGGTGTCGCGGAGCGATCATCGGTGCAGGACGACGATCGTCGGTGTCGCAGGACGACGATCGCCACTCGCGACAATGACGACGACGATCGGTGTCACGGAGCGATGACCGGTGCAGGATGACGATTGCTACCGCAGCGACGACGGCGATCGCAATGATCGTCATCTTTTGACGACGATGATCGATGCCGCCGAGCGATGATCGACGCCACGAGGATAATTTCAACAGCTTTCACCGGTCGTCACCTTTAACTTTGAGCGCCGCTGCTGCTCGGACGCGGTCTTGAGCACTAGCTCGGCCGCTGATCTTCGCTTCGATCGATCGCGCCATCTTCAACAGCTTTCTTCGATCGCCTACTTCAACTTTGAGCGCCGCTGCTGCTCGGACGCGGTCTTGAGCATTAGCGCGGCTGCCAATCTTCGATTTCGACCAATCGCGCCATCTTCAAAAGCTTTCATCGGTCGTCTACTTCAACTTTGAGCGCCATCGCTGCTCGGACGCGGTCTTGAGCATTAGCGCGGCTGCCAATCTTCGGTTTCGACCGATCACGCCGTCTTCAACTGCTTTCATCGGTCCTTAGCTTCAACCTCGAGCGCCGCTGCTGCTCGGACGCGGTCTTGAGCATTAGCGCAGCTGCTGATCTTCGCTTCGATCGATCGCGTCGTCTTCAACATCTTTTATCGGTCCAAATTCGATTTGGAGCACCGCTGCTGCTCGGACGCGGTCTTGAGCATTAGCGCGGCTACTAATCTTCGGTTTCGATCGATCGCGCCATCTTCAACAGCTTTCATCGGTCGTCGACTTCAATTTAGAGCGCCGCTGCTGCTCGAAGCGGTCTTGAGCATTAGCGCGGTCGCTGATCTTCGCTTTGATCGATTATATCGCCTTCAACCATCTACATTGGACGTCCTTTTCAATTTTAAGCGTTGCTGCTGCACGAAGATGTTGACTTGAGCTGAGCGCGATCGCCAAACTACTCATCGATTAGATACATCATCTTCGGCCGGGCTTGGGGGCTACGCCCAATAAACCAGCTAAGTCGTTTTTACGCTTAAGTTTTTGAGTTTAAACTTATATAATGTGATGCTCATGATAGCTTTTTGATAATATGAAATATGTGAATCTTTGCCTATCTGCATGGTTTTATTTATCTTGGAATCTTAATTTTTGAATTAATTTATCAAGTTATGGGCTGCTATTTGAGAGCGGTCGGTTAATAATTTGTGATCCTGAGTTCTAAGACCGGTCATTTTTCCTATACGACACGATTTTGTTAAGTAGACCGCCGCTATGTGCTATACCTAATGCTGATTAGAGCCAGTGGTCATGTCATAGTTGGTTTGTGTTGAATTAACCATCGTTGCTTGGTTATAGACTTGATTGGTTGAAACAGGATGGTAAAATTTAAGTTTTCTGAAATTGGAGTGACCGGTTATTAAAGTTGAAATTACATTAGGCATATAATGATTAATCTGGACCGCTGCAGTTTGCGCGAAAGGAGAAAATCTTATATGTTGAAGTAAGGAAAACATATAAATACCGGTCAAGAATATGGAAATAATTTGAGATCTACAAGTAAATAAAACATTGGAGTATTTATTTACATATGAGCACATTTATGTACATCTTAAATTGTTTTTACGGATACCATGGACTAGGAACTAGGTCTCGGCTCCGCTTGATATACCGGTGCTTTTGGTCTTGTGTGCGGCGACAGAGGAGAAGTCCACGTGATTTGGATAATCACGGGGACTCTTTTACCAATTGTGATGACCGGTCCGAGTGTTCGACGCTCGATCCGTTAAGCATTTTAGCCCGAATATATGATTTCTGGAGTGATTTATACAACAAACCGATCGGGTTGAAGACTCGTTGTCCGATCGATTGGTTAACCTTAGGCCCCGGGTGTTAATCATTCGGCTGATAATAGGTGTGAAAAATTTGAGTTTATTGTGTGAATTTTGGCGACTGATTTGATCAGTCAGAATTTGGATTTGAGCGCTATTCGATAAGAGGAATATAAGTTATGACCGATTTGAGCGGTCCGGTATCGATTAACCGATGCGAATCACCAGGAGTATGAGATTTGACACCGGTCCGGACCGGTCGAAAAGTATGTTCTTGGCGGAAGATGTTAAGAGCTACGGAGGAATGGTCGACGTGATTTGAATAATCACGGGGCTATTTTGCAAATGTTTGAGCGGTCCGAGGTATGGAGTGCTCGATCGCAATAACATTGGAATATTAAATTGGATTGTTTGAGGAAATTGAATAATGAAACTGGTTAGATCGAAGACAATTAGGTCTTGCCTAACTAAGTATTGTGAAATTGGATGCCTTAGGCCCTGGGTGTTAATCATTCGGCTGATTATAGGTCTTGGAGACTCGAGTCGATGTAAGTTAATTGGGAAACTGGTCCGATCAACCAGAATTTTGGTTCTTAGTGAAATTTCACTAAGCGGATTATGAGTTCATGCTGATTTAAGGCGGTATGTTATGTCGATCGGTGTGAATCTCCGGAGATATGAAGTTCGACCGGTATGAAAAATATGTTCTCGCTAGAAATTGCTCGAGAGGAATGTGATTTGATGGAAAATAATAAAGCATAGTATCTCAAGAAAGACTCTTGCATTATTTGCGATCCTCAAATGATACAAGAGTCGGGGGCTATACCTTATTAGGTGCACCTGACCGGTGCACCGTGTTCAAGAGCGGTCTGCAGAGATCTCGGGAAGTGGAAAATAATGGAAATTGAAAGGAGCGGTCTCGTAGAAATTGCATATTGAAGAAAATAATGAAGAATCAACTAGTGGACTCTTGCATTATTTGAAAGCAGTTCAAATGATACAAGAGTCGAGGGCTATACCCAATTGGGTGCACCTAACCAGCAGCACTAGAAGGAAAATACTTTTGTCTTTGCACACCTAATTAGGTGGTATGGAGGATAGAATACCAATTTTTTGGCTTTTTGAAGCGTCTTGAAGAAAGAAGAAAGTATTACAGAAGATTGGAGTTCTTTTTAATTTAACATTGGAATCGGACCAACATGGAGAAGACTGGTCGGTCTTATTCAATGTCAAATCAAAAATTACTCGGGGTCTGCTGTCGTAGACTTACGTTACGGGTATACATTGATCGGAAGAATGATTTATCAAGGACATGGTAGCATATTGAAGGCATAAGACCGGTGGGGCGGGCTCACGGAGTGGTGTCCGACCGGTATAGGATTCCGTAAGGTTCCATAAGACCGGTATGGAAGAAAAGGCGGACAACAGGATCTGGATTAATGCTTAAGGAAAGTACAAGAGCGACCGAGTAGGACTCCGAATTGATAAGGAAGCTTAGAGATAGAGTTTCTAAGTATGTAGATATTGTATCCGACTAGGATTCTACATGTAACCTTGCCTCCCCGGACATATAAGGCGGGGGTAGGGATCCCTAGAAGCATAAGTTCTGACAAGTTCCTAGAAGTTAGGACAAGTTCCTACACTCTAGACAACTCGCAATTAGCAATCTGCTAAAGGCAATACATAACATACAGGACGTAGGGTATTACTCTCGATTCGAGGGGCCCGAACCTCGTCTAAAATCTTGTGTTCTTGTGTGTTCGTGTGTTGCACCATCGAATTCCATTCTCGTGAGGGACCGGGTAGTTCTAATGCCGAGATTAAGACTCGACACACTCGCTTGCACATCGGGCCGGGCTCCAAGCCGGTGCAGCATCGCTTGCGCTGCTTCGACGAGGAGAAGCGCAAGGCAATCGATGAGGAGATCACGAGGTTATCGGCGTCCGGGTTCATCAAGGAGGTGTATCATCCGGAGTGGTTAGCTAATCCTGTTCTTATACGAAAAAAGAATGGGAAATGGAGGATGTGTGTTGATTATACTAGCCTCGAATAAGGCATGTCCCAAGGATCCTTTTCCTTTACCACGCATCGACCGGATAGTTGACTCGACTTCCGGTGCGAAACCCTCCGCTTCCTAGATGCGTACTCCGGGTACCATCGGATAGCTCTCGATGACACCGACTAACTCGCGACCTCCTTCATTACGCCGTTCGGTTCGTACTACTTATCGTAGGTTCATTCGAAATGCTTCGACTATCTCATCGGCGATGTAGTCGAAGCCTACGTGGACGACATCGTTGTCAAGTCCAAAAGGCCGACCAGCTCTTGGACGACCTCGAGCGCGTGTTCGCCAAGCTGCGCGAGAACGGTGTCAAGCTCAACCCCGAGAAATGCGTCTTCGGGGTCCCCGGAGGAATGCTCCTGGACTTCATCGTCTCGGAGTGCGGCATCGAGGCGAATCCGGAGAAGATCTCTCGCCATCGAGCGCATGGGTCCAATCCGGAAACTCAAGGGGGTGCAGCGACTCACGTGGTGCCTAGCCGCACCGAGCCGCTTCATCTCGCGCCTTGGGGAGAGAGCCCGCTCTACAAGCTCCTTACGAAGTCCGAGCGCTTCGAATGGACGCCGAAAGCCCAAGCCACGCTCGATGATGTGAAGCGCATTCCGACCAATCCTCTAGTCTTAACTCCGCCGTCGCCAGGCGAGCAACTCCTCTACGTCGCGGCAACCACCCAAGTCGTCGGCGCCGCCATTATAGTCGAGCGCGAGAAGGAGGGTCACGTGCTCAAGGTACAACATCCCGTCTACTACGTCGGCGAAGTGCTCTCCGACTCGAAGACAAGATACCCGCAAGTCCTCAAGATCCTCTACGCCGTGATGGTCGCCGGACGCAAGCTACGCCACTACTTCGACGCGCACTCGATCACGGTGGTAAGCTCGTTCCCCTTACGCGATATCATTGAAAACAGGAGTCCGCAGGCAAGGTCGCCAAATGGGCTCTCGAGCTGATTGGGCATGACATCACATACCCACCTCGGACGGCGATCAAGTCAAGGGTGCTCGTCGACTTCGTCGTGGAGTGGACCGAGACCGAGCTGCCACCCGCGCCGGTGGACCAGGAGTATTGGGTCATGTACTTCGACGGGTCGCCGAGGCGTAGGGGCACCGGCGTCGGACTCGTGTTCGTCTCTCCACACGAAGTACGCATGAGGTACTCCATCCGGCTACATTTCCCCACCTCGAAGAATGTGGCCGAGTACGAGGCTCTCATCAACGGCCTCAAGATCGCCATCGAGCTCCGAATCGGGCGGCTTGAGGTCGGAGGGATTCGCAGCTGGTCATCGACCAAGTGATGAAAGAGTCGAGCTGTCGGAACGATACGCCGATGCTCGCCATCGGGAAGTGCGGAAGCTTGAGGAAAAGTTCAATGGCCTCGAGCTTAAGCACATCCCGCGACGACTCAATGAAGCGGCGGACTCGCCGGTCAAAATGGCGTCCGGTCGGGAATCGATCCCGCCGGGTGTCTTCGCCAATGACCGGTTTCAACCGTTAGTCCGACCTCCCGACCCTCCCAAGGATGATGGATGACAAGTCAAAGCGGGCTCGGGGGCTGTCCCGAGTCCCAACCTCGATCCTCGCGGAACACTCGAGCCGGGCGAGGGCTCGGGGCTGACCCCCGCCAACGAGTAGGGAGATTATGGAAATCGATGCCCCGGCGGCAAACGAGGCACCGCCGCCCGACCGGAGGGCGCATTACATCGAGTATTTTCTCCACGGCAAGCTCTCGGCAGACCGGACCGAAGCAAGGCGTTTGCACGAGCGTTCCAAGTCTTTCGTCCCGATCGACGGCGAGCTCTACAAGCGCAGCGCTTCTAGGATCCCGCAGCGCTGCATCACCATTGAGCAAGGCGTAAAACTCCTCGACGACATACATGGAGGGGTTTGTGGACATCACGCGGCACCACGGACCCTTGTGGGCAATGCCTTTCGACAAGGCTTTTATCGGCCAACCGCGGTGGTCGACGCGACTCGCGTTGTACGCACGTGCAAAGGTTGCCGCTTCTACGCCCGACAAACGCACCAACCCGCCCAAGCTCTCCAAACCATACCCATCACCCGGCCCTTCGCGGTCCGGGGTTTGGACTTGGTCGGGCCACCGAAGAAAGCACCCGGGGCCTTCACTCACTTGCTCGTGGCGATCGACAAGTTCACCAAGTGGATCGAAGCTTGAGCTATCAACAAAATCCAGTCTCAAGAAGCGGTCGAGTTGTTCCTCGACATCGTCCATCGGTTCGGTGTCCCCAACTAGATAATCACCGACAATGGCACGCAGTTTACGGGGAAAAATTCCTCAAATTCTACGACGGTTACCACATCCGAGTGGATCGGGCAGCTGTAGCTCACCCCGAGACCAACGGTCAAGTCGAGCGAGCCAATGGCATGATCCTACAGGGGCTCAAGCCCCGCATTTACGATCGCTTGAAGCGCTTCGGTGGTCGATGGGCGGCGAGTTGCCGGCCGTCCTTTGGAGTCTCCGAACGACTCCGAGCCGGCGACCGGCTACACGCTGTTCTTCATGGTCTACGGCTCGAAGCGATCTTGCCAACCGACCTCGACTAGGGCGCTCCCGCAGTTCGCGCCTTCGACGAACAAGGGAACAAAACAGCGCTCGAGGACGCCGCCGACCAACTCGACGAAGCGCATGACGCTGCGCTTCTACACTCCACCAAGTATCAACGGACGCTCCGACGATACCACGATCGCAACGTTAAGAGTCGAGGCTTCAACGTCGGGGACATGGTGTTGTGCAGAGTGCGAGCAGCAAGGACCGCCACAAGCTCTGTCCGCCTTGGGAAGGACCCTACATCATCGCACGCATAATCCGGCCTCGGCTCCTACAAGCTCAAGACGGTGGAAGGTCGTGAGCTCACAAACGCTTGGAACATCGCACGCTTACGTAAATTCTATCCTTAAAAACTTGTGTTCGTTCCTTTACTTTCGACGATCGCCCGCTCGGTACAGGTGATCCTCGACCTCCGACCTCACTCGGGGCTGGAAGACGGGCGATACCAACGATTTTTCAAAACAAAAATCGCTAACACATGCCCTACTTAGCTCTTTCTTGCGAACGAAATTTGCTAAGTGTTTTTTGGCGTTGGATTCAAGTCACAACGACAAACAAAGTAAGCCACGAGAACACGGATTCACGGTCTAACCGGTCGGTAGGCTGAAGCTCGAGCACCCCAAATGGTCCTAGCGGACGCTCACCGTAACGACTAAATCCAACGGGGCTCGGGGGCTCGAACTTTGCGAGTTGGCGAGATAGATGAGAGGGCTAAAACAAATTTAAGTTGAACTTAAAAACTAACGAAGAGCAAGACCTCGACGGGTCGAGAGTAGAACGAAGTCAAAAACTTAAAGTTATTTACAAACGCGGGGAACAACGCCCATTGTTCATGTCAGCATGACAAAACAAAACAAAACAACTAATGCCCTAATCTATCTTCATCTTGGGGAGGGGCTCCTCCTCGAGCTTCGCAGCGAAGGTGTCGGCGTGGGCGCGAGTTCCGGACCACAACGCCTCCAGCTCGGCGTCGGTGATGCCCGGGACAAGGCCGGCGCCGACGGCCTCAAAGTCGAGCCCCCGATAATGCGACGCCAACAAGCATGAAGGTCGAACACACACTCGGAGCACCTCGCTTCTTGGATCACCACGCCGACTTGCTCCGGTAGGCCGACGTCGGCACGTCGCTCGACTTCGACCTCCGCGAAAGCCCATCCCGTGGCAGCGTCGAGCTCTCTCCGGACGCCTCGCCGCGGCCGGCCTCCGCTCCAAGCTTCGTCGTTGCGTGCGATTGGCATCGGAGGTCGAAATTCGAAGAGTCAAAGGAAACCGAAAGGTCGTCCGGGAGATCGATGTAAGGAAAGTTGAAGCCCTCACCTTCCTTCTTGGCCCGCTGCTCCCGGAGCTCTTTGAGGTAGTTAGACGCGATCCGAAGAGAAGCTTCGGCCGCGGCCTCGGCCTTCTCGCCTTAGCTCACGCTCCGTCCGGAGCACCACCTTGACCTTCTCCGCAGCAGAGGTCGCCTCCTCGGCTTTAGCCAAAGCCGCCTCCTTCGCGTTGCACGCCTCCGCCGCCTCGTGCTCCGACGCCTCCATGGCCACTCGAGCCGACCCTTCCCGCGCGAGCGCCTCCGACAGAGCCGGAACGGGCTCGGCCAGCCAACGCGCGAGCTCGCTCGCCCGGCTTCAAGCCGGGTAAGGAACTCGTGCGCCCCGTCACGAGCCCCGCTACGAACGCCTCCACCTCGAACTCCGGCGGTGGCTCGGCGCCGCCAACCGGACTCACCGGAACCACTTCCATACCGGCCGCTGTCGTTGCCGCGACCGCCTTCCCGAGGCGACATCCCTCGTCCGTGCCACCTGCGCCGCCGAGGAAGTCGGCGACTTTCGGAGAGTCGTCGGCGGGGCCCTCCTCCTCGCCGACACCGTACGCTTAGACGCCGGCTCGCCATCACCGAACACGCCCTCGCGGGCACGCTTTCCGACCACGGCAGCTGGATCGCCGCCCCCTGCTGCTCCTCTCGCGGTCGACTCGGCCGGCATAGCCCCGGAATCGCAGGACTTTCCGCGATGCGCCCTCGCCAAGCTCCGCCGCTCGAAGGTACGACCTCGCCGGTGCCCTCGGCCGGCAGGTTCAAGGACATCGACATGCGAGGTCGATTCCCCGGCGCGGGGAAGACGTCGCAGATCTACGCCGCCCGCCGGGCCATCGGCAGGAACCTCCGGCCCCGGCGCACGCTCGACGCTCGCTTCACCACCCACGAGCTCGGCGATCATCTCCGCCGTCTCCCTCTCCGTGACGGTGGGTCCTGTCGGGGACACCTCGGCTTGAGTCCACCACGTCCGCTGCCCGCGGGTGGCTCCCGGCTAGTCCCCATCCCCTCAACGAGAGTCGGTTCTTCAACACGCGAGCTTGACCCAACCCTCGGGGATGGGGACGACTTCGACGTCCTAGCCACGAAGGTCGGGTGATGAGGCGCGGAGGTCGTGAGGGCCAAAACAAACTCGACCCGGAGGGGAGTCGGAGAATGCCCCGGAACCGAAGTCCGGGCGTAGGGGGCAGTGGTCGTGACGCGAGGTCGGAGCCTAAGGGGCGGAGTCGGAGCTCGCCGCTCGATGGGCAGGTTTTGGCGATCGCGTAAGTGTCGCCGCCGCTCTCCCTCAAGGTAACCTCGCTCCGGGACACGACGTACGGGTTCCCTCCGCTTGTCTCATACCCGCTAGCGTCGCCGTCGTCGTCGAAGCCATCCGATGGCTCGGTCGAAGAAGTCGACGGCGTATAGGGGTTCAGCCCCGCTGCCTCGTACGCATCCCGCTTCTTTTGGCGGGCGCGATCCCTCGCTGCCTTTTCTCGCTTAGCGCGAATCGCGGCCGTCTTCGCCCGCTCGTGCGCCGCCTTATCGACCCTCTCTCGCTCGGCCCGCGAGCGGTTCGCCTCACGTTGGGCCACCCCTCCGGTAGCTTCAACTTGATCCGTTTGGAGAACGCAACCCACTTAGACTACGAGGAGAAAAACGGAAAGAAGATAAGCCAAAGTCACCCAACTCGGGCAAAGATCGAAATAAGGAAGCTCGAGCTGCCTACCACATCGACCGCCCGAGGGTGCGGCTTCATCTTCGGCGCGTTAGAGATGGGCCACACTTGCGCGGTCGTGCCCGGCGCACCCCGAACCCCGTGCGCAATGACCTCATCGGAGAGCTCCATGAGCGCCATCACCGTGTCGGGAACCACACGGTGATCGGTGGAGACCCGATGCATCGGCATCGTCCTCCACACTAGTGGCGCGAACCAATACACGTGGTAGGACCCCACGACGACCGTCGCGTCAAGGTCAAACAAACGGAGGTGGCCGATCGCCTCGACCAACCGGTCCAGTCGATGCCGATGGTTCGAACCGTAGCCCCACTTCCATTCCTCGTGGACCTCCTCGAAGACCCGACCTTCGAAGGCCGGTAAAGGATGCGCCGGGTCCCGGCGCAGTAGAACCACTTGGAGCGCCAGCCCTGGTTCGATGCGGGGGTGGTCATGGGGATGTAGTCCGCCCCGGTACCTATTCATTACGATCCCCGCACAGCCGATGTGCGCGGGAACCTCCTCGTCCGAGCGGACTCGCCGCCGGTGCAAGTTGATGTCGAAGAAATGCTTCGACGGCTCGAGATTGGGCTCGATGTCGAGGAAGCCCTTGCAGAGAGCCATGAAGGTGCTCAACTCGCTGGATGCCATTCGGGTTGAGGTGGTGCAACTCCAGCCGAAATAGAACAAGCATGGCGCGGAAGAAATCGCTCGCCCGCGATCCCATGCCTCGCTCGTGGAAGTGCACGAACGACACCACGTAGCCCGGCGGCGGCCGCAGACTCTCCTCATCGCCGGGGACCAACCACCACCTCTCCCGGCCGCGCTCCCGGAGCAGCCCTCGAGCCACTAGCCCGTCAAGGTCCGCCTTCATCGTTGTGGAGCGAGTCGAGGTTGACATGGCGGCAAGCGGGCGGGATGGCAAAGAAGCTAGACGACGGTGCAACGGAAGCGAAACAGGGCTTTGGAAGAAGATGGCAAAGAGGCGAGAAGGCTTAGGAAAGCAAGAGCGCGTGGGGAGCGGAAGGCACGGTGGGATCGGCTTAAATAGGCAGCTGCGTCGGACGGCCACGCCCGTTTGGTTTCGTCGCGGGACCCACGACCACCTTCCCCAGGTAAATGCCATTATCCCCGCACGTGACGCTTCGCTAACCGTGCATACCGCACGGGCCCCACCACGACCGAGGTGAAACAGATCCATTACTCGCGTCGGCCCCACCACTACACGCCGGCGGAAGATAAGATCATGCATCGGTTTCCGGGATATGGACGAAAGGACGGTAAAACTTCTGCACCGCTCCGCCTCTCCATTCGATTCAAATCTTTTTCACACTCGACGCAGGTGAGGAAAGGCCCGCGTCCCGATGAGGTCCGTCGACCTCCTACCTACCAGCTCCAAGGTCAACCGCTCGGCTTTGAAGCTCGACCAACCCGAGGCTTGACCTCGAAGGTAAGCGGGGATAAGGGGCGGAGAACCGCCTCGACGGCCCCATCCGGCCGAGGTTGGAAGGCCGGGACGATCAAAAGGGTTCGACGATCGCCTTGAGCACCTAAATTGAGCCAAGGAGTGCTAACGATCGGTCCACCTAGCGACCGTGACCCACGCGCACGAGCTGCAACGGGCATCGACCAAGCACGTTCGAGTCCACGTCAACCTCGAAAAGGGGAATCTCACCGTAGAGAGGCAGCAAGCCCTCGAGACTTATCGAACGATCTCGGGTCCCAATCGAGGATGACAATGTGGATTAACAAAGTCATCCACCAGCGGGCTCGACGGAATCCCTTCAACGGGAAACCGCGACTTCGCTCGAGCTTTTCCCGTTACGGAGCTTGCCTAGCCCCATGTGTCGGCCCTTCTTGGCAAATCGTGGATCTGCTCTACCCTCCGTCGCACGAACGGGACGCGGACGGGGAAGTCGACTAAGACGAACCATTCCTCGACCAGCCACCGCACCGCGCGAGGGCTCGAGGGCCGGCATCGCAAACACGAGGTCCAACGACGGGGCCGCAAATCATTCACACGCAAATCAGCCAAAGCATAAGTCTTCGACTTACCCTCTTGCTCGGGGCTACTCGTCCACCGAACGCGCTCGCGCGCATCCGGCCGATAAACATCACTCTCAAAAGACAAAGACGACTCCCCACGACTTCGTGGATCCGCTCGGGTGACTCTCCGACTCGCCCGGGGTTCGGGGCTACTCGTCGGGGAAAGATTAGCGCCGCCACGTGGCGTCATTCGGACCCACTTAACGAAGGTTTAGCCCCTGGAACGCAAAACCGCGTCAACGGTCAAAGCCGGACCCCATCCCGTACAATTCCCCTGGAGGAACAAATCAAACAAGGGCAAACTTGACCTCCCCGACTCGGGGAAGGAGGAATCCCGATTCGCCGGATCTTCCCCATGGGCCCCCGTAGAGTTCCGTCCCGCACGACGTCATCCACCGGCTCGAGGAAGCTCGCCACGCGACCCGCCCGCGGGACTCGAGAGCATCTCGTCCCGCTCGACCTCCGGACTCGCGCGCTTACCGCATTAACTTCACCTGCCCCGCGCCCACGTGGACGCTCCTCGGCAATCATTGCCTCCGGCCATCGCTCCATCCCGCCGGCCAGGCCACCCGCTCCCGTTAGAACACGCCGATGGGACGCGCCGTCCCCGTAGCATGACGAAGGAGGCGTGAACCGAAGACTCCGGGCTCGGCCATCATCGGCCGATGTACGACGGTACCGCCTCCCGCATTATCCGACGATGCGTGGAGCTCGAGTTCGGGCTCGAGCTACACTCCGATTCGCGCGACCTTCGCCAACGACCTCGAAGCTCGACGAGCCATCATCCCGTCCTCGCCCAACGACTCGCCATCAATGCATCCGACGGGGATGACCGGTATGGGTTGTCCTCTCCAACCACTCCACCACGACGCCACCCATGGCTCCTCCAAGCGCGGGACACTCCATCCTTGCTTCCCCGACGCGACAAGCTACGGGAGTGACACGACGGCCCGACCAACCCACCTAAGCATATGTCGTGGGAAGGACCGACGGGACAGCACAAGCTTTGGATAAGTCCAAGGTTACACTCTCTCTCTTTGTCTCTCCTGTAACTCGAGCTCTACCCCCGCAGCTATAAAGGGGAGAGCCTCCGACTCTCTAGACAAGGCTTCATACACACGCTTCACATTCACAGCTTTCCGCACCCTCACACACCACACTCACAACCCGGGACTTGGAGCGTACTCCTCTCCCACCTCCGCTCGTAATCCATCGTCAAGTTGACGCAAGGAACGCGAGCGCCGAAACAACCCCCCCCAGCTGGACGTAGGAAGCTTTCCCGAACCAGCTTAAACCTCTCGTGTCGTCCCTTGTGTACCATCCGGCCTAAAACGCGCATCCCCGAAACAAAATTCTACTAGCCGGTGGTTCGAACACCGACACTATGACATACCACAATATTCATCCATCAAAACACAACTAAATTACAACTTATCCGGCCACTTCGGCTCTAGTGCCTTCAATCTCTCCTCCTCTCGCCTTGGTATTTTCCACAATTGCATCTTGGAAGCCTTTTGACCGCTATAGCTATACAAGTCTTTATGCATTGCAACATCACTTAGAGGATCAAAATGCTTGCCTCTTTCACGGAACTCACGAATCATGAAGCGGAGGAGGTTGGCTGCAATGAGCTCGAGTGTTACTTTCTTCTAAGTAGGAACCTGTTTTTGGCTTTTCATAGCGTTGTCGCCACAAATAAAATCGGGAATTAATACATCTTTGTTATGTAATATAAAACAAATATACTAGTAATGCAAAACAATCATTGAAACTTACATCTTTCCATGGGGCCGGTTCTTCCGTAGGGAATGTGGTATATTCCCCTTGTCCGACGCTTATGTATTTTCACACATAGTAGCCACAGGTCACGGTCCCGTAAGGCTGTTTGGAACACTTTACAAAACAACGGAAATTGTTAAGTTACATTACATATAGAGACATTAATTAATTAAATAAAAGAAATGATCATGACATGAGATAATAGTACCGGATTATGAGTTTTGTATGCAAGGTTGGTCCGTTTGGGATGAGGGTCACCACCAAGCTCGAGATAGTATTTATAGGCACTAATATAAAAAATAAATGAGAAACGAGCATAATGCAATCTATAAAAAATGATAGTTCATTGAATATCTCGAAACTATCTATTGAGGGTGTCCATGAAATCCTTGCATCTCTTAGGATCATAATCCAAAGAGTCAAACACCCAAACTCCCGCAAGTTTCGGATGTATCATGAAAGCAATCCAATGGTCGCTATAAAATATGTCATTGTGTTATTATCTAAGTGAAATAATGATTTGCACAAGAAGTGGCAGGTTACGAAAACTTACTCAAAGTTATATGGAGCCATAATGCGTCTCTCTCTCCATTCGTACATGTGTCTCTCAATGTAGGCTGCTATACATCTCCTTGCATCTTTAACCGCTTGGACATGTACTTGTTTCCTTTTGGCCTTGGTCACCTTCTTTCCGACCAATAGGGAATGATTATCGGTAATCTTTGAATTCATCGCGCTTTGGCTAATGGCGGTTGGGTTTAGATATCCGACTTCATTTGAGGCACCGGAGTGATGACACATTCCGAGCGATGAAAAAGGGTAGTGAGATGATTTCATGTGCCATTCGCTTGGAAATATAATAAAGGTCGAAAACACTTACACGCACCGGACCGTAATAAGGGTGGCATCCATGCGTTGGAGACGATACAGGGCATGGATCTCCTCAAACGGCACATTTAAGTCAAAATATCCATCTTGTCCAAAAACCTCTCCGGGGATCCTTGCGGCGATAACTTGAACACCTTTGCTACATGCATTTAAGTACCAAGGATGAAAGTACTTAAATATCCATGGCTTCTTTTTCAATACATCCGCCAGTAGTAGTGGCATGCCATGCTTATAGGTAGGGAAATCGTCCTGTGTGAGATCCCAACCTCCTTCCGGGACGCCGGGAGGCGAACAGGAACATGTGGGACCACTTCCTTATTCTGGCTCTCGTATGATGCATCCACGCCTTTATGCCATGTTGCGACCGCATGCCAAGTCGTTAATATATCAATAACTATATATATATTCCTGAATTCATAAGTACTACAAAAGAGTACTTACTTATTTCCGCGCTAGATAACTCCTTCCTCGGAGGCGGAGGTGGAACAGTGCTCGATCAAAGGTTCACTCGTTATTAGGTGGGGTGGACGAGCTTCGAATCGCCCTAGTCCCTTTGTCACATGGTGTCGCTGGAGCAGGAGTGGATGTTGTTCGAAGGAGAGTAGCCTCTTTCCCAACATCGGGACGAGGCGGCATGGAGAAGCCATGTTCTAGAGGGATCTGGTCCTCATGCGTCGGAGAAGGCCGAGGTGAAGGTAGTGGCTCAAAAGAAATCTCACGGTCAACCGGTTCTTCTTGAGTAGGAGGAGGCCGAGGTGCAGGCGAAAAATGCGCTAAAAGAACAACGATCTTGCGTCGAAGCCAAAGGATGATATGATTAATCGCATCCTCAAGTGTCTCAATACCATCATCCTCCTCTGGATAATCAATGTCACAAGCAAGATAGTTGTCCTCAACCTTGATTACTTGGACTCTAGCACACTCTCGTGGAATTGGTACATCATTAAATGTACATCCAGGGATCGCAATGCCCTCTCGCTACCTTGACGGTCTTCCCTCTCTTGCCGAGCGTCATGTGCAGCTCGCAAGGTGTATTCTCCGTGATGTCATCCACCAGGTATTTGGTGGCATCAGCGCAGAGCCATGATCGCTTGGAGGCCGAGCATACGGGCTTGGGTTGTCAATGTTCGGTTGAAAATCCGGTACCACAATAGGTTCGATGACAGCTTGAGGATTATTCTTTACGAATTCATAGAAGTTTTTTACCCACCATTCATGATTGATACCATGTTGCTCGCGTAGCCCACACCCACTACATTCTTCACTCGTGGCAGCAGACGACGCTTCTTTCGGTCTTGCCAATGAAGAGACCCTCTTATATGACCCCGATGTTCATCGGTCCCGATGGTAGTTGTCAGCTCATCCGTCCGTGGATCGAGAGTGCCTTCCTTCCGTTGGACGGCTACTTGTTTTGCTTTTTGCAAGACCTCGGTAACCCGAGAGCCTTTCGGCACCAGCTGCCCATCAACGAGTGGGCTTTGAACGCCCAAGCACCCAATTTTGGGTTCGTTCACTACATCCTTCTAACGGGTCCGGGATTCCAGCTTGTCGGCGTTGTTCTTCCATACTCCTCCATTTCTTCACTTTAGCCTTGTATCCTCTTGGTCCCAGATTAGAACGCAACTTGTTCTTTTTACTCAAGCTTCGGAAAATCTCGCTCTTATTTTTGGCATCGTCGGAGGAGACACTCTCGACAAACGAGTTCCAATCATTAGGCGTGATAAAATCGTACTTCGGAACAGTGTGAGACCATTCCGGACAAACTTCGTATTAAGGGTTGTCCCGAATGTCCTTAGGCACCTCCCCATGGTTTTCGGAGTAGCATTTTTGGCCCGCTCGGAGACTTCGGGTGGGAAAATGTAGGTTCTACTCAAGTTCTCCCACAACGTGTCCTTTTCACCGGTTGGCACGTCAAGCCGGTTGTCATACTTAATGTTGATTGTTGTCGAGTCTTAAACTCAGCACTAGTACTACCCGGTCCCTCACGAGCGTGAATTCGATGGTGCAACACACGAACATACGGAACACGCGATTTTAGACAGGTTTAGGCCCCTCGAATCGAGAGTAATACCCTACGTCCCGTATGTTATGTATTGCCTTTAGCGATTTGCTAATTGCGAAGTCTTAGATCCTGTTCGGGGGTCCCTGCTCCGCCTTATATGTCCGGGGAGCTAGGGTTACAATCGAAGTCCTAGCCGATTACATGAATTACATATATGGGATTCTATCTCTAACTTTCTTTATTGATCCGAGTCCTAATCAGACTACAAATTGTTCTATGACTTGCTTCCCACGTCATTGTATACCGGTCTTAATATCCGCCTTGTTTCCATACCGGTCTACAGGTTCTTCTATTATCCCGAATGGTCGAAGACCGATCTGTTGCCGATCGCCTTTATCCGTATCTTCTCTGATTTGCTACCATGTCTTTGCGTATCCATTTCTTCATCATCTGTATACCCATAACGCAAGTATACGACAGCAGCCCCGAGTAATTTTTGATTTAACCTTGAATAAAACTAACCAGCCTTACTGCTGTTGGTCTTTATTCATGGTAAAATTAAAAAGAACTCCAATCTGCTGCAAACTCATTCTTTTTTCTTCATAAGTGCTTTAACAAGAAGCCCGAAAAAATTATTGTTTTTCACCTTTTATATCACCTAATTAGGTAATCATAGCTTATCTTTCTCACGGTGCGCCGGCTAGGCGCACCCAATTGAGTATAGCCCCGACTCTTGGATCATTTGAACTCCGTTCAAATAATGCAAGAGTCCACTAGCTGATTCTTCGTTATTTCCTTCAATATCCAATTGCTACAGATTGCTTCTTTCAAATTCCATCATTTTCCACTTCCCGAGATTTTTGCAGACCGCTCTTGAATACGGTGCACCGGTCGGGTGCACCTAATTAGGTATAGCCCCGACTCTTGTATCATTTGAGGATCACAAATAATGCAAGAGTCTTTCTTGAGAGACTATGCTTGGTTATTTTCCACTAAATCACATCCCTTTCAGCAATTTTTGCTAAGAACATATTTTCCAGACCGGTCATACCGGCTATAATTTCTTATCCTCTGTATGTTTTTACCAATTTCACATAACAGACCGCCTAAATCAGCCTGGACTTATGATTCACTTATCAAAATTTCACTAAAAACCACAATTCTGGTTGATCGGACCAGTCTATCCCTTATATTCTCACAACGACTCGAGTCTCCAAAGCCTATAATCAGCCGGATGATTAACACCCATAGCCTAAGGCATCCATTATCACTGAGTGATGTAAAATCTAACTCTTTCATACTGCTGAATCACAAAATTCAGCACGGCTTTAACTTTTATCCGAAAATTTCCATTTTTCAGACCGCTTTTTCTTTCATAAAAGCACGACGGCTTATCCCTATGACCGTTAAGTCATAATTAACGCAGATAACAGATCATTAATTTCCTTATGGCCGTTAGGTCATAATTGCATAGTTACGACATTCCTCGGGCCTCTTAAAATAGGCCCAATAACTTTTCAGCCCCGGGCCCATCCCAGTGTCTATAAAAGAAAACGAAAAGTCGACCTAGGTCAACCCTGCTCCCGAAGCTCATACGCGCCCACCATTCGCTTCTTGTTCTGTTGCGCTTTCCTTCCTCATTAACCAATTCAAAGCTTTCTTTTTCCATTCTCTCAAGATGGGCAAGAAGAAATCCATCGCTGTTCCCTCATCTTCTTCCTCTGTTCCTCGCGATCGGCTTCCATTTGGAGTTCAAGACCTTGGTCCCAGCAAGGTTACGGAGTCCTCTCCGAATGAAGCGATTACGGATGGGTATCTTCCGCCTCAACCCATCTTAAACTGGAGTGTCCCTTCCCCGATCAAATTCCCTGGGGTATAGATGAATCTCGGCAGCTAGTCTTCAAAGCTTTTTTCCTCCGCGGTCTTGATCTCCCTTGTTGTTCCTTTTTCGGAGGACTTCTCTTTTTACGGATGGGAGTTAGTGAATCTCAACCCTAACTCCATCCTGCAAATTGCCTTTTTCATCCATCCGTGTGAGGCCTTCCTTGGAGTCCTCCCGCACTTCAAATTATTCCAATATTTATTCCAAATCCGCCCACTCCCATCATCGGACCGCCAAGCTGCAATCGGTGGTGTAGGAATCCAATGCTTTGGAGCGCGGACGAATATTTTTCCCTGTCGCTGAATAAGAGCATAGCTCGGTGGAAAAAAGGATGGTTCTTCTGCGACAATCCCCAGCCAGCTCTTCCAGCCTTCGAGTGCCAAAGTAGCCAAGAACTTTCCCACTTGCAGAAACCGGGGAAAAGCTCAAAGAAGACAATGAAGTTATTGCACTCCTCGCCAACATCAAATACTTGAAGATCGTTAGAGGCGTCACTGCCGAGACAGTTCTCCGGAGCTTCATAGTGCGAGGAGTTCAACCGCTCAAGAGGCAAGAGCATCCAGCCTGGCTCTTCAACGAAGACACCGCTATGCCTTTGGATGGAACCCTTCTTCCGACAAAGAGCGGTTAGAGGTTCGCATTAAGCAAATGCTGCAGCCGAACCCGGATCTATACTGGATGTACAAGAGTGGGTCCGGCCTTCAGCTCGTGCAATCCTCGCGACCACTGTAAGTATCTCTTTTTTGTTTCTTCAAATCTTTATTACTCATTATCTTCATTTACTTACAAAGACTCAATCTTTGTAATTGCAGAAAATGGACAACTACAGGAGTCATCCTCCACTTCCTCTTAATGACACTTGGGGGGAAGATTATACCAACAATGCCGCTCCTCTTGCTGTCCAAGCCGGCCTGGATAAAAGGCCTTCAGACCGGTCATTTCCCTTACCTCCCAGCCTCACTTCAAAAATCACCAAATCCGGGACCGTGGTTCAAGCTCCTAGTACCAGAAAACGTACTACCTCCTTGACCATTGGTAAACCCGCTTCTTCTTCCACCACTCCTGTCGACACTCGCTCGGAGGCACAAAAACTCGAAGATCAACGACGTGAAGAAGAAGCTATGGAAAAGGATCGCCGAGCAGCCCGAGCTATTCTTGAAGCTTCTTTGGGAAAAACTCAAAGTACCTCCCCCTCGGCCGATCCCTTGTCCAAGGTACCCAAGAGGTCCCGGTATGGCCACCGGACCGGTTCGGCGATGTTTCGGTCGCAGCTCCAACTCCACAAGTCAATCCAGTGGAGAAAAGGGCTGCAGATAAAAGTGGTGGAGATACCCGGGGCCCGTCCAAGAAGGTTAAGATCTCCACTGGCTTCAAGAAGGCTTCCACGTAAGTCTAAATCTTCTTTAAATTATTTCACCTGTCGAAGTTCCAAAAATCGACCAATGTTCCTTATCCTAGTCTTATTAAAAGTGCTTTCTCCTTGCAGGGTACCTTCTAATTTCCAGGCTAGCATAGCTAGCTTTCTAAGAAATAAAGCTTCGCTACAGCCCCCGCCGATGGTGTTTCGCCTCTACTCCGGATGCATCACGGATCGACCCTATCCCCGGCGCTTTTCAACCACCGGCTAGTAGTACTGCTGCCGCCGCTTCACCTCGGACCGGTGACGTTCCTGCTTCGCCCCCACTGCTTCAATCTCAATTGAATCTCAAAGTGCGGCTCCCACAAAGGAACTCCCTGCCGCCTCATACTTAGAAGCCGAAAAGCAAGCTTCCAACGTCGAGAGCTCCTCTTCCGGCAACCCTCCTCCCCGGGCCACCTTATTTCAAATCCCTCCGGAGCTCTCATTAGGACCAGTTTGGATGGAAGAAATTCCTCGCCGGGCCAGGACAACTCGCAAATCTCCTGGAGGACCCAAACTAGCCAAGATGGTAGTCGGAGAGGTAGAGGTGGATAGCTCCGGTGGAGCTAGAACCTTCATCGCAACGAGCTCAATGGGACGCCCTCCAAGAAGAAGAGGCCCTAAAGAGCTTCTCGAGAATCGGCCAAGTATATCCCTATCTTTTAACAATTCCTCCAAGCAATTCCCTTTTGATTATCATATTTCTCACTTTCTTTTCTCCTTTTAGGTTCTTCCGAAAAGCTCCGAGGCCAAGACTGCTATTATCACTCGCTGCAGGAAGAACTCTACACCAATCAAGAACGATTGGGTGAGTTAGAAACTCGGACCGCCGATCCGAAGGCTAAGGAGGACGATCTTCGAAAAAGAGAGGCCAACTTGCAGAACACCCATCGAATGATGGAGGAGCGCCGGCAAGAAATCATAAGGCTTCGTCAAGTTAATCGGAGTAATATTCCCAATTTTTCTCTTCATATTTCATATATATATTTTTAGCCAACTCCCTTCCCGACCAGTCTTACTTTTGACTTCAGCACTTGAGAACCTTGTCGCTGCTCACAAAAAGGTGAAGAAATTCTTGCTGAAAAAGCAGCGGCTCAAGAACAAGCACTAGAAGAAGGTTCTCGTATCGAAGAACAACGAGCGGCCCGGATTGGAGAACTCGAAGGTGAACTTACTCGCTAAAGATAGCATTTTGGCTCAAACCCTTCGCTCCAACAAGATCCTAGAGAGCGAGAATGCCAGCTTGAAGGCTGAACTTGCTGAAGCCTTAGAAGCGACGAAATCAGCTCAAGTGGACAAGGAGATAGCCCTGAAGACCGCACGAGAATCTGCCCAACTCGCTCTCCGGGCAAAAGATCGCGAGATTCAACATTTGCAGAAAATCGAAGCCAAAACGAGAGCATCAAATACTAAAATCAAGGGCAGGTTCAGAGCCGCCGAGATCCGGCATAGGCGTAAGTACCGGTCTTTCTTGTTCATTCTTACGTCATCTTTTGAAAATACCGGTCTTTTCTCTTGAATATTGGCTTGTTTTTTCAGAACTTACTGCAGGCACTATTCATACCCTGGAATATCTTAATGGCGGTCGGACTCTTGATCCCAATGAAATAGACCTTGAGTCTGCCATCCGGGCAGTTCCGAGAAGGATCAAGGAGCATTCAAGGTTGGTCGCTGCTTCGGGAGGGGGACACATCGCCGCCATAATCCAATCTTGGACTCCGGTCGAAGATTGTGATTTCAATTTCATCCGGAATGGTGCCCATCCCGACACCACTGAAGACCGGTTCAATGAGCTGAGGAACTCGCTCATTGGTACTGTTTCCGAGTTGGTGGAAGATGTTCCGATTGATCCATCGGGCATCCCTTTAAACATAGCACCAGCAGCTTTCGCCCTGGATCAAGATGCTCGAGGATGCTGCAACCGCCGCCGGACAAACGATAGAAGATGCCTTCGAAGACCTTGACAGAGATTTAATTGTAACTTCTTCCGATTCTGAAGAAACTCTAGATGATAGGCTCGAAGGAAATCCCCAGGCTGGCGATACCGGTACCTCCAGCGGTCCTGCTGAGTAGATTTTGTAATAGGGCCATTTTGAATTTGAACATCTTGTCCACTATACTGTTTTCTCGATAAATATCAGTCACTTTTTCTTGTTTTATGAATACTGGTTTCACCATTATGCTTACTAACTTTTTTACTCAAGATATGATGAGCAAAAAAGTTAGTTTGTAATATTTCCCAAACTGTTCTTAATACAACAGTTTACCAATCGAGTATTCATAAAAAAGAAAGCTATACTCTATCTTTTCCTGAATATACCAGTCTTAAACACAAGCTTATAATTTCAGCAGACTGCTCTTATCACAACAATCCATCAACTAAATGATTGGTCTTATTATTCAAGAATAGCGGCATATCACTGATCTACTCTTATCATAGCAGAATAACAAAATATCACAGACTACTCTTTATCATAGTAGCCCCTGGCTCAATAATTTAATTCAAAATTAAAGTATGGAGACACAAAAAACAAACACATCATTATTAGATAAAATTACTTTATTATAATAAGAAAAACTTTACAATAAACATTCTTTAAGTATAAAAACGATGAAGTTGATCAATATTCCAAGAATTTGGAATTTCTTCCTCTTCCAAGGTCATAAGCCTATAAGCCCCTGGTCCGGATACCGATTTAACCAAAAAAGGTCCTTCCCAGCACCGGTGACAACTTATGCCTATTCTTATTAGATTGAATCTTCCGCAAAACCAAATCTCCGATTTGAAATTCCCGCGCACGAACATTACGATCATGATAACGACGCAATCCTTGTTGATATTTGGCGGCTTGAATCAGAGCTTGATCTCTCAATTCTTCCGCAGCAATCAATTCAACTCTGACGTCGATCATCATATTTTTCTTCATCATAATACTCGAACCCGGGCTGACACCATATTCACTTCGGTAGGTAACATGGCTTCCGATCCATATACCAAAGAAAAAGGAGATTGTCCCGTAGCTCGCTAACATTAGTGCGCAAACCCCAGAGCACCCAAGGCAATTCCTTAACCCATTTTCCCACATAAGGTTTCAATCGGTCAAAAATTCTCGGTTTAAGACCGGTCAAAATCATTCCATTAGCTCGTTCCACTTGTCCATTGCTCTGCGGATGTGCCACCGACGCATATTGCACCTTGATCCCTAAGCTCTCGGCGTAATCTTTGAAAAACTCGAAGTGAATTGAGGCCCATTATCAGTAATAATACTGTATGGAACCCCAAAACGTACAAAAATGTTCTGCAGAAACTTGATTGCGCGGGCTGTAGTTGTACTAGTAACTGCTTCAGACCTCGATCCACTTGGAAAACTTGTCTACCGCCACAAAAATATGCGTGAATCCTCCTGGTGCCCGTTTAAAAGGTCCCACTATATCCAGCCCCCAAGTAGAGAAAGGCCAAGTCATTGGAATTAATTGCAACTCCTGAGCCGGAGTATGAGGTTGTCTTGCAAAAAGCTGGCATCCTTGACAATTCTTAACCACTCTATGCGCATCATCCGTCGTTGTTGGCCAATAAAACCCCTGTCTGAATATCTTCCCAACCAACGTCTTTGAAGAAGCATGGTTTCCACAAATCCCCTTGTGTATGTCTTCAAGCAATTGAATACCATCGGAAACCGACACACACTTCATCAAAATATTAGCTCCACGCTTATACAATTCTCCTTCGAGAATCAAATAACTGCGGGCTCGAACTTCTAATCTTTGCTTCTCCACCTTATCCTCTGGCGTTTTGCCAGATTGCAAATAGTCAAGATACGGAGTACGCCAATCAGAATCAATAATCATAACATCTAATGGCTGAATACCACTAGTATCGAATCCATCTTCGAGTCTTTCCCGACAAACCCGGACTATCGACTGGTTCTTCAAGACCGCTTTTTCCTCCTGACTTTCCGAGACCGCCTTATCTTCGATTTCTGTAATAATAACCTTGGGCTCCATCTTTATAGATGGTTTATCCAACACTTGAAGAAAAACGCCAGGAGGAACCGCTTGTCACGAAGATCCCAACCTAGCCAACTCATCCGCGGCAGAATTATTTCCGCGCAGTATATGAGAAAAGCGCAAACCATCAAATTTATCTTCAAGTTTCCGAACCTCTTGACGATAAGCAATCATATGATCATCATGAGCATCCCATACCTTGTTAACTTGGCTGATCACTAACATAGAATCACCATAGATATCCAATCGACGGACGCCTAACGAAACGGCTACTCTAAGCCCATGAAGCAAAGCTTCATACTCTGCCGTATTGTTTGAAGCTCGAAAATGCATTTGCAACACATATCCGAGCTGTTCCTTTTGTGGAGTGAGAAGGACCACACCAGCCCCCGCGCTCGAAAGCTGCAGGGACCCATCAAAAAACATCTCCCAATACTCCAATGTTTGAATCTCCCGCGGCACTTGTGTTTCCAGCCACTCTGTTATGAAGTCAGCTAAAGCTTGTCCCTTAATAGCCGTCCGCGAAGAGAACGTAATTTCATACTGGCCAAGTTCTATAGCCCACTTAGCAACTTGACCAATTGCTTCCCGGTTGCGAACAATATCTCCAATAGCAAATCCGGTCTTAACCTCAATGGGATGCGCTTGGAAATAATGCTTAAGCTTCGAGAAGTTATCACTACAGCATATATTAACTTCTGCAGTTGGAGATACCTTATCTTAGACTCAGTAAGAACTTCACTTACAAAATAGACCGGATGTTGTACCAACTGCAGGTGTCCTTCTTCCTTCCTGTCAACCGCCGAACCGTGCTCACCACATGGGTTGTTGCAGAGATATATAACTGAATAACCTCATCGAGGCTCCGGCGGGACCAATACCGGAGGGTTACCGAGATACTTTTTAAGTTGATCAAGTGCGACTTGCGCTTCACTAGTCCACTCAAACTTATCTTGTTTTTTGAGCAACTTAAAAACGGAAGTCCCCGTACTCCCGGTCTTGAGATGAAACGACTAAGAGCTGCCATACTGCCCGTCGACTTCGGACATCCTTCAAACAACTCGGGGTTGCATGTTAACAATCGTCTGAATTTTTCTCGGATTGGCTTCAATACCTCTCCATGATACCAAATAACCCAGTAGTTTCCCGGAACGAACTCCAAAGACACACTTTCCCGGGTTTAACTTCATGGAAAAGTTCCGCAGATTACTAAAGGTCTCTGCCAGTCGAGAGGAGATCTTCGTTTCGAGACTTGACCACTATATCATCAACATAAGCTTATGCATTCCTTCCTAATTGCGAATCCAAACAACGTTGTATGCCACGCCGATACGTAGCTCCAGCATTTTTCAATCCAAATGGCATAGTCGTGTAGCAGTATGCTCTAAAGGGGGTGATAAACGCGGTTTTTATCCGATCCTCAACTCGTAACGGTGTTTGATGATACCCCGAATAAGCATCAAGGAAACTAAGACGCTCGCAGCCAGCGAGTCGAATCAACAACTTGGTCGATTCGAGGCAGCGCGAAAGGGTCTTTGGGGCAAGCTTTGTTGAGATCAGTATAATCAACGCACATCCTTAATTCTTTAGTATTCTTTTTTGGTACAAGCACTCGGATTGGCAAGCCAATCTGGATGATACACCTCCCTAATGAACTTAGCTGCTAACGACCTAGTTATCTCTTTCTTGATAGCTTCCTTGCGGTCTTGGGCAAACCTCCGGAGGTTCTGTTTCACCGGCTTCGCATCGGGACGCACCAGCGATGCGTGCTCAATCTTCTCCCTAGGAACACCCGGCATGTCGGAAGGCTGCCATGCGAAGATATCCCTATTTTCCTGGAGGAAAAGAATGAGCGCGCTTTCCTATTTATCCCCAAGTCAGCCCCTATATGGGTGACCTTAGAGGGGTCCGACTCATCAAGTCTGAACAGTCTTGGAAACCACCGTATCGACCTTCAATTTCTCCTTTGCAATCTTCTTGACCGGTACTTCATCCTCTATCCTTGCATGAACTTCCAGAGCTTCAGCTGCTTCCCGATTTCTCGACGTTCAACTTCTGAATTAGTCCGAGATGCCAATTCAGTGTTGTGCACCTCACAAGCATAAGCGGTCTTGATATCACCCCGGAATGACAGAACCCCGTTTGGCCCAGGCATCTTCAACATCAAGTATTGATAATTTGGGATGGCCATAAATTTTGCTAGAGCCGGTCTTCCGAGGATAGCATGATATGCTCGAGTCTATGTCAGCCACCCGAAAGATGATATTCTCCCTTCTATAGTTTTCCTTCGTCCCAAAAGTCACCGGCAGAGAGATCTGCCCCAAAGGGTAACTATTCCGCCCGGGTATTATACCGTGGAACGGAGAAACACTGCGCTCTAAATCAGCCACAGTCAGGCCAAGCTCAGGCGAGTCTTAGCGAACAAGATATCCAAACAGCTTCCCCGTCAATGAAAGTTCTCTTCAATCGCACCTTCCGAACAATGGGAGCAAGGATGAGTGGATATTTTCCAGCTTTCGGTAGTACCTCCGGGTGATCTGCCCTGCTAAATGTAATGGGGACCTCGGACCACCGAAGATATTCGGGAGTTGCTTGGAGCAACGGCATTAACCTCCCGGAACGACAATTTTTGCTTCCGCTTTGACTCATATGCGTCCGGGCCTCCATAGATCATGTTCACCTCTCGGGCTGGTTCCTGAAAACCTTCATCATCCTCATTGTCTTCACGGTCCTTATCCTTGCCCTTGTCATCCTTCCGATTCCCGTAAGCGGATCGAGGTGCGACCTTTAAGGCAAATTGAGCAAATGGCCTTAACAGGAAGCACTCTTTAGCTTTATGATTTCCATTATGAATCATACAAGGGCCATCCGGAAGTGTTTCAAATGACAATCGTTCTCTTGAACCTCTTTTAGGAGGTGCTGGCCGATCTCCTCCATGAGACCGGTCAACAGCTGCAACAAAGTGATCAGCCTTGCGCTTCTTGTCATTCCCGGATCCAGACTCGGTTGCCTTGGTCATGCTTCGGCTCCTTCCCTTTGTTCCCGCGCAGATTGACTACATTTGATTCTCCAGCGAGCGTAATCATCTTGTCGAGTCTCAAACTCGGCACTAGTACTACCCGGTCCCTCACGAGCGTGGAATTCGATGGTGCAACACACAGAACACACGGGAACACACGATTTTAGACAGGTTCGGGCCCCTCGAATCGAGAGTAATACCCTACGTCATGTATGTTATGTATTGCCTTTAGCGATTTGCTAATTGCCAAGTCTCGGAGCTTACGGGGGGTCCTGCTCCGCCTTATATGCCCGGGGAGCTAGGGTTACAATCGGAGTCCTAGTCGATTACATGAATTACATATATGGGATTCTATCTCTAACTTTCTTTATCGATCCGAGTCCTAATCAGACTACAAATTGTTCGATATCTTGCTCCTCAAGTCATTGTATACCGGCCTTAGTATCCGCCTTGTTTCCATACCGGTATACGAGAATCTTCTATTATCCCGGACCGGTCAAAAACCGATCTGTTGCCTATCGCCATTATCTGTATCTTCCTTGATTTCCCACCATGTCTCTGCGTATCTATTCCTTCATCATCCGTATACCCATAAGGCAAGTATACGACAGCAGCCCCGAGTAATTTTTGATTTAACCTTGAATAAAACTAACCGAGTCTTCTGCTTGTTGGTCTTTATTCATGGTAAAATTAAAAGAACTCCAATCTGCTGCAAACTCGTTCTTTTTTCTTCATAAGTGCTTTAACAAGAAGCCCGAAAAAATTATTGTTTTTCACCTTTTATATCACCTAATTAGGTAGTCGAAGCTTATCTTTCTCACGGTGCGCCGGCTAGGCGCACCCAATTGAGTATAGCCCCGACTCTTGGATCATTTGAACTCCTTTCAAATAATGCAAGAGTCCACTAGCTGATTCTTCATTATTTCCTTCAATATCCAATTGCTATAGATTGCTTCTTTCAAATTCCATCATTTTCCACTTCCAGAGATTTTCGCAGACCGCTCTTGAATACGGTGCACCGGTCGGGTGCACCTAATTAGGTATAGCCCCGACTCTTGTATCATTTGAGGATCACAAATAATGCAAGAGTCTTTCTTGAGAGACTATGCTTGGTTATTTTCCACTAAATCACATCCCTCTCAGCAATTTTTGCTAAGAACATATTTTCCAGGACCGGTCATACAGGCTATAATTTCTTATCCTCTGTATGTTTTTACCAATTTCACATAACGAGACCGCCTAAATCAGCCTGGACTTATAATTTACTTATCAAAATTTCACTAAAAACCACAATTCGGTTGATCGGACCAGTCTATCCCTTATATTCTCACAACGACTCGAGTCTCCAAAGCCTATAATCAGCTGGGATGATTAACACCCATAGCCTAAGGCATCCTTTATCACTGAGTAATGTAAAATCTTACTCTTTCATACTTGCTGAATTACAAAATTCTGCATGACTTTAACTTTTATCTGAAAATTTCCATTTTTCGAGACCGCTTTTTCTTTTATAAAAGCACAACGGCTTATTCTTATGACCGTTAAGTCATAATTAACGCAGATAACGAGATCATTAACTTCCTTATGGCCGTTAGGTCATAATTGCACGATCACGACATCCCTCGGGCCTCTTAAAAAGGCCCAATAACTTTCCAGCCCCGGGCCCATCCCAGTGTCTATAAAAGAAAACGAAAAGTCGACCTAGGTCAACCCTGCTCCCGAAGCTCATACGCGCCCACCATTCGCTTCTTGTTCTGTTGCGCTTTCCTTCCTCATTAACCAATTCAAAGCTTTCTTTTTCCATTCTCTCAAGATGGGCAAGAAGAAATCCATCGCTGTTCCCTCATCTTCTTCCTCTGTTCCTCGCGATCGGCTTCCATTTGGAGTTCAAGACCTTGGTCCCGGCAAGGTTACGGAGTCCTCTCCGAATGAAGCGATCAAGGATGGGTATCTTCCGCCTCAACCCATCTTAAACTGGAGTGTCCCTTCCCCAGTCAAATTCCCTGGGGTATAGATGAATCTCAGCGGCTAGTCTTCAAAGCTTTTTCCTCCGCGGTCTTGATCTCCCTTGCTTGTTCCTTTTTCGGAGGACTTCTCTTTTTTACGGATGGGAGTTAGTGAATCTCAACCCTAACTCCATCCTGCAAATTGCCTTTTTCATCCATACGTGTGAGGCCTTCCTTGGAGTCCTCCCGCACTTCAAATTATTCCAATATTTATTCCAAATCCGCCCACTCCCATCATCGGACCGCCAAGCTGCAATCGGTGGTGTAGGAATCCAATCTTTGGAGCGCGGACGAATATTTTTCCCTGTCGCTGAATAAGAGCATAGCTCGGTGGAAAAAAGGATGGTTCTTCTGCGACAATCCCCGACCAGCTCTTCCGGCCTTCGAGTGCCAAAGTAGCCAAGAACTTTCCCACTGCAGAAACCGGGGAAAAGCTCAAAGAAGACAATGAAGTTATTGCACTCCTCGCCAACATCAAATACTTGAAGGCTGTTAGAGGCGTCACTGCCGAGACAGGTTCTGCGGAGCTTCATAGTGCGAGGAGTTCAACCGCTCAAGAGGCAAGAGCATCCGGCTTGGCTTTTCAACGAAGACACCGCTATGCCTTTGGATGGAACCCTTCTTCACGACAAAGAGCGGTTAGAGGTTCGCATTAAGCAAATGCTTGCAGCCGAACCCAGATCTATACTGGATGTACAAGAGTGGGTCCGGCCTTCGGCTCGTGCAATCCTCGCGACCCTGTAAGTATCTCTTTTTTGTTTCTTCAAATCTTTATTACTCATTATCTTTATTTACTTACAAAGACACAATCTTTGTAATTGCGAGAAAATGGACAACTACGGAGTCATCCTCCACTTCCTCTTAATGACACTTGGGGGGAAGATTATACCAACAATGCCGCTCCTCTTGCTGTCCAAGCCGGCCTAGATAAAAGGCCTTCGGACCAGGTCATTTCCCTTACCTCCCGAGCCTCACTTCAAAAATCACCAAATCCGGGACCGTGGTTCAAGCTCCTAGTACCAGAAAACGTACTACCTCCTTGACCATTGGTAAACCTGCTTCTTCTTCCACCACTCCTGTCGACACTCGCTCGGAGGCACAAAAACTCGAAGATCAACGACGTGAAGAAGAAGCTATGGAAAAGGATCGCCGAGGCAGCCCGAGCTATTCTTGAAGCTTCTTTGGGAAAAACTCAAAGTACCTCTCCCTCGGCCGATCCCTTGTCCAAGGTACCCAAGAGGTCCGGTATGGCCACCGAGACCGGTTACGGCGATGTTTCGATCGCGGCTCCAACTCCACAAGTCAATCCGGTGGAGAAAAGGGCTGCAGATAAAAGTGGTGGAGATACCCGGGGCCCGTCCAAGAAGGTTAAGATCTCCACTGGCTTCAAGAAGGCTTCCACGTAAGTCTAAATCTTCTTTAAATTATTTCACTGTCGAAGTTCCAAAAATCGACCAATGTTCCTTATCCCGGTCTTATTAAAAGTGCTTTCTCCTTGCGGGGTACCTTCTAATTTCCAGGCTAGCATAGCTAGCTTTCTAAGAAATAAAGCTACGCTACGGCCCCCGCCGGCGGTGTTTACGCCTCTACTGCGGATGCATCACGGATGACCCTATCCCTGGCGCTTTTCAACCACCGGCTAGTAGTCTTGCTGCCGCCGCTTCACCTCGGACCGGTGACGTTCTGCTTACGCCCCCACTGCTTCAATCTCAATTGAATCTCAAAGTGCGGCTCCCACAAAGGAACTCCCTGCCGCCTCATACTTAGAAGCCGAAAAGCAAGCTTCCAACGTCGAGAGCTCCTCTTCGGCAACCCTCCTCCCCGAGGCCACCTTATTTCAAATCCCTCCGGAGCTCTCATTAGGACCAGTTTGGATGGAAGAAATTCCTCGCCGGGCTAGGACAACTCGCAAATCTCCTGGAGGACCCAAACTAGCCAAGATGGTAGTCGGAGAGGTAGAGGTGGATAGCTCCGGTGGAGCTAGAACCTTCACTGCAACAGCTCAATGGGACGCCCTCCAAGAAGAAGAGGCCCTAAAGAGCTTCTCGAGAATCGGCCAAGTATATCCCTATCTTTTAATAATTCCTCCAAGCAATTCCCTTTTGATTATCATATTTCTCACTTTCTTTTCTCCTTTTAGGTTCTTCGAAAAGCTACGAGGCCAAGGCTGCTATTATCACTCGCTGCGGGAAGAACTCTACACCAATCAAGAACGATTGGGTGAGTTAGAAACTCGGACCGCCGGTCCGAAGGCTAAGGAGGACGATCTTCGAGAAAGAGAGGCCAACTTGCGAGAACACCCATCGAATGATGGAGGAGCGCCGAGCAAGAAATCATAAGGCTTCGTCAAGTTAATCGGAGTAATATTCCCAATTTTTCTCTTCATATTTCATATATATATTTTTAGCCAACTCCCTTCCGACCGGTCTTACTTTTGACTTGAGCACTTGAGAACCTTGTCGCTGCTCACAAAAAGGTTGAAGAAATTCTTGCTTGAAAAAGCGGCGGCTCAAGAACAAGCACTAGAAGAAGGTTCTCGTATCGAAGAACAACGGGCGGCCGGATTGGAGAACTCGAAGGTGAACTTACTGCTAAAGATAGCATTTTGGCTCAAACCCTTCGCTCCAACAAGATCCTAGAGGCGAGAATGCCGGCTTGAAGGCTGAACTTGCTGAAGCCTTAGAAGCAGCAAAATCAGCTCAAGTGGACAAGGAGATAGCCACTGAAGACCGCACGAGAATCTGCCCAACTCGCTCTCCGGGCAAAAGATCGCGAGATTCAACATTTGCGAGAAAATCGAAGCCAAGCGAGAGCATCAAATACTAAAATCAAAGGCAGGTTCGAGCCGCTGAGATCCGGCATAGGCGTAAGTACCGGTCTTTCTTGTTCATTCTTACGTCATCTTTTGAAAATACCGGTCTTTTCTCTTGAATATTGGCTTGTTTTTTCAGAACTTACTGCAGAGCACTATTCATACCCTGGAATATCTTAATGGCGGTCGGACTCTTGATCCCAATGAAATAGACCTTGAGTCTGCCATACGGGCGGTTCCGAGAAGGATCAAGGAGCATTCAAGGTTGGTCGCTGCTTCGGGAGGGGGACACATCGCCGCCATAATCCAATCTTGGACTCCGGTCGAAGATTGTGATTTCAATTTCATCCGGAATGGTGCCCATCCTGACACCACTGAAGACCGGTTCAATGAGCTGAGGAACTCGCTCATTGGTGCTGTTTACGAGTTGGTGGAAGATGTTCCGATTGATCCATCGGGCATCCCTTTAAACATAGCACCGGCAGCTTTCGCCCTGGATCAAGATGCTCGGGATGCTGCAACTGCCGCCGGACAAACGATAGAAGATGCCTTCGAAGACCTTGACGAGAGATTTAATTGTAACTTCTTCGATTCGAAGAAACTCTAGATGATAGGCTCGAAGGAAATCCCCAGGCTGGCGATACCGGTACCTCCAGCGGTCTGCTTGAGTAGATTTTGTAATAGGGCCATTTTGAATTTGAACATCTTTGTTCGACTATCTTGTTTGCTTTATGAATATTAGTCACTTTTTCTTGTTTTATGAATACTGGTTTCACCATTATGCTTACTAACTTATTTACTCAAGATATGATATAACATGAGCAAAAAAGCTAGTTTGTAAGATTTCCCAAACTGTTCTTAATACAACGGTTTACCAATGAGTATTCATAAAAAGAAAGCTTATACTCTATCCTTTCCTGAATATACCGAGTCTTAAACACAAGCTTATAATTTCAGCGGACTGCTCTTATCACAGCAATCCATTAACTAAATGAGTGGTCTTATTATTCAAGAATAGCGGCATATCACGATCTGCTCTTATCATAGCAGAATAACAAAATATCACGAGACTACTCTTTATCATAGTAGCCCCCTGGCTCAATAATTTAATTCAAAATTAAAGTATGGAGACACAAAAAACAAACATATTATTATTAGATAAAATTACTTTATTATAATAAGAAAAACTTTACAATAAATACTCTTTAAGTATAAAAACGACGAAGTTGATCAATATTCCAAGAATTTGGAATTTCTTCCTCTTCCAAGGTCATAAGCCTATAAGCCCCGGTCCGGATACCGATTTCACCAAAAAAGGTCCTTCCCGGACAGGTGACAACTATGCCTGTTCTTGTTAGATTGAATCTTCCGCAAAACCAAATCTCCAATTTGAAATTCCCGCGTCGCGAACATTACGATCATGATATCGACGCAATCCTTGTTGATATTTGGCGGCTTGAATCGGAGCTTGATCTCTCAATTCTTCCGCAGCAATCAATTCAACCTGACGTCGATCATCATATTTTCTTCATCATAATATCTGAACCAGGCTGACACCATATTCACTTCGATAGGTAACATGGCTTCAGATCCATATACCAAAGAAAAAGGAGAGCGTCCCGTAGCTGCTGCTAACATTAGTGCGCAAACCCCGGAGCACCAGGGCAATTCCTTAACCCATTTTCCCGCATAAGGCTTCAATCGGTCAAAAATTCTCGGTTTAAGACCGGTCAAAATCATTCCATTAGCTCGTTCCACTTGTCCATTGCTCTGCGGATGTGCCACCGACGCATATTGCACCTTGATCCCTAAACTCTCGGCATAATCTTTGAAGAACTACGAAGTAAATTGAGGCCCATTATCAGTAATAATACTGTATGGAACCCCAAAACGTACAAAAATGTTCTGCAAAAACTTGATTGCGCGGGCCGTAGTTGTACTAGTAGCTGCTTCGGCCTCGATCCACTTGGAAAACTTGTCTCTTGCCACAAAAATATGCGTGAATCCTCCTGGTGCCCGTTTAAAAGGTCCCACTATATCCAGCCCCCAAGTAGAGAAAGGCCAAGTCATTGGGATTAATTGCAACTCCTGAGCGGAGTATGAGGTTGTCTTGCAAAAAGCGGCATCCTTGACAACTTTTAACCACTCTATGCGCATCATCCGTTCTTTGTTGGCCAATAAAATCCCTGTCGGAATATCTTCCCAACCAATGTCTTCGAAGAAGCATGGTTTCCACAAATTCCTTTGTGTATGTCTTCAAGCAATTGAATACCATCGGAAGCCGACACACATTTTATCGGAATATTAGCCCCACGCTTATACAACTCTCCTTCGAGAATTAAATAAGCTGCGAGCTCGAACTTCTAATCTTTGCTTCTCCACCTTATCTTCGGTGTTTTGCCGGATTGCAAATAGTCAAGATACGGAGTACGCCAATCGGAATCAATAATCATAACATCCAATGGCTGAGTACCACCGGTATTGAATCCGCCTTCGAGCTTTCCGGCAAACCCGTACTATCGAGTCGGTTCTTCAAGACCGCTTTTTCCTCTGACTTTACGAGATCGCCTTATCTTCGATTTCTGTAATAATAACCTTAGGCTCCACCTTTATAGACGGTTTATCCAACACCTGAAGAAAAACGCCGGGAGGAACCGCTGTCGCGAAGATCCCAATCTAGCCAACTCATCCATGACAGAATTATTTCCGTGCGGTATATGAGAAAAGCGCAAACCATCAAACTTATCTTCAAGTTTCCGAACCTCTTGTCGATAGGCAATCATATGTTCATCATGAGCATCCCATACCTTGTTCACTTGGCTGATCACTAACATCGAATCACCATATATATCCAATCGTCGAACACCCAACGAAACAGCTACTCTAAGCCCATGAAGCAAAGCTTCATACTCTGTTGTATTGTTTGAAGCTCGAAAATGCATTTGCAACACATATCCGAGCGGTTCCTTTTGTGGAGTGAAAAGGACCACACCAGCCCCACGCTGAAAGCTGCAGGGACCCATCAAAGAACATCTCCCAATACTCCAATGCTTGAATCTCCCGCGGCACTTGTGTTTCCAACCACTTTGTTATGAAATCAGCTAATGCTTGTCCCTTAATAGCCGTCCGCGAAGAGAACGTAATCTCATATTGGCCAAGTTCTATAGCCCACTTAGCAACTTGACCAATTGCTTCTCGATTGCGAACAATATCTCCAATAGCGAACCCAGTCTTAACTTCAATGGGATGCGCTTGGAAATAATGCTTCAACTTTCGAGAAGTTATCACTACGGCATATATTAACTTCGCAATTGGAGATACCTTATCTTAGACTCGGTAAGAACTTCACTTACAAAATAGACCGGGTGTTGCACCAATTGCAGATGTCCTTCTTCCTTCCGATCAACCGCCGGAACCGTGCTCACCACGTGGGTCGTTGCGGAGATATATAACTGAATAACCTCATCGGGCTACGGCGGGACCAAAGCCGGAGGATTACTTGAGATACTCTTTAAGCTGATCAAGCGCTGCTTGTGCTTCATCTGGTCCACTCAAACTTGTCTTGCTTTTTAAGTAATTTGAAGAACGGAAGTCCTCGAACTCCCGAGTCTTGAGATAAAACGACTAAGAGCTGCCATCTGCGCCGTCAACTTCGAACATCCTTCAAACAACTCGGGGTTGCATGTTAACAATTGTCTGAATTTTTTCGGATTGGCTTCAATACCTCTCCATGATACCAAATAACCTAGTAACTTCCCGGAACGAACTCCGAATACACATTTTCCTGGGTTTAACTTCATGGAAAAGTTCCGCAGATTCTGAAGGTCTCTGCCAGGTCGGAGAGGAGATCTTCGGTTTTACGAGACTTGACCACTATATCATCAACATAAGCTTCTGCGTTTCTTCCCAATTGCGAATCCAAACAACGTTGCATACCACGCCGATACGTAGCTCCAGCATTTTTCAATCCAAACGGCATAGTCGTGTAGCGGTATGCTCCGAAGGGGTGATAAATGCGGTTTTTATCTGATCCTCAACTCTTAACGGTATTTGATGATACCCTGAATAAGCATCAAGGAAACTAAGACGTTCGCAGCCAGCGATCGAATCAACAACTTGGTCGATTCGAGGCAGCGCGAAAGGGTCTTTGGGGCAAGCTTTGTTGAGATCGGTATAATCAACGCACATCCTTAATTCTTTAGTATTCTTTTTTGGTACAAGCACTTGGATTGGCAAGCCAATCTGGATGATACACCTCCCTAATGAACTTAGCTGCTAACAACCTAGTTATCTCTTTCTTGATAGCTTCCTTGCGGTCTTGGGCAAACCTCCGGAGCTTCTGTTTCACGGCTTCGCATCGGGACGCACCAACGGTGCGTGCTCAATCTTCTCCCTAGGAACACCCGGCATGTCGGAAGGCTGCCATGCGAAGATATCCCTATTTTCCTGGAGGAAAAGAATGAGCGCGCTTTCCTATTTATCCCCCAAGTCAGCCCCTATATGGGTGACCTTAGAGGAGTCCGACTCATCAAGGCTGAACAGTCTTGGAAACCACCGTATCGACCTTCAATTTCTCCTTTGCAATCTTCTTGACCGGTACTTCATCCTCTATCCTTGTATGAACTTCCAAAGCTTTAGCCGCTTCTCCGATTTCTTGACGTTCAACTTCTGAATTGGTCCGGGATGCCAACTCGTGCTATGCACCTCACAAGCATAAGCGGTCTTGATATCACCCCGGAATGACGGGACCCCGTTTGGCCCGGGCATCTTCAACATCAAGTGCTGATAATTTGGGATGGCCATAAATTTCGCCGAGCCGGTCTTCAGAGGATAGCATGGTATGTTGAGTCTATGTCAGCCACACGAAAGATGATATTCTCCCTTCTATAATTTTCCTTCGTCCCAAAAGTCACCGGCAGAGAAATCTGCCCCAAAGGGTAACTATTCCGTCCGGGTATTATACCATGGAACGGAGAAACACTGCACTCTAAATCAGCGACAGTCGAGGCCAAGCTCGAGCGAGTCTTAGCGAACAAGATATCCAAACAGCTTCCCCCATCAATGAAAGTTCTCTTCAACCGCACCTTCCGAACAATGGGAGCAAGGATGAGTGGATATTTTCCAGCTTTCGGTAGTACCTCCGGGTGATCTGCCTGCTAAATGTAATGGGGACCTCGGACCACCGAAGATATTCGGGAGTTGCGGGAGCAACAGCAATAACCTCCCGGAGTGACAATTTTTGCTTCCGCTTTGACTCATATGCGTACGGGCCTCCATAAATCATGTTCACCTCTCGGGCTGGTTCCTGAAAACCTTCGTCATCCTCATTGTCTTCACGGTCCTTATCCTTGCCCTTGTCATCCTTCGATTCACTGTAAGCGGATCGAGGTGCAACCTTTAAGGCAAATTGAGCAAATGGCCTTAACGGGAAGCACTCTTTAGCTTTATGATTCCCATTATGGATCATACAAGGGCCGTCCGGAAGTGTTTCAAACGACAATCGTTCTCTTGGACCTCTCTTAGGGGGTGCTTGGCCGGTCTCCTCCATGAGGCTGGTCAACAGCTGCAACAAGGTGATCAGCCTTACGCTTCTTGTCATTCCTGGATCCAGACTGGTTGCCCTGATCATGCTTCGGCTCCTTCCCTTTGTTCCCGCGCAGATTGACTACATTTGATTCTCCGGCGAGCGTAATCATCTGCTATCTTGAAGCACTACGACGCCGTCATGGTGAGGTTTCGATTACGTCTCCCAATCTTGTGAACCAGCGCTTCACTCCGGACGCCTGACTTGAAATGCAGCAATCACTTGCTGATCGGGAACATTGGGGATTAAGGCTTTCTTATTGCGAGAATCGCTTGATGAAATCGGTGAGGGTCTCATCGGGCTTACGCTTCGGCCTATTGAGGTCGAAGTAGTTTCCTGGCTTCTCACAAGTCGCCTGGAAGTTTTCTACGAACTTTTTGGTGAGGTCTCCCCACGAAGAAATAGATTTCTCGGGCAGGGATTGCAACCATAAGCGTCCGACTGCTGCATGCACATCGGTAGATAATTGGCTAGCACGAACGTGTCTCCTCCTGCCGACCAGGATAGCCGTGGTATACATGCGGAGCCATTCGGCCGGAGGTGCTTTGCCATCATACTTGTCAATGGCCCCGGGCTTAAATCCCCTGGGGTATTTGCGAGATGCGTAAATCTCGCGTAAAGCGGGAATTACGGAATATTCATCATCTTCCGGACCGGTCCGGACCGGTGACGGAGATCGACGACTAGGGCGATGCCGGTAATTACGATCCCTGTCATCGTCGGAATAGTTGTAGTAACGGTCATCCTGGTATCTGTCTCCCGAACCGCCTTGTCCATCATTATTCGCGGCTCCGCGTCCCGTGAAGGAGGCGGAGGCGGAGGTGGTGGTGCTGCTTGACGATCATTGTTCGCTGGTTCGCATGTCGCGATGGAGGCGGAGGTGGTGGGGCTGCTTGACGATCATTGCTCGCACGCCGGGGTTCGGCGTCTCTATCCCGGTTGTCTCCTCCTCGTCGGTCTCTAGTATCGCGGCGTCGTCCATCTCGATGGGCATGCCTACTACCATGCCCTCGGTGATCATTTGTGTTGGTGGGTGGCGGCGAGGCTGCCGGCCCGTTGCGCTGAGGTGGGGCAAGATCCCGAGGACGATCATCCACATGACCGGTCCGTCGCCTCTCATCTTCCTCATGTCTCGTTCGCTCCTCCACTCTTTACGCATGACGATCAATCGGCACGTTCCGAACATCCCGGTTATCATTGAGCGGTACCCGCAAATCTTGGTTGGGAGCTTGTTCATGTGCATCCGCGATCGGGAGTGCGCGGGGTGCTAACCTTCCTCCGGAAGAAGCTCCGTCGAGCCAGGGCCCTTGTCGGTCGTTCCGAATGGGAATGCGAGCGACCGAGAAGATTCCGCTCGATCATGGACGAGCTGGTTTGTTTGCGAGCCGCCGCATCAACTAAATTCAGCGCACGGCGCAATCCTGGCGTAGCGTTGAGGACTTCTTCCGGTATTGTTTCAAGAATCTGTTTCACTCCCACAATATTGTGGACCGGCGATGTGACGACCCGAGCGCCATTCATCTCTACTTCCATGGAACTTAAATCCAAAGCTCTGCTGGAAGATCGATGGCGTCTTCCGCCGCGAGATCCTCGTCGATTGTTGTATCCTGGAGATTCATCCGGGTCTCCGGGCCGGTCCGATAGCGGGCCCGTAGCCGGGGAGCGGTCGCGGGGCGCTTCCTCCGGCTAAAGCGGTAGCACTTGTGCGCGGATCTGCGGGCTGAAGGTGGCGGAGGTTGTTCATCTCTAGTTTTCTCTTACGCTTCACGACGGTTGCGTTCGGCTTCGGCTCTCGCCATCCTTGCCGCTTCTTCGGCGGCTTCCTCGGGAGTGAGTTGGCGTATAACGGGTCCTGTCATGAACACTTGGAAGAAGGCGGAGCGTCTTCCTCGGGATCAATATCCAGCTCGGGAGAACAGCTTTGCGGCTGTAGCGTGGGCACCGGTTACGAGGCATAATCGTAGGGAGCACGATGTTTCGCGCTAAAGCTGCGTCGGGCCCGCTAAGTTACGAATTAGAGGTATCAGCCGTGGCAGGTGATCGCGCTTTAGAAGCGGCGGCACGGCAACGAGTCGGATTCATCAACGACAATTTCCCGTCCGAGTCGGCTTCAAAGTCGAGGGAGCCGAAGCGAATCTTGAAGCCGGGCTCGAAGTCGACGACAAACGAAGTGGCCATCGAACTCGCTAGGAACTCGCCGGGACCCCTTCCTGGCGCGCCAAATGTCGAGTCTTAAACTCGGCACTAGTACTACCGGTCCCTCACGAGCGTGGAATTCGATGGTGCAACACACAAAACACACGGGAACACACGATTTTAGACGGGTTCGGGCCCTCGAATCGAGAGTAATACCCTACGTCCTGTATGTTATGTATTGCCTTTAGCGATTTGCTAATTGCCAAGTCTCGGAGCTTACGGGGGGTCCCTGCTCCGCCTTATATGCCGGGGAGCTAGGGTTACAATCGAGTCCTAGTCGATTACATGAATTACATATATGGGATTCTATCTCTAACTTTCTTTATCGATCCGAGTCCTAATCGGACTACAAATTGTTCGATATCTTGCTCCTCAAGTCATTGTATACCGGCCTTAGTATCCGCCTTGTTTCCATACCGGTATACGAGAATCTTCTATTATCCCGGACCGGTCAAAAACCGATCTGTTGCCTATCGCCATTATACTGTATCTTCCTTGATTTCCCA
>JAUNZO010005049.1:0-25475 GCA_031894775.1 Chloris gayana | reverse complement strand
GAATTAGTAGTAGTATGTTCGCCATAGGTACATTTAATTATTAGTCCTGGCTTCGCCACTGCCTGCACTTGTTGTTCCTCGTCCACTCGGCCTCGTCAACCTACCACCGCCTCAACTAGATTCATCAGCATCCTTGTGATCTACAACTACCATCTCGTTGAGCCGGCGCACAGTCCGGAGTCTAGACTTCCACCAATCTTACACATGTCATACTTCACCAGATTAAGCTCGATCCCCTTCTCCCAACCCTGCAATCTCGTAGTAGTAGTTTCAACTATTGAGCACCATTGTTCCAACCATTGAAATTGGTCTAACTGTTGAAACTGATTGTTCTAGCTATTGAAATCAATTGTTCGAATTATCGAAATTAATTGTTCTGCTTCAATCAATCAATTGTTCTAATACACGAAAGATTTTTTTTTAAAACAAATTAATGGAGAACACCAATGACGGCCATGGTAGAAAGAGGAAGACGGGCAGCAAGTTAGCAAGGAAAAGAGTGGAGGCAGAGTACTAAGAGCTTGGAGGCTGCAGCCAAGTCCAATAAGGAAGAGGGAAAAAAATCTTGAGGTCCACCCCTAGTTCAAAGAACAGGTAGAAACCGGTCGGTTATCCGGGTCAACCGATGTACCGACCCCGACAGGTCGAGCGGTTCGACCGGTTAACCTAGAAAAACTGAAGCTACGTACTCTAGCATACAATTAACTATCGGTTTTTTCGATTAACTGACCGGTTTCTTTAGTTTCGAACCAGAGTGGTTCTGACGGTTTTTTGAACCTTGGGTCTACCACGCTAAGAATGAAGGTCGGGACATAGCAGAGAAGGGAGAGGAACGCAACAACGGTGGCCGAGCTCGAGCTCGAGCTCGGGAGGATGACGCGTAGAAGGATGATGGCCGGGAGATAGCGGAGGACGGAGACAACCGTGTGCGGCTATGACGCTCGAGCTCGAAAGGGAGACAATAATCAGACGAATGATAGAGTCTCACACACTAATCTAAAAGCGCGTGGAAGCTCCATGTAGCACGTGCTACATATAGGAAAACCGTTGGACGAGTGATTCCGATCCACGGAGAGGAGGTTGCTTAGTCGGGTAGAACTCCTTCCGTCCCAAAATATCTTATATTTCAGCTCTATACTTGTATATCGAAGATTCTGCCCCGTTCGTTTCCTGTCCTCTAAAATTTAGCACTGTCACATCAAAGAAAATTTTATTATTTATGAATATTTGATCAATTTAATGATAAAACCTTTTTGACAGATTGGTGCTAATTTTTGAGATGAATCTAATGAGCTTAATTAATCTATGTTTTGCTAAAGTGATGCTACAGTAACCGTCTTCTAATCATGACTTAATTAACCTTATTAGATTTGTCTCGTAAATTAGTCTAGAGGCCTATAATTTATTTTATAATTAAACTTTATTTAGTAATCCTAAATAGTGAGATTCTTTTTTGATATGACGGCTCTAAAGTTTAGACCCCGGAAACGAACACACCCTATATGAATTATGAATTTAGATATATTGGTTGTCCAGATTGATAGTAGATATTATGAATCTAGACACACCGGAACAAAACTACAATGATAAATAAATCGGAAGAGAGAGTACTATTTTACAATTGATTTGTTTGCAAGAAAAAGAGCATATAGTAGCAGTGATCAAATCTTGTGTTTGGCTTGGTGCTTTAGATTTTTTTACTCCCTCTAACCACCAAATTTGTTATTGTTGTTGCTGTTCAACATTGCATATAATCTGAGTTTATCACCAGCTTCATAAAAGCACCACGAATATAGTGGGCAGGACGGCCATGCCTTGATTCCCACAACAATTTCAGCATCCGAGTGGATACCATGTCAAGGTTCTGTTTGGATCCCATGGACTAACTATTAGTCCTTCAATTTCATTTTAGTTGACATCCTAACACTAGATTTTTTCCCCTCAATTTATATGTAGTTCTCACAAATCTACGCACAAGCATATAGGCGTGGCAGGTAGTTGCTTGCTATATTACAGAGAAGTTTTATGGTACTTGAATGCACACCGTTTAATTTTTTGATCCAATGGTTTAGATCATGATCATGATACTTTAAATTCCCACTAGTGTCAAAAGTATCACACAAAGATATGACCACTAGTGGAAAAACACCCTACAGTATCGGGCAAAAACGCCCTGTATCGTCCGATATTACGTGAGCGTTATTAAAAATCGAAGGGCTACAATAGCGTCTCGGTTGTCCGATACTACTAGGATACATGAAGAAATAAAAAAAAGAAAGCAGGACGGGCCGGGCCGAGCCCAGCCCCGCTCGTCGCCGCCCGTTGGGCCCGGTTCCGCTGCCGCCGCCCGCTTCTTGGCCGCCGCCTGCTTTTGGCCGCCTTCGCCTAGCGTCACTGGCCTCGTGGCCGGATCCATCGCCGGGGAAGGGCGCGTCGCTGGCCTCGTGGCCGCACCTCCATCCCGGCGCCCCTTCCGGCCGTCGCCTCGTCGGATCATGCGTCGAGGAATGCGGCGCAGCTTGGGAAGGGCGGGGAAGAGGCGGAGTCGGCCGACACGGGAGGGGCGAGACGCGGCGGGCGTCGGATCCGGCCGCCTCCTCGCCGGATCCGGCGCCGACGAGGTGCGCGCGGCGCGGGCATGGACGAGTGGCGCGCGGCGCGGGCAAGGGCGGTGGAGGCGATGGACCTGGAGGGGCGCCGGGATGGAGGTGCGGCGGCTGACCGGGCGCCGGGCCGGTGAGGAGGCGGCCGGCAGGGAGGGGCGCGGCGGCTGACCGGCGCGGCTCGGCCGGGGAGAACGGCGCGGGCGGGGAGGAGGCTCCGTGAGAGAGAGAGAGAGAGAGAGAGAGAGAGAGAGTCCGGACTTAGTGATTTTGAAACCCTAGCTTGTCTATATATAACAGTGGGCCAGAAACGGGTTTTGATATGGGCTGTGGTACACAACAATATCGGACCCGCGATGATGTCATCATGCCCGATTTTACTGTAATATTTTCAATATCAATTCTTGATGACGTCACTATGCCGCTATTACTGGTCATTTTCAATATCAGGCCCGCGATGACGTCACTATGCCCGCTATTATAGTGGACACTACAATAGCGTCATCCACGATGACGTCAGTAATAGCACCCTGTAATAGCGAAAATTTTGATGCCCGCTATTACTAGAAAATACAAGATGCTATTGTAGGCTGTTTCTGTAGTAGTGGACAAGTATCAAATGATATTGTAGTAATCAGCCAGAGTAATTATTTTAATTTTTTTCCTGTTTCCTGAAGGGGCAAATGAAAATCGCACATTTCAGTTTCATTAGGCTGTGAGAACTTGTTGGAGCAGGGCGGCTAGGGTTCATCGTCCGCCGCCAGGAGCTGCAAAGTTTACTTTTCTTTCTTAGACTGGCCGGCAAATGAAACTGTAAAGGTGCTCTTAAATTGTAAAAAAAATAGCTTGTTTCGGATTGATCCTCTCCTAAGTTTACTTTCTTCTTGGCTGATTCCCGATAGCACCGTCGCGATGTAGGCCGGCCTACCTGTGCGTGCCGCAACGCGAGCTCGCCCCACACTGGCCCTGTTTGGATCCATGGGTTAGAGTTAGATTGGGTTAGTTTTGCCAACTCTAACCCTCAATCCTCCAAACGGGATAGGTTAGATTGGGTTAGATGCATCTAACCCACCCAAAAAGACTATCCCCTCCAAGGGGTGATTATTAGGGTTAGTTCTCTAGGGACCATAGGGCCATGCACACTCGATCCGGCGCACTAAAGTAGGGTCAACACTAAAATATTTTTATAGTGTATGTTTACGTAAAATATTGTATGGATAAATTAAACTTATCGTGTTTTAAATGTTTGGATCGAAAATTGATTTATTTTACTCATTTGTAAGGAGGCCACACAAGAGCTGGCCACACAAAATCCGGTCGTAAAGGAGTTAAAAATAGCTTTTTGTCAATCTAACCCTAGCATCCAAACACATAAAGAGTTAGAGTTAGTTCGAGGGTTAGAATTGGATTCTATCCAACTCTAACCTCTAACCGAGTTAGAGTTTCCAAACAGGGCCACTGCCGTGTGCCACCACTAGCTCGCTTGCCGCGCCCGCGCGACGCCAGCCCTACGGCACCGGTGTGACGCGCGGAGCCCTGCCCGTGCGCGAGCCCGCACGCCATGGCACGAACTCCCCTGCTCAGGCCTGCAACCGGCAGGAGAGAATGGCGGCAACCTGCGCACGAAAATGACGTGGAGGATAACGGACTACTGGGTTGGATTCGGATAGAAGCACGCGAATTAGATTCTCTATTAAGAAACTAATTACCGTAAGCCTCGGTGGATGGTTTTATCGATGTTTTTTAAGAGTGTCACATAAGCAATAGAGTTTCGGTTTGTTAGATGAAAATGGTCACTCTCGGGGTGCGTTTGATACGGCTTATAGAAGTGTTTATTGAAACTATTTATGCTCAATAAGCACTTTGAAGTGCCAAACAACAAAATAGCAAAACTGCTTATGTGTATAAACACCTATAAGCACTTTGCAATTTTGTACTAGCATGCACTTTGAGTGAAGCAGCAAAACGTAGCTTATAGTGCTTATGTGTGTGAATAAGCAGTCTTGGTGGATAATCATAAGTAGTTTTGTCAAACGGTTTGACTGCTTATGTATAATAAGCACTATAAACAGTTTTGACATAATAAGCACTATAAGCAGTATAAGCACTATAAGCACTTTGTATATAAGTCGTGCAGACGCAGCCTCAATGCACAATGTCATTTTCGTGGTTTCATAAGCATACCATAACATTAAATTCTTGTATTGGGATTGGTCGAAATAAATTGAGGTGAAACTTTTGTGCTCTCAATACAAGTTTCAATTGAGTCTCATACATATGAAACAGTGCCATGTGGGTTTCATCCTAACGAAACTCTTTCATCTCTTTCATATCAATTACCTTGTTATCGGTTACTCGGGAACCAGGATCCCCATAACCACCTATGAGCCAGTCAGCACGGCCTAGTTAGGACAGGTCCACAAGCGAAGGAGGCCCGTGACGGCCCAAGCGAGGGCGGGGCGTGCCCGAGAAGCCGGCGTGAGTGGGCGGCGCGGCATGCCCCCGAAACCCTAGCGCGCCGCGCCGTGCGAGACGTGACCACGGGACACGCCACGACGAGGGAGACCGAACTCCTCTCTTCGCCTCCCGCACGTGACGCGTGGCACGCCCGCAGGGATCGCCACGACCGGGACCCGAACTACCCCGCCCGGGGAAACGACGTAACGGCGGGCAATTACGCCTTGCCTCTCCAACGGAGCAGCGGGAGGAGGGAGGGTCCGGTACAACGAGTCCCGTCATGCCCCCTCCTAACGGACCAGCCAGCGCGGCGCCGCGCCTCGGACAAGGAGCTCCTTGAATTCTCGTGTCGAAGATGGATTCAGACTAGCGACCGGAACATTTAGGCAAAAGGCACCGTAGCGCGTCCCCCTTGAGCTATAAAAAGGGGAGCCCCGACCATGAAATAGACAGACTCTCTCAAACCCTAGAACTCAAGAACACCATTGTAATCCTTTGAGCGCAATACGCACTAGACAAGCAGGACGTAGGGTGTTACGCCTAAACGGCGGCCTGAACCTAGGTAAATCGTGTGTCCCCGTGTGTTCCCCGGATACTTCACCTTGATCCTTGACTCCCGATCCTCTCTCAAGGGGCGGTTTGGCTAACCTCCCATAGCTGATTGCTTAACACCGACACTTGCCATGTCAGCAATTTAGCTGATGTGACACCTCATTTAATACAAATGAAACTCCCACTCGAGAATGACTTAAGACCATTCTCGGTGGCCTCTTTCATCTTACGTTTTCTAAGTATGACACGTCGGCTTTCTAGTCTTGTTATGTGAAATAGAAGTGCATCTCTCGCGCACTATTTCATTTCATAGTTTCAAAGGCCAAGCAAGACATTAAATAGTTGGATAGGTGTATCAATGGGAATCAATTTTTTTGTACATATGAGAGGAAAGGAGTCTCACTGCACCTTTATTCTGCTTTCATCAACTTGAAAAGAATGTCACCACCCTTTCATTCTAATGAAAGGCTTCACTCCTCTTTTACAATTAATATTATGGCGTGTCTTCTCTTTTGTTGATGTGTTATCTAATAAATATCAAATGAAAGACGACTGAGAATGGCCTAATACTCATTACTAATGGATGGTTGGATTGAATGTATGATACTTTAAGAATACTAGTAAAGGTGCCTCTATTTTACTAGGTCCATAGGTACTTTTTGAGCCACAAGTCATACCTTGCTAGGCCAAAAACAATGATGCCCTACCTATTAATGTGTGTTCCTAGCTTTTCTTAATCCTTGTGTCTATGACTAAAATAAAATAAGATGGAGGTAGTGTAGCTAATTAATTTTAGTTTATACAGACTCCAAAGAGAAGGAATAACAGGTGGATTAAATTTAACCCAACCCATGGACTAATTTTAATCCAGCTTATTATTAGTCCGGACTAACAATTAGTCTATATATATCTATTATTACCAATAGTATAATTTCGATGAGGTCGTCTACGCCTCCCTCCTCCAAAACCCGTCGGTCGGCACCCTTCACACTCGCGTAGCGGACTCCGCCTCCCCAAGCAGCAGCTACCGCATCGGTGTCGTCCTCCTGTCCGTCGCCTGCCCCCTTCACGGTCATGTCGCGGACTCCTCTCCCCGCAAGCAGCAGCTAACGCGTCGGTGTCGTACTCCTGTCCGCCGCCACAGCATAGCGCCCTCCTCCTCTTCCCCAACAGCAATCACCCCCAAAATCCTAACGGAGGCGACAGCCAAGAGGAGGAGCTGGTCGACGACACGCGCTCGCGACAAAAAGCCGTGACGCCACCTTCGAGATCCACTTTGGTCGCACGCGCCCGCTCGCGAGGTAACGCGCAACGCGACCTAGCTAGGGTTTACTCGTACGCCGCCACCACCGTCATGCCATCCCTCCGACTCCGTCGCTGACTCCTCCTCCCCGAGCAGCAGCTACCGCATCGTTGTCGTCCTCCTGTCCGTCGCCCGCCCCCTTCACGGTCACGTCACGGACTCCTCCCCCAAGCAGCAGCTAACGAGTCGGTGTCGTCCTCCTGTCCGCCGCCACAGCATAGCGCCCTCCTCCCCTTCTCCAACAGTAACTATCCCCAAAACCCCAAAATCCTAACGGAGGCGGCAGCCAAGAGGAGGAGCTGGTCGACGACACGCGCTCGCGACCGAAAGCGGTGACCCCGCCTTCGAGATCCACTTTGGTCGCACGCGCCCGCTGGCGAGGGAATGTGCAACGTGACCTGGCTAGGGTTTGCCCGTACGCCGCCGCCGCCATCATGCCATCCCTCCGCCTCCGCATCCACGAGCGTCTCTCTCACCCGAGCAGCAGCGAGACCTCCTCCTCCCCGACCCCGAGCAGCAACATCGGCTCCGATCCGCTGTCCTCGGCGAACTCAAGCTGCTCCCACCCCGAGCAGCAATCTAAGGGTGCGTTTGGTTGGGCTTTTTCTGGCTTTGGCTTTTCCAAAAGCCGGTAGCCCAACCAAAGGGGTTGGCTGCCAACAAAAGCCAAAGCCAAAAGCAGCTTTTTGCTAGTTCATTTCTGAAAGCAGGTGTGGAGATGCTTTTTCTAGCTTTGGCTTTCACAAGTTTGAAGAAATTACCTACATATATATATATATATGTATGTATATATATACATGCAATATATATGTTATATGACATTTATTTATTTATATACATATATCTTATATAAATATTGTGTTTACTTATTTATTTATATATATCTTATATATATATATATATATATGTTTATATGTATAAGATATATATAAATAAATAAATATATGTTTATATGTATAAATATTTTTTAATTCATATGTATATGTGTGTGTATATATATATATATATATTTATCTATTTATTTATTACATGTATATATGTTATATTATATATACGATATAAATAAATATATAAATATAAAATGTATTATACATATATTTGTATGTATATGTGTACGTATATATGATGATAAGTAGGGTCTCGCTAGTAAATTTCGAAAAGCCACAGCTGTTTTACTAAACGACTTTCAGTTTTTTCACAGCTCATAACCCATAGCTGCTTTTTCCACAGCCCACAGCCCACAGCAGCTTTTGCCACAGTCACAACCCAACCAAACACACCCTAAAGCGCCGCGCCCGCGTTCCGCGAGCTCCGCGGCCGTGTCGTGCTCGTGCAGATCGCCAACCTAGCGCGCAGCGAGGGCCACAATGTGCAGGGCGAGGCCAGGGCTATCAGCGCCCGGGTCAATGAGTGCTTTGGCTCCCCGGGTACGCCCCCGTCATGCTCATCGACGCCGCAGCAGTCCACACCATTGTGTTCTTTTGGTGGAGGTGTTGTTCCATTGTGTTCAGGTTTGGACTACTCCCACGAAGGGACATTGGAGATTTTGGGAGGCTAAGGCCGGTGGGATCTTTGATAACGGCTATCTACAGGTATGTCTCTCTGTTTTGTGTCTTTGAAAACAGTTTTTCAAAGGAAATACAGAGTAAAATGGTAAAAGAAAGAAGAAAAATGCTTTAGCTTATCTTGCATTTTCTTTTGTCAAATTCCTCTTTGAAAATTTGTTTGTATAGATATGAATGTGCCATGTAAAATATGTGATCTTTTGGGTTAAAGTAAATCTCAGAACTCTAGATGACAAATAGAATGAAAAAAGTATGAGTTAAGTTTTTGTTTTACCTGTAGATTTTGATTTATGCATTGCGGACCATTTTGTTTTAGTTCAAGTTTTTAGTTTCAGTGTTCATGATTGCAGGATTGGCTTCCAGACCCCAAAAATGAGTTACTCGGTACAGGCAAGGATGGGAGGCTTCCTCATTCTACTCCAACCAATAAATGAAGAACTTGCAGCATGTTATAAAGGTAAAACTTGCAGAAGCATGTGTTTAGTTTGAGTTGTGAGTATAAATACGAAAATGATTTGTTCTCTCAAAAGTAAAAAAATAGGCTAAAAGTTGATTCTTCCCAAATCTGTTATTACTTCTTAGCTGTGGTTGACCATGGTCGAGAAACAGCCATTTGTTGCTTAGTGCATATAAATAGTAACCATGCCCTTTAATTGTTGAGCATATGTTGGTCTGAATTAGACAGCAGGATAATAGAAGGTAAACTATATATGTTGCAAGAACCAAATCAAGCAGTTTCAAATAGTGAGGAATCAATGTGTTTAGCACAGATAGGAAGCCAGGAATTAATGGTTTTTATTCTATCGGAAAATGTAATGATATCAAATTCGATGGGGCATTATATGAATTTAGAAAATACCCGCTTAGTTACCTGTAATTTTATTTTATACTAGGTTTTTCTACTGTCATGTTGTAGCACCATTTGCCATATTACTGTTCTGTCTGATGCATAGCCAAATGATTCTTGGTATTGTATCATATCTACCATTATAAAAAAAACAGTGTTTACATCTACATAAACTAAACCTAAGCCCTCTTTATTTTAACTTTAGATTGTAATAACTATTTTATAGTCCTATAAGTAAATAAAAGATTTTCCTAAAAAAAGTAAAAAAAAGATGAAACAAAGGATCAACCCACAGACTGGTTCAGATAGTTGGATGGTGAGATTTGACTTGTGGGAATCAGAAGGTGAGTCTTGATAAATTAGCTACTTACTCTACTGTATTTCAGGTCACATCATCTTTCCCATCTTCTATGTTCAGTTAGAAGTTTGCTTTGTACTACATCATGGTGTCTCTATTGCTTGTAATTTATCTACTCTGCCATGTGTGGGCTAATGCATTTGTTCATTCAATATTCATGAATATTTTCCATAAGATTGCCTCATAAATTATTTTCCATATTATAACCACCTTTTCATTGCAGTAAAGAGTTACTGTATGGGGACATTGTGTGCAAAGCTTGGCAAACTAAAGCCATTGTGGCCAGGAGTGCTTGCTGACCCAACCCAACCCAACAGGCTGCACCGAGGCAATGCCACCGCAGCCTCACCATGGTGTCATGCTTTGCGTGATGCTGTTCGGCTGGAGCACAGAACTCAGCAATGAAAAGATATAATTTATTAATGATTGTTTTCTTAGAGTTGACTGAATTGAACAATGTGCTTTCCTGTTGTGTAGCAAATTGAATTTTAAGTCTATTTTTTATGAGTACGTATGTTCATAACACTTGCTCTTTTATTAATTTGTAATGACAGATATAGCAGAAGCTGAGGTTATCCCTATGAGGTTGGCACTTGCCCAATTTGCTGCAGTACTTACAATGCATATTGTTAAGCTGCAATCAATTTTTTTGTAGAATTCAACACTTCTTAGGTTATAAAGTTATCTTGTTTCCTTCAAAGACATCGAGACAAAGAGGGGCAAAAGTAAGTAGCATCAAAACTCAAATATGTTACACACCTTATCACGGCAACCTATCAGGACGCAGGGAGGGATGGGGTATTCATGATCAAATCTTGAAGGGAAGTACTAGTAATTTTTATTTTTATGTTGCTTTATTATGTTGTATGATAAAGCAACATGATATGTATCTTATAAGCTTGCAAGCTAAAGGATACTAAGACATAAAAATAAAGACAATATCTCCTCATCCCTGTGCATGAAGTTCATCGAGCCATCGAAGTGGTTGTCCTCCATTATGGCAAACGAATTTGAAGTAATATTTATTTGGATACGAGCATTGAGCAATAATCAGTTAGTTCTTTATGACTATGACATGTTATTAAAAATATTATTTTTCTACATTTCTAATGATTATTACATATATTTGCATGAATAAAGTATGAATAGCAAATTGCCCGTAGCAACACACGGCCACACTGCTAGTATATATATACAAACATGCTCTACAATTTTAGCCTTCTCATCTTCCAACAACCCAAGACGGGTGTGCAATGCCGCCCTGACGGTCAAGATTTTCCTCAGGGCACAGCACGATGTCATGAAAACATCCGCTGCTCTGCTCATTCCGTCTTTCGAACCCCACGATCTCAATCTCTCTCAGGTAGGTGTGGTCTTTTTTCAAGTAGTTGTCCTCTAGTTGTAATGTCTCCCATGATGGCTAAAAATCTGAAAAATAAAGGATACCTACGAAGTTTCATATAAATGAACAAAACTGTGACATCCCATGTCACGATTAAGGCTAATCCCGTAGTTAGTACCCTAATCACCTCACTATTGAAGTACTAATGCTAATTACCCAAAGGAAAAGAAGATAAATAAAAAGGGAAAAACCTACTCCTAAACCCTAGCCCTAACCAAAATGCAAAAATTATAAAAACACTACCCACATATTTTTGCACCACTGGATTGCTCATGTAAAAAGATGAATTTACAGTATTTTCACCAAATTTTTGAACAAAGTTTTGAAAGCCCAAAAATTCAAAATTCAAATCTAAAACACTGCTACTTGTGAATTTTGTATGAATTTTTGGAAGCAAGTTTAGAACTTCGAACTAAAAGATGAAAATTAGAGCACATCATCCTGAGTCTTCCCATATTTTTGGTTTTATTTTTGGAGCACCAGAAGTATGAATTTTTGTCAAATTACCGAACCACAGTTTTGAAACTCGAATTTGGATCTCGAGCTACGGTTGCCCCCTGGGCAATGGCGACCGGACCGCCGGTCCGGCCAGCCTGGCCGCCGCCCCGCGTGCGCCCTGACCTGTCCCGTCGCCACGCCGCTCCCTGGCCACCTCCCCAACTGCCCACGTACCCGCCGGCCAACAGGAACGCGCCGGAGTTACTCCTCTCCGCCCTGGCCGCCTGCCCCCTCTGCCGCCGTCCTCCCGCGCCGATAATTGGCACGGAGGCCAAGCTCCCATCACCCATTTTCGCCTCAAACCGCTCCCCCAACTCGCTCTGCTCCTCCCCGCACCGCCAGCTCTCCCCCTCGGCCGCCACAGCTCGCGCGCGAGGAGAAATCGCCGCCGCCGCCATTAGCGCCACCAGGGACGCCGCCCGGGTTCCTCCGTCTAGGCAAGCCGCTCTTTCCCCCTCTTTCCCCCCATCCGGTGCGCAGGCAACCCCTCCGCCCTCCCTCACGCTCGGGCTCACTGTCGTGCAGGCGCCACCTCGATTTTGGAAAGAAGTCTCGGACCACCGCCGCCGTTCACCACCACCTCTCCGACGAGCTCTTACTTCCGGCCCTCCTCCGCGCCGTCCGACCGCACGCCGTCGACCCCTACATCCAGGTGGTGCTCACGGGCCTCGTCCCACCTCTTCTCTCCCTCGCGTGTCGCACGCGCGCCGCCGCCGCAGCCTCCCGAGCGCCGCCGCTCGTCGCACCACCGCTCGGCCGTCGCGCGGACCCCTCGTCACCACGCGCGTGTTCCCCGCACCATGCGCAGCATTTTCCCCAGAGGCCGGAGCATGAGCTCCAGCGCAGCGCCACCGCGGCGAACCTCGCCGGCGCCGGCCACCGCCGCCGGAGCGCGCGCCGCCTCTGTTTTTAAAAATGAACCAGTGGCAAATCCGTAAATACACCCGAACTTCATTCGAGTTTGAAAAATCCATATCTCGCGTTTGAATCGTCCAAAAATTGCAAACTAAAATGTTTTGGAAACTAGAAGACCTGTACTTTCATAAAAGTAACATGAACTCCTCAGATCTGGTCATTTTCACATTTTTATAAAAATGACAAAAGTCAACCCCTGAAAACTTAACTAAGCCATAACTTTAAAAATATAAATCCAAATTAAAAGCCACTTGGCCAAAGTCTTCACCCTGGCACACATGAATTTTTGGCACTGGAAGATCTGCATTTCATTTCATATTTTTCAAGTTATTGCATTTCTTGCATTCTCTGTATTTAATTTTTAATTAATTCTGTATAAATTATTTTTGCATGAAACTTGGCAATTAATTTCCTTTTGGTACTGTGCATAGGTAGAAAATCCCATTTTAAATTTGGAGCATGTTAAGTAATGATTTTTGTAAACCCTAGATCTAAATTTCATAAGGGCCATTTTCAGCACAAGCATGATTAGTTTATGTCGTTAAGAATCATGATCATGCATGTTTATGTAATTTCTACTGTTCCTTATGTCCTTTAGCACCTCATGGCAGGTTTAGTCAAAAGGTTTCATGTATTTCACCTACGTATGAATTTTGAAATCAAATTCCTATTCTAAAAGGGAATCGTCATCGCATGTGATGTCAAAATACATAAGCCTAGATTTCTTCGTATTGCACTATAAAAACTTGCTAAAATATTAGTGCTAAACCCACACTAACCACAGCACTCGTGTCTATGCCACCAAGTCATTACTCTTTATGATGGTATGGTTATGCTTGCTCATGTAATTGGGTTCCGTAAAAGAAAACAAGAGACATGTCATGCTTATTAGGGTTCGAACAAACAAACTTTTGAATTACATACTCATATGAATCTTTACAAAACAGCACCCATGCATTACTCTCATCATCGACCTTGTATTCATATGACTTACGCATTGCATTTCATTCCTTAGGTGACGACGCCGAATTGATCCCGCCGGAAGAAGCTATCGCCACGCTCAACGCTTGTGAGGCTAGTGCTAACTTCGATCACTCTCAAGGCAAGCCCCGGTGCATTCCTATTATTTTGAAATGTCTTCTTTTATCACTATATTAAGGATGATGAATGTGCATTTAAGTTTAGGCGTTGATTGGGAATCCACATGCATAAAGTCCTATATATCCTATGTCGCTTATGTGTCATATCCTCGTTAGAATTGCTATGCTATGGTTATGGAGTCAACGATAGATTGGGGATCTCACTCATGGCTTATGATTAAATGTGAACATGATGAATGTGGTTAAAAAATTGAGAACACCCCATTGTGGCTCCGCGAACAAGTTTGAGTTGTGTACCACTTGCATACCTTTCTTATGGGGATTGGTAAACCTATGTAGCTTGTGAGTTGTGAGGTGAGCCGGATATCTCACCGACCCGGAGGTGATGTGTTTGGCACGGTGGTTGCACGGGTTGAGGACCGTTGGAGAGTACATGGGTTAAGCCTTGGGCGCGTTGTTGAACGGTCGCAAGGGGGACGTGTACTCGGGGTCGGTGGCCCCGTGTTTTACTTCATGATGAACTCGCGAACGGTGGCCATACGTGTTCTTAAATGATGCGTATGTCGTGCATTTGGGTTCTTTCCTGCAGGATTAATAATTCGATAATTATCGCCGTTTCCTCTCGGTTAATGAGTACCACTTGATTCGAGCAGTTCGCAATGTGTAGTAATGGAAAGAGATTGAATAGCTTGCTGTTTTGTATTGATATTAAATTGTATTGCAAACTATTGTCTTGCTAGTATGCTCACTAAAGTTTCTTTTATGCAATAACCCTATTAATTTGGCTAAGTAATAAATTGCCAACCTAATTAGCATAGGTGCTCTTTACGCAAAAGGCCAAGTTAAACCGGTCAAGCCCCATGCATCTAGGAGTCGGTCTTAGATGGCCAAGTTGACGGGTAAGACTTGCGGAGTATGTTAGATACTCGGGCTTTGCCACTTCATGTTGATTTACAGGTTTCCCGCAAGCCGGTTTTTGTGATTGTTGTGGTAAGGTGGTTTGGGATGGAGAAGAGCCCAAAGAGTGGACCATTGAATGGGTCCCTAGCTCTCCGACCCATGATGAGTGAGCCATGGCCTAGGCCGGCATGGTTCCCTTAAGTTATCTACGTATCGTCGAATTATGTATTTCGCTTCCGCACTTTAAATTCGAACAAAGATCATGGTTATGTAAGACTTAATCTCGAACCTAATGTATCTTTTATTCGAACTCTATGTTGTAATCAAGACTTAATTATGTAACCTTGCAAATCGTGTATGCTTGTTAATGTGATGCTATGCATGGTTGCTTCGTCAATCATCTCCCAAGGCGATCCGTACCACACTTAACTATCTTTCGGGATAGGGGTGTGACACGTGGTATCGAGCCGACTTGGGATTTGCGTCACGCTAACACTCATTCTAAAAATCTTAAAACCCGTTTTTGAGTCACGGTGAGGTACGAGTCTAGATAGAAAGGCCAATATAAGGACTATATAGAATGGTGGCAAAACTAACCCCGTGTTATGGTTGTTAAATATTTTGCAACTACGGCTTGAGCAAAGGTATGTGATTGAGTGTTGTCAATTTTCGCATGATATTATTGGTGTGACTCGAATACACTCTTATTCGAGAGCTCTCCATGTGAGGCGAGGTGACATGGATTTATTTTTGGCTTGTTTCTTTTAAATTTGATGTAATGTTTCTGGAATCCATCTCTTGCAGGTACATAACAACGTTTTAGCTCGTGTAGTATCGTGTGAGAGGTGTGTGTGTGCCACCGATGCGCTTGTCCGATATTCGTATCGGCGGGCGCGGTATTTTAATTTTTGTGAGGACGTACGAGACGACATATTGAGCATCCCTCATCCTTGCATATCATGTCATCATGTCAAACATATGCATGTGAACTCATATAAATGGAACAATCACCAAAAATTTGATCACCTAGCTTAACTCTCACAAAAGGTTGAAAACCGAAACCACTAAAACATGGCAAACCGTGGCAGATTTCTTGACTTTCGCAAAAATGAGCATAACTTCCAAGTTACTTATCCAAATAAGGCAAATAAGGACTTTCTGGAAAGCTTGTATTATGCACTACAACAATATTCTAGTCTCAGGTCTTGCAAAAATCTGGAACGTAGCTAGAATTGCCCATTACAGAGAGCTGTTCTGGAATTTTCAGAATGTGCTCCGGTTCTGTCCCTGTCGTAGATCGTGCATAACTTTCAAACGACAAGTCGGATTGAGCTGTTCTAGGATGCGTTGGAAAGATTAAGAAATTGTCTACAACTTTCGTAACAAAACAAAAGATTGATTCAGCCCAGAAACAGGAGTAATCATCGAGTTTCGGTAGCATGTCAAATCTGTCCAGAAAAAATGGAACCGTGTTAGGATTGTGCGAAAAGTTTTGTCGCATTCTTTTGCTAAGTTGGTGCCATTCCCTCATTCATGCTTTACTTATTTAGCATGTTTTGTTGTTGGATCTTGAGTTTTGACTTGTGTTTCAAAATTCTCCGACAGATGGCCCCCGGCAAGCTCATGTTGGACCGTGAGAACCTCGCGAGGCGGGTGCTCGAGTTGGAGCAGGAGCGTGCTGCCCTGCAGGCCACCCTCGCCACCCGCGACGCCGAGCTTACCACCCGCGACGCCGAGCTCGCCGCTCGCGACGCCGAGCTTGCTGCCCGCACCGCCGAGCTAGCCGAGCGCACTACCGAGGTGGATACCCTCCGTACGCAGCTCGAGTATAGCGAGACGGAGCGTTGGAACTTCTTCGAGCAGCTCCACGACGCCCACCTTGCCCTTGAGGGCAATGGAGCCGCCGCTCTGCAGGCCACGCTTGATGAGCGTGATGCCCAGCTTGCCGCCGCGAATGAGGAGAACTACGTCCTCTCCGGCCAGGTGGATGCCCTTCTCGAGGAGAAGGATGAGTTGGATGTTACTCTCCTGGAGGCTCGGGGCGCTAGGGATGCTTTGGAGGGAGACCTCCAGAACGCCCGGGCGACCATAGCGCATAACAACGCTACCATTGAGCATCTCCAAGCCGCCAACAACGCCCTGCACGCCATCCTTAATGGCGGACCTCCCGAGCCACTTGAGATCATCCCACCCGAGGAGGATGTGGAGATGAGTGATGGCGAGGATGTTTCCGACGTCGAGGACGGAGCACCACCCTCTCCCATGAGGGATGACGCCGACTACTACGGCGATGACGACGAGTAGTTGTCACGACCGGTGGTCGTAGCTCTATGTGTGTAGGATTTGTAATCTCGTGAGGCATGTAACCGTGTTGGAAAACGATCCGCGTGTTGTTAATTAAGCTCTCCGAGATTTGTGTGTGTTTGTGGGTCGCATGTGATGTAACCTAAGACCGTGTTGTATCGGATTCGTGGTTTCCCGTGTATCAAAAATTTCTGTCATGTTGCTACTATGTTGGAATCTATGGAATATGTGTGTTGCCAATGCATTATGCTTATTTCATCAATATTTTCTTCGTACATGCAATCTGAAATTTTTGGTCCCTTATGCCCAATGTCATGTTTTCTTGCTATTTTAGCTCTTGGTCTAATGAGCTAACGTGAGAAAATTTTTCATGCATGACAGATGGTGAATACCCGCCGTGGTGAAGCTTCCGGAAGTGGGCATGGTGCGAGGGAAGAGCAACTCCCCAACCCTCCACCCCTCACGCCGTTGGAACAACTCGTGTCCAACCAAAACGAGATGTTCCGCTTGTTCTTTGCAAGTCAAGCCAATCAAGGACAAGGCCAAGGACCGCCACCCCAAGGGCCGAGGAATTCCACCTATGCCGACTTTTGGGCCACTCAGCCGCCCAAGTTTGGTGAAGCTACTACCGATCCGTTGGAGGCGGATAATTTTCTCCGCATCATTGAGTCGAAGTTTGCTCTCCTCAATTGCACATCGGAGCAAAAGGTTCTCTTTGCAGCTCAGCAACTTCGTGGCTCCGCTAGTGCATGGTGGGCAAGTTTCACCGCCGCACTTCCCGCCGGTACTCAAGTGAACTGGCCGGACTTTTGCACCGCATTTCGCGCGCATCACATTCCCGCCGGTCTCATGAAGCGCAAGTTGCAAGAGTTCCTTAGCTTGAAGCAAGGTGCCGGAACCGTGCAAGAGTATGCACGGAAGTTTAACTACTTGGCTCAATATGCATCCTATCATGCCGACACGGATGACAAGAAGAAGGATTGCTTTCGTTCGGGGCTAAGCCCAAAGTTACAAGATCGCTTGGCTCAAGTCACTACCGGCACGTTCAATGACTTGATGAGTGCCGCAATCGTGCAAGAAGATGCTATCCGTGCTCACCAAGAGGACAAGAAGAGGAAGCGTGCCGTAGGAAATCCATCCGGCTCCGCTCCGCCCAAGTACAAGCTAGCTATCACCTCCCCGACCGGACAGAAGTTTCGGGCCGCATTGCCGCCGACGGGGGCTCACGTCGGTTTGTGCCGCAGCAGCACCACCACTCCCACGGTGGAAATCAGCAGCATACCACCTCGTTCCGCCCTCCACAGCAGTAATACCAAGGTGCTAGGCCCGGTCCTCAAGGTCCGTGCTTTAATTGTGGACGTCCGGGTCATTTCGCAAAGGATTGCCGTGTTCCGACACGCAACCCGGGCAACAACAACAACAATGGTTCCGGAAGCGGCAACAACAATCAAAACCGCAATAGGAATAATGGGAATGGGAATCGCAATCAATCCTCCACTCCAAATGCTAAGAATGGCCGAGTCAACTATACCACGGCCGAAGAGATTCAAGCGGGAGAACCGGTACTTTCGGGTATGTTTTCGGTCAACAACCACTCCACTTTGGTTCTTTTTGATTCGGGTGCAACTCATGATTTCATTAGTCAAGCATGTGCAAAAACCTTACAACTCACTCCCACCGTTTTGGATATTCCCTATATCATCACATCACCCGGTGGAAAGATAAAAACAAACCTAGAGTTGAGGCAAGTCCCACTACACCTAGAAAGAAAAATATACCCCTCTTCTCTCATAGTTTTGTGTGGGCAAGGAATAGATATAATTCTAGGTATGAGGTGGATGAAACTCCATAGAGCCGTTCTACATATCGATTCTCGTGAAGTTCACCTAAACTCCCCACTCCATGGTTCATCTATTCTCCGATTGCCCCATCCAAAATTCTCCACTTCAAAAATCTACCATCTTGAGGGAAAACGGATTGAGGATATTCCCGTGGTATGTGAGTTTCCCGATGTTTTTCCGGATGACTTACCGGGCATGCCACCCGATCGGGATGTCGAGTTTAAGATTGAGCTCCAACCCGGTACGGCACCAATTTCCGTAGGCCGTACAAGATGGCTCCCAATGAGCTAGCAATCTTAAAAGAGCAATTGAGTGAGCTTATGGATAAAGGATATATTCGCCCTAGTTCATCTCCCGTGGGGATGTCCCGCTCTCTTTGTGAAGAAGAAAGACAAGACGCTACGTCTATGTGTGGATTATCGCCCTCTCAATGCGGTAACTATTAAGAATAAATACCCGCTCCCTCGGATTGATATTCTCTTTGATCAACTAGTTGGTGCTAAGGTTTTCTCTAAGATTGATCTCCGATCCGGTTACCATCAAATCAAGATCCGAGCCGAAGATATTCCAAAAACCGCATTCTCTACACGGTATGGTCTCTTTGAGTATCTCGTCATGTCTTTTGGGCTCACGAACGCCCCGGCTCATTTTATGTACTTGATGAATTCGGTATTTATGCCCGAGTTGGATAAGTTTGTCGTGGTCTTCATTGACGACATTCTTATTTATTCGAAGTCCGAAGAAGAGCATGCCGAACACCTTCGCATTGTTCTCCAACGACTTCGTGATCATCAATTGTATGCCAAGTTTAGCAAGTGTGAATTTTGGTTGAAGCAAGTGCCTTTCTTGGGTCACATTATTTCCGCGGAAGGTGTCGCCGTTGACCCAAGTAAGGTGGGAGACGTGCTTGCTTGGAAATCCCCAAGGTCGGTGAGACAAATCCGGAGTTTTCTAGGTCTTGCCGGCTATTATCGGAAATTCATTCCCAATTTCTCAAGCGTAGCCAAGCCTATGACAAAATTGTTGGAGAAAGATGCTAAGTTTAAATGGAGCCGTGAATGCGAAGAAGCCTTCCAAACTCTCAAGAAGCATTTAACATCCGCTCCGGTGTTAGCACAAGCCGACATCACCAAGCTGTTTGACGTGTATTGTGATGCGTCCGGCACCGGTCTAGGATGTGTGTTGATGCAAGAAGGTCGTGTCATTGCTTATGCCTCTCGTCAACTTCGCAAGCATGAACAACATTACCCCACTCATGATTTGGAGCTAGCCTCGGTTGTTCTTGCTTTAAAAACTTGGAGGCATTATCTACTTGGAAATTTTGTCAACCTTTACACCGATCATAAGAGTCTCAAATATATCTTCACCCAACAAGAGTTGAATATGAGGCAACGAAGATGGTTGGAATTAATCAAGGATTATGAGTTGGAAATCCATTATCATCCGGGTAAAGCTAACGTGGTTGCCGACGCTTTGAGTCGCAAGGATCAATGCAATCATATTACCGGTTGTTCTAAGGAAAACTCGGAAATTTCAGATTCTAGTGAACCAAGTCTTCGAGTCATCCCCTATGGTTCGTTATATAATCTAGCTCTCATTCCTACCCTTCGTGAGGAAATTAGTGAGGCGCAAAAGAAGGACGAAGGTATGGAATTTATTCGACAAAAGATTGAGAAAGAGGAAGCTACATGTTTCCGACAAGACGACAATGGTGTATTATGGTTCAACCAACGTCTCGTTGTTCCGAAGGATATGGAATTACGGAAGAAAATAATGGACGAGGCACACTTGTCTAAATACTCCATACACCCCGGTAGCAACAAGATGTACCGCGGCCTAAGAGAAAAGTTTTGGTGGACACGCATGAAGCGTGAGATTGCACGGTATGTGGCCGAGTGTGATACTTGTCAACGAGTGAAAGCCGACCACTTGAGAAAGGCCGGATTATTGAACCCATTGAAGATTCCCGTGTGAAAGTGGGAGGACATTGCTATGGATTTTATCGTTGGATTGCCTCTCACATCAAAGAAGCATGATTCAATTTGGGTTATTGTGGATAGGTTAACTAAGTCCGCACATTTCATCCCCGTCCATACTACCTACAATACCAAGAAGTATGCCGAGTTATACATCTCAAGAGTGTTGTGTTTGCATGGAGTACCTAAAACTATTGTTTCCGATCGAGGTCCGCAATTTGTATCTCGCTTTTGGGAACAATTGCATTCTTGTCTTGGTACCACCCTCATTAGAAGCTCCGCATATCACCCTCAAACGGATGGACAAACCGAAAGATTGAATCAATATTTGGAGGATATCTTGAGGGCATGTGCTATGGAAAATAGAGGAAATTGGGATGATTGTCTTCCATTCGCCGAATTCTCGTACAACAATAGCTATCAAGAGAGTTCGGGAATGTCACCGTTTGAAGCGTTGTATGGTCACTCTTGTCGTACACCCTTAAATTGGTCGGAAGCGGGAGAGAGAACTACGTTTGGTCCCGATCTTGTCACCCAAGCCGAAGAGAAGGTTCGACAAATTCAAGCCAACATGAAAGCCGCACAATCCCGTCAAGTGAGTTACGCTAACAAGAGGAGACGCCCCTTGGAATTTGAGAAGGGAGATCACGTTTATCTTCGTGTCTCTCCGAATAAGGGCGTATCCCGGTTTGGAATTAAAGGAAAATTAGCACCCCGCTATATCGGACCCTATCCGATTGTGGAAAAGCATAGCGCGGTTGCTTACCGATTGCAACTACCGGAAAGTCTTGCTCGAGTGCACAATGTGTTCCACGTATCTCAACTCAAGAAATGTTTGAAGCCTCCGATAGATGTGGTCATTTCCGACACCGATCAACTAGAAGAAGATCTCTCCTACCCCGAATATCCCGTCCGGATTATCGATCAAAGCGACCGAGTAACTCGCAATCGCACCATCACCTTCTACAAAGTGCAATGGAGTAACCACACCGAAGAAGAAGCAACTTGGGAACAAGAGGATTTTCTAGAGAAGAATTTTCCCGAGTTCCTCGCGTCACACAAATCGGTAAATTTTCGCACTCCCTCTCCTTAATTCGTAGCGATTCTCGGGACGAGAATTTCTTTAAGGGGGAGGGCTGTGACATCCCATGTCACGATTAAGGCTAATCCCGTAGTTAGTACCCTAATCACCTCACTATTGAAGTACTAATGCTAATTACCCAAAGGAAAAGAAGATAAATAAAAAGGGAAAAACCTACTCCTAAACCCTAGCCCTAACCAAAATGCAAAAATTATAAAAACACTACCCACATATTTTTGCACCACTGGATTGCTCATGTAAAAAGATGAATTTACAGTATTTTCACCAAATTTTTGAACAAAGTTTTGAAAGCCCAAAAATTCAAAATTCAAATCTAAAATACTGCTAATTGTGAATTTTGTATAAATTTTTGGAAGCAAGTTTAGAACTTCGAACTAAAAGATGAAAATTAGAGCACATCATCCTGAGTCTTCCCATATTTTTGGTTTTATTTTTGGAGCACCAGAAGTATGAATTTTTGTCAAATTACCGAACCACAGTTTTGAAACTCGAATTTGGATCTCGAGCTACGGTTGCCCCCGGGCAATGGCGGCCGGACCGCCGGTCCGGCCAGCCTGGCCGCCGCCCCGCGTGCGCCCTGACCTGTCCCGTCGCCACGCCGCTCCCTGGCCACCTCCCCAACTGCCCACGTACCCGCCAGCCAACAGGAACGCGCCGGAGTTACTCCTCTCCGCCACGGCCGCCTGCCCCCTCTGCCGCCGTCCTCCCGCGCCGATAATTGGCACGGAGGCCAAGCTCCCATCACCCATTTTCGCCTCAAACCGCTCCCCCAACTCGCTCTGCTCCTCCCCGCACCGCCAGCTCTCCCCCTCGGCCGCCACAGCTCGCGCGCGAGGAGAAATCGCCGCCGCCGCCATTAGCGCCACCAGGGACGCCGCCCGGGTTCCTCCGTCTAGGCAAGCCGCTCTTTCCCCCTCTTTCCCCCCATCCGGTGCGCAGGCAACCCCTCCGCCCTCCCTCACGCTCGGGCTCACCTGTCGTGCAGGCGCCACCTCGATTTTGGGAAGAAGTCTCGGACCACCGCCGCCGTTCACCACCACCTCTCCGACGAGCTCTTACTTCCGGCCCTCCTCCGCGCCGTCCGACCGCACGCCGTCGACCCCTACATCCAGGTGGTGCTCACGGGCCTCGTCCCACCTCTTCTCTCCCTCCGTGTCGCACGCGCGCCGCCGCCGCAGCCTCCCGAGCGCCGCCGCTCGCCGCACCACCGCTCCGGCCGTCGCGCGGACCCTCGTCACCACGCGCGTGTTCCCCGCACCATGCGCAGCATTTTCCCCAGAGGCCGGAGCATGAGCTCCAGCGCAGCGCCACCGCGGCGAACCTCGCCGGCGCCGACCACCGCCGCCGGAGCGCGCGCCGCCTCTGTTTTTAAAAATGAACCAGTGGCAAATCCGTAAATACACCCGAACTTCATTCGAGTTTGAAAAATCCATATCTCGCGTTTGAATCGTCCAAAAATTGCAAACTAAAATGTTTTGGAAACTAGAAGACCTGTACTTTCATAAAAGTAACATGAACTCCTCAGATCTGGTAATTTTCACATTTTTATAAAAATGACAAAAGTCAACCCCTGAAAACTTAACTAAGCCATAACTTTAAAAATATAAATTCAAATTAAAAGCCACTTGGCCAAAGTCTTCACCCTGGCACACATGAATTTTTGGCACTGGAAGATCTGCATTTCATTTCATATTTTTCAAGTTATTGCATTTCTTGCATTCTCTGTATTTAATTTTTAATTAATTCTGTATAAATTATTTTTGCATGAAACTTGGCAATTAATTTCCTTTTGGTACTGTGCATAGGTAGAAAATCCCATTTTAAATTTGGAGCATGTTAAGTAATGATTTTTGCAAACCCTAGATCTAAATTTCATAAGGGCCATTTTCAGCACAAGCATGATTAGTTTATGTCGTTAAGAATCATGATCATGCATGTTTATGTAATTTCTACTGTTCCTTATGTCCTTTAGCACCTCATGGCAGGTTTAGTCAAAAGGTTTCATGTATTTCACCTACGTATGAATTTTGAAATCAAATTCCTATTCTAAAAGGGAATCGTCATCGCATGTGATGTCAAAATACATAAGCCTAGATTTCTTCGTATTGCACTATAAAAACTTGCTAAAATATTAGTGCTAAACCCACACTAACCACAGCACTCGTGTCTATGCCACCAAGTCATTACTCTTTATGATGGTATGGTTATGCTTGCTCATGTAATTGGGTTCAGTAAAAGAAAACAAGAGACATGTCATGCTTATTAGGGTTCGAACAAACAAACTTTTGAATTACATACTCATATGAATCTTTACAAAACAGCACCCATGCATTACTCTCATCATCGACCTTGTATTCATATGACTTACGCATTGCATTTCATTCCTTAGGTGACGACGCCGAATTGATCCCGCCGGAAGAAGCTATCGCCACGCTCAACGCTTGTGAGGCTAGTGCTAACTTCGATCACTCTCAAGGCAAGCCCCGGTGCATTCCTATTATTTTGAAATGTCTTCTTTTATCACTATATTAAGGATGATGAATGTGCATTTAAGTTTAGGCGTTGATTGGGAATCCACATGCATAAAGTCCTATATATCCTATGTCGCTTATGTGTCATATCCTCGTTAGAATTGCTATGCTATGGTTATGGAGTCAACGATAGATTGGGGATCTCACTCATGGCTTATGATTAAATGTGAACATGATGAATGTGGTTAAAAAATTGAGAACACCCCATTGTGGCTCCGCGAACAAGTTTGAGTTGTGTACCACTTGCATACCTTTCTTATGGGGATTGGTAAACCTATGTAGCTTGTGAGTTGTGAGGTGAGCCGGATATCTCACCGACCCGAGAGGTGATGTGTTTGGCACGGTGGTTGCACGGGTTGAGGACCGTTGGAGAGTACATGGGTTAAGCCTTGGGCGCGTTGTTGAACGGTCGCAAGGGGGACGTGTACTCGGGGTCGGTGGCCCCGTGTTTTACTTCATGATGAACTCGCGAACGGTGGCCATACGTGTTCTTAAATGATGCGTATGTCGTGCATTTGGGTTCTTTCCTGCAGGATTAATAATTCGATAATTATCGCCGTTTCCTCTCGGTTAATGAGTACCACTTGATTCGAGCAGTTCGCAATGTGTAGTAATGGAAAGAGATTGAATAGCTTGCTGTTTTGTATTGATATTAAATTGTATTGCAAACTATTGTCTTGCTAGTATGCTCACTAAAGTTTCTTTTATGCAATAACCCTATTAATTTGGCTAAGTAATAAATTGCCAACCTAATTAGCATAGGTGCTCTTTACGCAAAAGGCCAAGTTAAACCGGTCAAGCCCCATGCATCTAGGAGTCGGTCTTAGATGGCCAAGTTGACGGGTAAGACTTGCGGAGTATGTTAGATACTCGAGGCTTTGCCACTTCATGTTGATTTACGGGTTTCCCGCAAGCCGGTTTTTGTGATTGTTGTGGTAAGGTGGTTTGGGATGGAGAAGAGCCCAAAGAGTGGACCATTGAATGGGTCCCTAGCTCTCCGACCCATGATGAGTGAGCCATGGCCTAGGCCGGCATGGTTCCCCTAAGTTATCTACGTATCGTCGAATTATGTATTTCGCTTCCGCACTTTAAATTCGAACAAAGATCATGGTTATGTAAGACTTAATCTCGAACCTAATGTATCTTTTATTCGAACTCTATGTTGTAATCAAGACTTAATTATGTAACCTTGCAAATCGTGTATGCTTGTTAATGTGATGC
>JAUNZO010005048.1:0-97573 GCA_031894775.1 Chloris gayana | reverse complement strand
AACGTCACGTACTAATCAAGAGGATTATTACGTGGTTAATTACCATAAACTCTACATGGTTAATTACCATAAACTTGGGATTAATTGGCCAGCCAAGCATTGACTGCCATTTAGTGGGCGTCATTAGGAAGGAAACGGCTCCTGGAGGGCGTCGCGCCTATATAAGGCACTCGGAGACGTCCGGATTTCCTCTCTCGATGAAATATTCCCTTCCATCTTCTTTCTTCCTCCCTTTGGAAAACTGTGTTGTAGTGTTGAGTTGTTTCCATCTCGTCGGCCCTTTTCCTTGGCGTGCACGAGGAGGAGGGTGAGCAGAATCTCCGAGCCTTTGCCGCCGTGAAGCCCGCACGAGGGGCGACAATAAGGTTTCTGGGTAGCGCTTCTGCGCGACCGCTCGAAGCTGATCTGCGACGATCTTCGCTGCCTTTTCGACGAACTACGACGTCTACATCGACGGTCTGCTTCGTCTACTTTTTGTGCTAACAGGTGTTAGTGCCGACAAACCCATCGTGAGTCTTCTATGTCTCCTCTGGTCTTTGTCGCTTTTGTTTTCTTGCTGCTTGCGTTAGTTCTGTTATTATGCATGAATATCAATGAAATTTGCCTCAAACTAAAATCTGGTCTAAGAATAATTCGCAATTTTCCAACAATCAAATGCTTTAGAAATATCTAGCTTCAGAAACAGACTAGATACCTTGTTTTTGTGGAGGAGTTTGATTGTTTGCTGGACCAAAATGTAGTTGTCATGTATGCAACGGCCTCGGATAAAAGCACTTTTATTTGTGGAGATCATCGAGTCAAGGAGTGGGGCCAACCTGTTTGCAAGAATTTTTGTCACAAGCTTTGCAAAGCTATGAATCAAACTAATAGGCCTGAAATCCTTGGCCGTGAGTGCTTCTTCTTTCTTAGGGATCAATGTGAGATAGGTATAGGCTGAATTTAGTAACCAAAGTTTCAAAGAATCCCCTTGCTGTAGAGTCAAGATGGCAGCCATAAAATCAAGCTTGATGATCGACCAACATGTTTTGTAAAAACGGCCTGTATATCCGTCCGGGCTCGGGGCGCGATCTCGAAGGTAGATATTTGATCGTTTCCCATGTCTCCTCCTCTCGTAATCGGCTCCTCTAGTGCTGTGAGATCAAACCCCCCTCGGTGAAAGAAATCCAGATCAAGAGTATCTATTCGTGGGAGTGTAGTACCAATAAGATTGTTGAAGAAATCATACATGATGTCTTGCTTCTCTTCTTGACCTGTTACCACATTGCCGTCATGTAACAATTTTGGGATAAGATTCTTCTTTTTCCGGAACCCAACAGTTCTATGAAACAACTCGTGTTAGCATCTCTGTCTTTGAGGAAGCGGATACGAGATCGCAATCGAGCCATCGTGCGCTCGAGGGATGCAAGCCCGAGGTAGAGCCTTTTGGCTTCCTTCGCAACCAATCCTCATCGGAAGTGAGGAGTCGACTATCTTGAGCAATCTCAAGACGATGGAGAATCTCCCGTGCAAGTCCCAACTGAAATTTGATGTGGCCAACTCTTTTCTCGACTCCAAGATTGTAGTGCTCCGGTGAGGCGCTTCGGTTTGATGGAGATCCGTTCTAGCGGACATGTTGGCTGCACCGGCTCATCCTAACTCTACGCCACAACCTCATGAAATCCCTCAATCTTTGGCCAAAAACTTTCAAAGTGGAACCTACGCTTTCCATGCACGCCCTCATTCAGCCCCAACACCAATGGGCAAGTGGTCGGATATTTCGAAGCTAGGCTTTGAAGGATGCAGTCCGGATAGATCCCCTCCCGATCCGAAGTACAGAGAACTCGATCCAATTTTACAAGGGTTGGCGCTTCTCTTTCATTTGACCAAGTGTATCGTCCGCCAAGAAGCGGAATTTCCTGTAAATCATTGTCATTCACAAAACGCCTAGACCGACCCATCATGGCTCTGTGAAGGTTGTCGTTGTTCTTATCCTCGGAAGAATAGATCATATTAAAATCCCCTGCAAGAATCCGTGGTCCATCACACGGACTTCGACTTCCCTTAGTTCATCTAGGAAAGCCACCTTTTCACTATCAAGTTGTGGTCCATAAACCCCCGTGAACCACCAGGACCGATCATTGTGTGATAATCTGATGGAAACCGAGTGTTGATGTACCCTATGTGATGTGAACTAGGGAGTCCCGATCTTCCGAAAGGTTCGGATAACTCTTGATTTGGCGAAGATGTGACACACGTCGATCCGGCTCCCGAACAACACGTTCGAACCCTGCAATCGCAGCACCACGTCCTCTATGGTTATCAACCGGCGTTGCACGGTTGACCTCGCCAAGAAGGCTAATCCCTATCTGCGAATCAAGAACACAAGCAAGAACAAGAAAGAACGCAACAAAATTTGCAGATGTATGATTAATCTCACGAGTTGGGGTCTCACAAACCGATGAACGACGAAACTGTCTAAGCAGAATAATCTAAACAAAACCCAACCCTAACATGGGTGGCGACTGCTGCTAATAAAGACTTGGCGACATGCAAGAACCCCCTGGACGCTTCCCTAATGGGCTCACACGAGATACACGGCCCAAAGGCCAAAAACGGTGACGTAGCACCAAAACAGATTCTCAACGTTCCAATATTTCGATGATTCCCGTCGACTTCGGACGAATTTTGACATGAGACCAGTTCCACTGGAAAGGTTATGAAATTATCTTTCCATCCATATGTAGAACGTCCAAATCCGACATCGTATGTGATCTGTGGGTCTATTTTAATTCGGACTGTTCCTGGACTCCGAAACAGACTCGAAGTCGACTTCATTTAGGCCTCCACAATGCCTTGCACCCTCTTGCTGGACCTCCACGCCTCCAAACCCTCTTCCATTCATATTATGGTCCTCTCGTTGATTCCTAATCATAATAAAATCATTAGATAGCAAATCATTCTTAAAATTATGAAAGGAAAGACTTAGGGACAAGCTCACATCTAAATTCAATTGTCGGGCACGAGCTCTAGTGATTGGTCCTTGAATGTTCAGCGGAGGAGTGTCATTTATATCCAAAGGAGTGATGTCCTCATCACTATGAGTGTCAACTGTGAAAGTGTCACCCCGCCAAGCCACCAAGATACCGCCTCGGGTGCCCTGTGCCGGTAGTATAATATGTTGACGAAAATCACGAACCAAAATAGACATAACATCCCAATTATCAATAAATGCCATCTTTGTCTCTTGGAAGCAGACAATTGATGGGCGATTATCATCTATGACTTTCTGGACATTATCTCATCGAGACCTATCATTTAATCCCTTACATTCCATACTAAGATTTTTTGAAGATCTATTGGGAAAATAATGAGAATCTTGACCTCACTTGTGACAGACTCATGCCACCACCTCCACCTCTCCGGGGCGCGCTTGTGTGTCTTCTGGTAGCTCCTTGCCAAGGAGTGCGGCCAGGGCAGCCACATGCTCACGGCTCAGAGGGTTTTGAAAGAAGGTTGTATACTTCTCCTTTGCTTCCCCAGAAACTCCATTGTTATCATCCGTGAATCCTAGCTGGCGGCATACTGTTTCTGCCGCTTGATGGTTAATTTCGGGAGGCAACTTAGCAATTCTGCGGCTACGCCGAGGAGCATGCAATGAGACTGCAACTTGGCGGCGACGCCGTTGAGCTGCTGGCGCTGGGATCACATAAGGCAGCGTCTTGGAGATTCTGTTGATGAATTCTTGTGATGATTGTCGCGGTGTCAACTCTGGTGGTTGCTGCACTGCTGACACTGGTGGACTCGTGGGAGCAGGAGGCCGCTCAGTCTTGTGTCTACGCCTTGTGTACACCACCATGGAGTCTTGGCCTTGATCTAGAGTCGGTGGGACAGGAACCGGTTCAGCTGGCAACACATCTTCCGCCGGGCGCCAGGAAAGAGGGGAGATGTTGTGTGCGGGTGTTATGCCTGAGTGAGAGTTGTCCACAATATCTTCTGTTCTTTGGGTCTCTTGAGGACTGACAGCGGCTGGAGTAGGCGAGAACTGAAGGTTCTCCTGAAGATGTGCTGCTGACATCTCAAAACGAGCCATCGTGGGAGACACAACTGAAAGTGTGCCTTCTGAGACTTGAAGAGTTGGGGACTATGGGTCCACCAGCTCCTCGGAAATAGATTCTAGTAAAAATGGCTTAGAGGACGGCACAGCTTCCCCTGTTGGCGCCTCAGAATCAAGTGCATCAGCTGGCACATTGTTGGTTACCAGAACAGTGGCTGCATTGAATGGTACAACGAAAGTTGGCCCCTCGGGGTCTGAGTTGCCGACACCCGGAGCACATTGGAGACTATGACCCTGCCCACTGCGGTGTCCTGTTGCGTGCCGAAGATGGCGTTGGGCTCGCCGGAGATGGCGTGGAGCTCGTCAAGGCCAAGACCGTTGATCTCGACAACGACAACCCCCTGCTGCACATTGGAGACTGCGACCCTGGCCGCTGTAGTAGGATAAGGAGAGTTACCGGCACCTGGAACGTCGGCCTCGACGACCACAGCCTCCTGCTGCGTGTCAGAGACTTAGGGCATGTACAACGCCATTTAATTTAGGGGCTCTTAAGCCTACGTGACAAGGATTATTTGCAGAAAACACCTTCTTTTGATGGAGAGGTCAGGCACCGGGCTCTTGCGTCGTTTCTAAGAGAAAAGAGACCTAATGAAGTCGCATAATTGGTCTAGCAATGCAGTTTGCATTTATTAGAAAACAATGCTAAGAGACATTAAGTGGTCTCTCCTTTGTATGATTGAAGTTGTTGACTGTCTTTTAGTATGAAAAATAGTGTCCAAGAGACAACAGTTGTCTCACTGTTGTACATTCCCTTATATCTGTATTCAGTTGTTGTATATGATGCCTCTAGCTGCTGCAATTTATCTCGTGGAAGCTCAGATCAGCCTCAATCGGTTCTCATATAATTTTGAGGAGATAGTTTTTTTATAAGAAACATACACGGCTTTCATACTCATTAGCTCTAGGTAAACCGCCTGATAATAGTTCAAGTACAAAGTTTGGGCTCCATAGGCTGACATGAACAAGGCACATGCAAGCTCAGGCTGCTAGGCTATCTTCTGCAATGTTTATAGGCACTCACAATTTGCCCCTCACATCACCCTTGTTTCTAGCTGACCACCAACGTCACACCCACATTTGATCTGCACTTAGTGTTCCTTTCTTGCCCGATGACCGATGTGCACATTTCAAGTTAGAAACAAGGGTGATGTGAGGGGCAAATTGCACTTGTATGCTAAGATCATCATGCGCTTGTAGAGCTGAAGTAATTCAAGTAGCGAATAATTGATAAAAGAAACAGCATTACTAATAGCGAGATAGAATTTTGGTAATGCTGCGGACGAACTGCTGAGTGCTGAATCTACATTCATATAATCATATACTCCCTCTCTGTTCTTTTCTTGACGTTAGGATAACAAGATTAGTTCATTTTTGAACTAAATTCCTTGTCTAACATCACCCATAAAAAAGAATGGAGGGAGTAAGTAGTCCACGCTCTGCTTATACAAGAACAAGACACGGTGGCGATCGGCAGTTCAGTTCAGAACAGAGGGAGTAGAGAATTTTGGTGGGTTCTCAAGCACCAACTACCGAAGACCTGATATGGAAGGTTTTTTTTTTTTTTAATTCTGATATGGAAGGTTGTAGCGCCTTAGCTGTTGCTTCGCAGGCTTAAACTGGGGACGGGCCCACAAATTGAAATCGCCTCCCCGCAGTGGCCCGTTCGTTTCCTGTACTTTAAAATTTAAGCACTCGTCACATTAAAGAAAATCTTACTATTTATGAATATTTTGATCAATTTAATGACAAATCCTTTTGATAGATTGCAGCTAATTTTACAGATGAATCTAATGAGCTCAATTAATCTATGTTTTGCTAAAGTAATGCTACAAGTAACCATCTTCTAATCATGACTTGATTAACCTTATTAGATTCGTCTCGTGAATTAGTCTAGGGACATGTAATTTATTTTATAATTATAATTATAAAATAAATTACATGTCCCTAGACTAATTCACGAGACGAGATTAGAAGCCGGTTACTCGTAGCATCACTTTAGCAAATATAGATTAATTAAATTTATTAGATTCATCTCGAAAATTAGAATCAATCTACCAAATAGTTTTGTCATTAAATTAATCGAAATGTTTATAAATAATAAGATTCTTTTCGATGTGATAGTGCTAAACTTTATATGGAAGTCCCTAGTTTTCTTGCCTCCGCCACCCCAATTCTGCGCGCCTTCTCCTCCCTCTCTCTCCGATTCCTGATCCGCTTCCCCGGCGACTTCCATTCCGCTTCGAGCTCTGCGCGCGACCATGGGCGTGACGGCGCTCCCGTCTTCTCCGCTCCCACAGCGGGAGGCCGCCGCCGCCGCCCGTGCAGCCTTCGCCTCGCGCCGCTGCCTCCACCCCGCCCGCATCGGGGGCTCCACTGCCGATGCCGCCGCCACCAAGGAGGAGGTGAAACAATCCGGGCCTCTGCTTCACGACGCCGAGCAACCCACGAAGCGCCGCCGCACCGGGGCGGAAGATGCTAGCGCGGCCGCGTGGGGGAAGGCGGCGATTTCGTTGGCGGGGAAGGGCCGCATCAACCGCCTGCCTCTGGCGCTCCATCCTCTGGTAAGTTCCCCACATGAGTCGATTCAGGTACCTGATTCCGTCGATTCTGTCTTGCAGGAGAAGGGGACCAGGCTGAGCCGCAAGGACGAGGAGGAGATCGAGATCGACTTCAGCACCCCGCGCGATATCAGAAATTTGTGAGAATGGTTGATTTCAACGACCCCTGCATCGATTACACAGACGTGTTCAAGTGATCCAGCTCAGCAATTTCAAAACAATATTCAGAGCTGTAGCCTGTTCTGAATTTTTTCAGAAATACAGAACATAGATTGACATTTGTTCCTGGAACCTCAGCATAAATAATTTCCAGACACTTTTTCAGAAATGCAGAACATAGATTGGGCATGTTTCCTTTATTACCACAGTTGCATCTGAAATGTTAAGAAAACAATTTCTTTGTGTTGGTTCTGGCAATTTTTCATTCATCAAGGCACCAAACTTCGGCAGTTCAAGCATAAGAGATGCTGACAGAAAAATGTAAGCATTGACGATATGAGTATGAGCACAGAGCAGTTATATGTCAGGTGCCAACTTATTGCGAGTATAAAATTTGTTTTCTTCTGAAGTAATCAAGGTTAGCTAACATGACTTAGGAATCTAGGATTAAAAAAGAAGCCACAACTGATTCTGAAAAAGAAAGACAATAATTGAGATTTATTTCTACAATCCACTCTTGCCCCCTCGGCTAATGGATTGGTAATTGAGGTTAATTTAGTTGGTTCTGGGAGGCTGGTGTGGGTAAATTACTCCTAATAATTCGTTGTTGCTTGTTTTTCCAATGCTTGTATTTCTGGTTTATATAATGAAGAGGAAGAAGAGAGTACTACGAGTGTCGATGTCGTCAGCATGGTTGCTGTCCGAGTAGCCTACAAATCTGGCTTCTCCGGTACCTCGTGGTAGTTGAGGCTGTGATCAATTGTGCTGGCGATGTAGCGTAGCAGCTGCTTCACTACCCCCATATGCTCCTTACCGGGGCACTCCATAAAGCGGCTCGGATATGATGTCGGGCTTTGTGTGGACCAGGTACTCGAGGCTTCCGACCAGCCGCCGATATGCCGTGGCGTCAACCTCCTCCATTGTGTTGTTCCGGTTCAGCTTGAGTCGTGTCTCCACGGGCGTGGCCGCGGGATTGCAATTTTTCATTCCAGCGCTCTCGAGGATCCGCTTGGCATAGGCACTCGGATTCAACTTGATTCCTCCGAAGCATGCTAGCGTACCTCGATCCCCAAGTAGAAGGAGAGGAGCCCAAGGTCGTTCATAAGGAACTGTCTCTTCATCTCATCCTTGAACCAGCCAAATCTCACCGGAGTCCGATCCAGGTGATGACCAAGTCGTCGATATACACGCCAACAAGCGGCCGCGCGCCACCAAGGTTGCGTCCATAGACAGCGTGCTCGTGGGCGTTTTGCTCGAATCCAAGAGACTTCAGCCGTGGCGTCGAGTCGTGCATTCCATGCGCATGGTGTTTGTCGCAGGCCGTAGAGCGCCTTCTTCAAACACAACACCTTCCCTTCTTGCCCGGGGATGACAAATCCCGGAGACCGCGACACATACACCTCCTCAAGAACACCATTGAGAAATGCTGATTTCAGATCCATATGATGCACCGACCATCCCTCATGAGCTACGAGAGTAAGGAGCAGCCGTACAAAATCGAGGTGTGCAACTAGAGCAAAGACTTCATCAAAGTCGATCCCTTGCGCTGCTGCACATATCCCTTGGCAATGAGGCGCGCCTTATACTTGATCACAACGCCAGCCTCGTTCTTCTTGAGCTTAAACACCCAACGTAGGCCAATTGGGCGATGGCCGCGGGGTAAATTCATGAGCTCCCACGTGTTGTTCCTCTCGATGGAGTCCATCTCCCCTTCATGGCAACCCGCCATGCCGCGTCACGCTCCGCCTCAAGCAAAGGAACTTGGCTCACCACCATTCACAAGGAGGGAACCAGTGCCAAGTTCGCATTGAGCCTCACTAGGGACCGGTGCATCCCAAATGATGTTGTAAATGGCACGGTACCGCATCACCTCGTCATCGTGGTATGCGTACACCCGCTTGTCATCGTTAGACAGTGGGGACACAACTTCAGGTGATAGTAGTGCTGCAACAGGGCTTGGTGTTGATTGTTGAGGCGAGGGGGGGGGGAGGGGGGCTTGACGAACTTGGAGTAGGAGTTGCTAAAACCGTTGATCCTTCCGGTGATGTAGTCAAAACAGGGAACCGTGGAGCTGGTGTTGGTGAGGCCGACGTAGAGGATTCAACTCCCCTAGCAGCTGCAGACGATGTCGTGGAGATCAAGTGCTCGACGATGAAATCGCTGCCGAGCGTAGTTGAGTCACCGGCTTCCCAATCTCAACTTGCTGCCTCATCAAAGATAGCATCGCACGTGATGTGCACGCGGTTGTTCACCGGATCATAGGCGCGATACCCCTTGACACGCTCATTGTATCCGATGAAGACCATGGGAGCACTCCCGTCATCAAGTTTCTTGAGCTACCGACACGTGTCCTTGACATAGACCACGCAACCGAAGGTGCGTAGGTCCCGCACGGCCGGCTTCCGCCTCGTGCCAAGCCTCATATGGCGTCTTGCCATCCAAGCTCTTGGTGGGAGAGCGATTTAGCAAGTACACGCTGTTGTGACCACTTCCCCCAAAAATTTTGCTCGCAGACTCCTCTCGCTTCAGCAATGCTAGCGCCATGGTGACCACCGTCCGATTCCTTCGTTCAACAACACCATTCTGTTGCGGGTCGTAAGGGACAGTGAGTCGGCGCCGGACACCATGGTCGTCGCAGATGGCGCACAAACTCAACTGAATTGAATTCGCGCCCATTGTCGCTGCGGATAATGCAAATTTTTTGACAACTCTCGGATTCTACAAGCAGCCCGAATTCGCTGAATCGAGGCAGCCGTATCACCCTTGCCGGACATCAGCACCACCCAAATACAAGTGAGTGTGGTCGTCAACAAGTAGCAGGAAATAGCGGCGTCCACCAGGAGTTGCAGGCGTAATTGGTCCACACACATCACCGTGGACAAGCTCAAGTGGGTGGTTGGCGTGGAACACCGTCTTCTTCTTCGAGAATGGTGTGTGCCTTCGTGGTGATGTACACGTCATAGACATGGTCGATGTGCTCCTACTTCGGCATGCCGTGCACCATATCATGCTTGGACATGTGCCACAACGTGTCGAAGGAGACGTGATCGAACCAATAATGCCACTTCCATGCATCATCATTATGTCAAGCAGAGAGACATACCGGGCATGCAATGTCGGGTGCAGCACATACGATCTATCGGCACCACGCCGACCCTAGGTGAGGAGTTGTTGTTGCTATCCCGGATGCGAAGCTCACCGGTGTTGATGAGGATCTTGGTTCCGTTCTCCTCGAGCTATCCGAGGCTTATGATGCTCGTTGTGGAGATGAGGGATGTAGAACGCGCTAGTCATGACCTTGTGTGCGCCATCCTTGGTGTTGAAGACGATGGAACCACGTCCCTTGATACTAACCACGTAACCGTCACCAAACTTGGACAGAGCTCGTGACCGAGCGGTCAATCATGGTCGGAGAAGACATCCTCCCGCCCGTCATGTGGTTAGTGGCTCCGGTATCGAGGTACCAGCTGTGACATCCCATGTCACGATTAAGGCTAACCTCGTAGTTAGTACCCTAATCACCCCACTAATGAAGCACTAACCCTAATTACCCAAAGGAGAAGAAGAAAAAAATAAAAAGGAAAAAGGAAAAACCTACTCCTAAACCCTAGCCCTAACCAAAATGCAAAAATTATAAAGACACTACCCACATATTTTTGCACCACTGGATTGCTCATGTAAAAAGATGAATTTACAATATTTTTACCAAATTTTTGAACAAAGTTTTGAAAGCCCAAAAATTCAAATTCAAATCTGAAACACTGCTACTTGTGAATTTTGTATGAATTTTTGGAAGCAAGTTTGTAACTTCAAACTAAAAGATGAAAATTTGAGCACATCATCCTGAATCTCCCCATATTTTTGGTTTTATTTTTGGAGCCGTAGAACTATGAATTTTATCCAAAATACCAAACTGGAGATTCAAACTCAACTCGACCCGAGCTACGGTACCCGGTGGGCAATGGCGACCGGAGGACCGCCGGTCCGGCCAGCCAGGCCGCCGCCGCGCGCGTGCCCGCCCTGTTCCGTCGCCACGCCACCCCTGCCAGCTCCCCAACCGTTTTGGTACCCGCCGGCCAACAGGAAACGCACCGGAGTTACTCCTCCCCGCCCGGCCGCCTGCCCCCTCTGCCGCCGTCCGCCGCGCTTAGAAAACGGCACGGAGGCCAAGCTCCCATCACCCATTTTCACCTCAAATCATTGCCCCAGCTCCTTTGGCTCCTCCCCGCACCGCCAGCTCTCCCCCTCGGCCGCCACGGCTCGCGCGCGAGGAGAAATCGCCGCCGCCGGACTCCACAACCGCCATGGCCGCCTCCGCGCCGCACGCGAGCTAGGTAAGCCGCGCACCCCTCCTTTCCGCGCCAATGCGTGCGCCAAGACGTGCTTGAGCTCCCTCCCTTGACGCGCTTCCCCATCCGGCCCCGGGTCGTCGGGATTTTGGAGAAAAGCCGCCGCCGGCAACGCCCGCTCCGCCACCTCTCCGTCGAGACCCCATCTCCGGCCGCCCCTGCTCCAGCTCGACCCCACGCCGCCCTCCTCCGTGCTCGGGTGATGCTCCTCGGCCAAGCCCCGCTCGCTCTCGCCCTCGCACCGCACGCGCGAGCTCGCCGGAGCCCCGCGAGCTCCGCCGCTCGTCGCGCCGCCTCCCCGGCCACCGCGGGCCCCCGCCGGCCCCACCGGCGTGCTCCCCACACCGCGTACATCATTTCCGCCAAGTCTCGGAGCATGAGCTCCACCGTAGCGCCGCCGCGGCGAAGCTCGCCGGTGCCGGCCGCCGCTCGCCGGAGCGCGCGCGGTCGCCTCTCGTTTAAATCGGTCGATGGCATTTTCGTAATTAAGTCCGAACTTCATTCGAGTTTGAAAAATTCATATCTAACGTTTGAATCGTCCAAAAATTACAAACTAAAATGTTTTGGAAACTAGAAGACCTGTACTTTCATAAAAGTAACATGAACTCCTCAGATCTGGTCATCTTCACATTTTTATAAAAATGACAAAAGTCAACCCCTAAAAACTTAACTAGGCCATAACTTTAAAAATATAAATCCAAATTAAAATCCACTTGGCCAAAGTCTTCACCCTCACACACATGAATTTTTGGCACTGGAAGATCTGCATTTCATTTCATATTTTTCAAGTTATTGCATTTCTTGCATTCTCTGTATTTAATTTTTAATTAAATCTGTATAAATTATTTTTGCATGAAACTTGGCCATTAATTTCATTTTGGTACTGTACACATGTAGAAAATCCCATGATAAATTTTGAGCATGTTAAGTAATGATTTTTGCAAACCCTAGATCTAAATTTCTAAAGGGTCATTTTCAGCACATACATAATTGGTTTTATGTCATTAAAAATCCTGTTCATGCATGATTATGTAAAGTCTACTGTTCATTATGTCCTTTAGCACCCCATGGCAGGTTTAGTCAAAAGGTTTTATGTATTTCACCTATGTATGAATTTTGAAATCAAAATTCTATTCTAAAAGGGAATCGTCATCGCATGTGATGTCAAAATGCATAGGCCTAGATTTCTTCGTATTGCACTATAAAAACTTGCTAAATTATTAGTGCTAAACCTACACTAACCACAGCACTCATGTCTGTGCATCAAGTCATTACTCATTATATTAGTATGGGCATGCTTGTTCATGTAATTTGGGTCCCTTAAAAGGAAACAAGGGGCATGTTATGATTGCTAAGAGTTGGAGCAAACAAACTTGTGATTAATATGTTCATGGGCATCGTTACAAAACAGCACACATGCATTACCCTATTCATCACCCTTGTATGCATATTACTTATGCATTGCATTTCATCCTCTAGGTGACGACGTCGAATTGATTCCGCCGGAAGAAGCCGTCGCTACTCTCAACGCTTGTGAAGCTAGTACTAACTTCGATCACTCTCAAGGCAAGCCCCGGTGCATTCCTATTATTTCGAAATGTCTTTCTTTTATCACTATATTAAGGATGGTGAATGTGCATTTAAGTTCTAGGAGTTGATTGGAAATCCACATGCATAAATTCCTATATGTCCTATGTCGCTTATGTGTCATATCCTCGTTAGAATTGCTATGCTATGTTTATGGAGTCAACGATAGATTGGGGATCTCACTCATGGCTTATGATTAAATGTGAACATGATGAAATTGGTTAAAATTGAGAACACCCCATTGTGGCTCCGCGAACAAGTTTGAGTTGTGTACCACTTGCATACCTTTCTTATGGGGATTGGTAAACCTATGTAGCTTGTGAGTTGTAAAGTGAGCCGGATATCTCACCGACCCGGAGGTGATGTGTTTGGCACGGTGGTTGCACGGGTTGAGGACCGTTGGAGAGTACACGGGTTAAGCCTTGGGCGCGTTGTTGAACGGTCGCAAGGGGGACGTGTACTCGGGGTCGGTGGCCCCGTGTTTTACTTTATGATGAGCTCGCGAACGGTGGCCATACGTGTTCTTAAATGATGCGTATGTCGTGCATTTGGGTTCTTTCCTGCAGGATTAATAATTCGATAATTATCGCCGTTTCCTCTCGGTTAATGAGTACCACTTGATTCGAGCAGTCCGCAATGTATAGTAATGGAAAGAGATTGAATAGCTTGCTGTTTTATATTGATATTAAATTGTATTGCAAACTCTTGTATTGTTAGCATGCTCACTAAAGTTTCTTTTATGCAATCACCCTATTAATTTGGCTAAGTAATAAAATTGCCAACCTAATTAGCATAGGTGCTATTTATGCAAAAAGGCCAAGTTAAACCGGTCAAACCCCATGCATCTAGGCGTCGGTCTTAGATGGCCAAGTTGACGGGTAAGACTTGCGGAGTATGTTAGATACTCGAGGCTTTGCCACTACATGTTGACTTACGGGTTTCCCGCAAGCCGGTTTACGTGATTGTTGTGGTAAGGTGGTTTGGGACGGAGAAGAGCCCAAAGAGTGGACCATTGAATGGGTTCCGAGCTCTCCGACCCACGATGAGTGAGCCATGGCCTAGGCCGGCATGGTTCCTTTAAGTTATCTATGTATCGTCGAGTTGTATTTCGCTTCCGCACTTTAAATTCGAACAAAGATCATGGTTATGTAAGACTTAATCTCGAACCTAATGTATCTTTTATTCGAATTCTATGTTGTAATCAAGACTTAATTATGTAACCTTGCAAATCGTGTATGTTTGTTAATGTGATGCTATGTATGGTTGCTTCGTCAATCATCTCCCAAGGCGATCCGTACCACACTTAACTATCTTTCGGGATAGGGGTGTGACACGTGGTATCGAGCCGACTTGGGATTTGCGTCACGCTAACACTCATTCTAAAAATCTTAAAACCCGTTTTTGAGTCACGGTGAGGTACGAGTCTAGATAGAAAGGCCAATATAAGGACTATATAGAATGGTGGCAAAACTAACCCCGTGTTATGATTGTTAAATATTTTGCAACTACGGCTTGAGCAAAGGTATGTGATTGAGTGTTGTCAATTTTCGCATGATATTATTGGTGTGACTCGAATACACTCTTATTCGAGAGCTCTCCATGTGAGGCGAGGTGACATGGATTTATTTTTGGCTTGTTTCTTTTGAATTTGATGTAATGTTTCTGGAATCCATCTCTTGCAGGTACACAACAACGCTTTAGTTCGTGTAGTATCGTGTGAGAGGTGTGTGTGCCACCGATGCGCTTGTCCGATATTCGTATCGGCGGGCGCGGTCTTTTAATTTTGTAAGGACGTACGGAACGACATATTGAGCATCCATCATCCTTGCATATCATGTCATCATGTCAAACATATGCATGTGAACTTGTCCAAATGAAACGACCCAAAAATTTGGTCACCTAGCTTAATTCTCACAAAGAGGTAGAAACCGAAACACTAAAACGAGGCAAAACATGGCAGATTTCTTGACTTTCACCAAAATAAGCATAACTTCCAAGTTACTTATCCAAATGAGGCAAATAAGGACTTTCTGGAAAGCTTGTATTATGCACTACAACAATCTCCTAGTCTCAGGTCTTGTGAAAATCTGGAACGTAGCTAGAATTGCCCATTACAGAGAGCTGTCCTGGAATTTTCAGAATGTGCTCCGGTTCTGTCCCTGTCGTAGATCGTGCATAACTTTCAAACGACAAGTCGGATTGAGCTGTTCTAGGAGGAGTTGGAAAGCTTAAGAAATTGTCTAAAACTTTCGTAACAAAATAAAATTTTGATTCTGCCCAGAAACAGGAGTAATCATCGAGTTTTGGTAGCCTGTTGATTCTGTCCAGAAAAATGGAACCGTGTTAGGTTTGTGCGAAAAGTTTTGTTGCATTCTTTTGCTAAGTTGGTGCCATTCCCTCATTCATGCTTTACTTCTTTAGCATGTTTTGTTGTTGGATCTTGAGTTTTGACTTATGTTTCAAAATTCTCCGACAGATGGCCCCCGGCAAGCTCATGTTGGACCGTGAGAACCTCGCGAGGCGGGTGCTCGAGTTGGAGCAGGAGCGTGCTGCCCTGCAGGCCACCCTCGCCACCCGCGACGCCGAGCTTACCACCCGCGACGCCGAGCTCGCCGCTCGCGACGCCGAGCTTGCTGCCCGCACCGCCGAGCTAGCCGAGCGCACTACCGAGGTGGACACCCTCCGTACGCAGCTCGAGTATAGCGAGACGGAGCGTTGGAACTTCTTCGAGCAGCTCCACGACGCCCACCTTGCCCTTGAGGGCAATGGAGCCGCCGCTCTGCAGGCCACGCTTGATGAGCGTGATGCCCAGCTCGCCGCCGCGAATGAGGAGAACTACGTCCTCTCCGGCCAGGTGGATGCCCTTCTCGAGGAGAAGGATGAGTTGGATGTTACTCTCCTGGAGGCTCGGGCGCTAGGGATGCTTTGGAGGGAGACCTCCAGAACGCCCGAGCGACTATAGCGCATAACAACGCTACCATTGAGCATCTCCAAGCCGCCAACAACGCCTTGCACGCCATCCTTAATGGCGGACCTCCCGAGCCACTTGAGATCATCCCACCCGAGGAGGATGTGGAGATGAGTGATGGCGAGGATGTTTCCGACGTCGAGGACGGAGCACCACCCTCTCCCATGAGGGATGACGTCGACTACTACGGCGATGACGACGAGTAGTTGTCACGACCGGTGGTCGTAGCTCTATGTGTGTAGGATTTGTAATCTCGTGAGGCATGTAACCGTGTTGGAAAACGATCCGCGTGTTGTTAATTAAGCTCTCCGAGATTTGTGTTTGTTTGTGGGTCACATGTGAGGTAACCTAAGACCGTGTTGTATCGGATTCGTGGTTTCCCGTGTATCAAAAATTTCGGTCCTGTTGCTACTATGTTGGAATCTATGGAATATGTGTGTTGCCAATGCATTATGCTTATTTCATCAATATTTTCTTCGTACATGCAATCTGAAATTTTTGGTCCCTTATGCCCAATGTCATGTGTTCTTGCTATCTTAGCTCTTGGTCTAATGAGCTAACGTGAGAAAATTTTTTTTTTATGCATGACAGATGGTGAATACCCGCCGTGGTGAAGCTTCCGGAAGTGGGCATGGTGCGAGGGAAGAGCAACTCCCTAACCCTCCACCCCTCACGCCGTTGGAACAACTCGTGTCCAACCAAAACGAGATGTTCCGCTTGTTCTTTGCAAGTCAAACCAACCAAGGACAAGGCCAAGGACCGCCACCCCAAGGGTCGAGGAATTCCACCTATGCCGACTTTTGGGCCACTCAACCGCCCAAGTTTGGTGAAGCTACTACCGATCCGTTGGAGGCGGATAATTTCCTCCGCATCATTGAGTCGAAGTTCGCTCTCCTCAACTGCACATCGGAGCAAAAGGTTCTCTTTGCAGCTCAACAACTTCGTGGCTCCGCTAGTGCATGGTGGGCAAGTTTCACCGCCGCACTTCCCGCCGGTACTCAAGTGAACTGGCCGGACTTTTGCACCGCATTTCGCGCGCATCACATTCCCGCCGGTCTCATGAAGCGCAAGTTGCAAGAGTTCCTTAGTTTGAAGCAAGGTGCCGGAACCGTGCAAGAGTATGCACGGAAGTTCAACTACTTGGCTCGGTATGCATCCTATCATGCCGACACGAGATGACAAGAAGAAGGATTGCTTTCGTTCGGGGCTAAGCCCAAAGTTACAAGATCGCTTGGCTCAAGTCACTACCGGCACGTTCAATGACTTGATGAGTGCCGCAATTGTGCAAGAAGATGCTATCCGTGCTCACCAAGAGGACAAGAAGAGGAAGCGTGCCGTAGGAAATCCATCCGGCTCCGCTCCGCCCAAGTACAAGCTAGCTATCACTTCCCCGACCGGACGAAGTTTCGGGCCGCATTGCCGCCGACGGGGGCTCACGTCGGTTTGTGCCGCAGCAACACCACCACTCCCACGGTGGAAATCAGCAGCATACCACCTCGTTCCGCCCTCCACAGCAGCAATACCAAGGTGCTAGGCCCGGTCCGCAAGGTCCGTGCTTTAATTGTGGACGTCCGGGTCATTTCGCAAAGGATTGCCGTGTTCCGACCCGCAACCCGAGCAACAACAACAATGGTTCCGGAAGCGGCAACAACAATCAAAACCGCAATGGGAATAATGGGAATGGGAATCGCAATCAATCCTCCACTCCAAATGCTAAGAATGGCCGAGTCAACTATACCACGGCCGAAGAGATTCAAGCGGGAGAACCGGTACTTTCGGGTATGTTTTCGGTCAACAACCACTCCACTTTGGTTCTTTTTGATTCGGGTGCAACTCATGATTTCATTAGTCAAGCATGTGCAAAAACCCTACAACTCACTCCTACCGTTTTGGATATTCCCTATATCATCACATCACCCGGTGGAAAGATAAAAACAAACCTAGAGTTGAGGCAAGTCCCACTACACCTAGAAAGAAAAATATACCCCTCATCTCTCATAGTTTTGTGTGGGCAAGGAATAGATATAATTCTAGGTATGAGGTGGATGAAACTCCATAGAGCCGTTCTACATATCGATTCTCGAGAAGTTCACCTAAACTCCCCACTCCATGGTTCATCTATTCTCCGATTGCCCCATCCAAAATTCTCCACTTCAACAATCTACCATCTTGAGGGAAAACGGATTGAGGATATTCCCGTGGTATGTGAGTTTCCCGATGTTTTTCCGGATGACTTACCGGGCATGCCACCCGATCGGGATGTCGAGTTTAAGATTGAGCTCCAACCCGGTACGGCACCAATTTCCGTAGACCGTACAAGATGGCTCCCAATGAGCTAGCAATCTTAAAAGAGCAATTGAGTGAGCTTATGGATAAAGGTTATATTCGCCCTAGTTCTTCCCCGTGGGGATGTCCCGCTCTCTTTGTGAAGAAGAAAGATAAGACGCTACGTCTATGTGTGGATTATCGCCCTCTCAATGCGGTAACTATTAAGAATAAATACCCGCTCCCTCGGATTGATATTCTCTTTGATCAATTAGTTGGTGCTAAGGTTTTCTCTAAGATTGATCTCCGATCCGGTTACCATCAAATCAAGATCCGAGCCGAAGATATTCCAAAAACCGCATTCTCTACACGGTATGGTCTCTTTGAGTATCTCGTCATGTCTTTTGGGCTCACGAACGCCCGGCTCATTTTATGTACTTGATGAATTCGGTATTCATGCCCGAGTTGGATAAGTTTGTCGTGGTCTTCATTGACGACATTCTTATTTATTCGAAGTCCGAAGAAGAGCATGCCGAACACCTTCGCATTGTTCTCCAACGGCTTCGTGATCATCAATTGTATGCCAAGTTTAGCAAGTGTGAATTTTGGTTGAAGCAAGTGCCTTTCTTGGGTCACATTATTTCCGCGGAAGGTGTAGCCGTTGACCCAAGTAAAGTGGAAGACGTGCTTGTTTGGAAATCCCCAAGGTCGGTGAGACAAATCCGGAGTTTTCTAGGTCTTGCCGGCTACTATCGGAAATTCATTCCCAATTTTTCAAGCATAGCCAAGCCTATGACAAAATTGTTGGAGAAAGATGCTAAGTTCAAATGGAGCCGTGAATGTGAAGAAGCCTTCCAAACTCTCAAGAAGCATTTGACATCCGCCCGGTGTTAGCACAAGCCGACATCACCAAGCCGTTTGACGTGTATTGTGATGCGTCCGGCACCGGTCTAGGATGTGTGTTAATGCAAGAAGGTCGTGTCATTGCTTATGCTTCTCGCCAACTTCGCAAGCATGAACAACATTACCCCACTCATGATTTGGAGCTAGCTTCGGTTGTCCTTGCTTTGAAAACTTGGAGGCATTATCTACTTGGAAATCTTGTCAATCTTTACACCGATCATAAGAGTCTCAAATATATCTTCACCCAACAAGAGTTGAATATGAGGCAACGAAGATGGTTGGAATTAATCAAGGATTATGAGTTGGAAATCCATTATCATCCGGGTAAAGCTAATGTGGTTGCCGACGCTTTGAGTCGCAAGGATCAATGCAATCATATTACCGGTTGTTCTATGGAAAACTCGGAAATTTCAGATTCTAGTGAACCGAGTCTTCGAGTCATTCCCTATGGTTCGTTATATAATCTAGCTCTCATTCCTACCCTTCGTGAGGAAATTATCGAGGCGCAAAAGAAGGACGAAGGTATGGAATTTATTCGGCAAAAGATTGAGAAAGAGGAAGCTACATGTTTCCGACAAGATGACAATGGTGTATTATGGTTCAACCAACGTCTCGTTGTTCCGAAGGATATGGAATTACGGAAGAAAATAATGGACGAGGCACATTTGTCTAAATACTCCATACACCCCGGTAGCAACAAAATGTATCGCGGCCTAAGAGAAAAGTTTTGGTGGACACGCATGAAGCGTGAGATTGCACGGTATGTGGCCGAGTGTGATACTTGTCAACGAGTGAAAGCCGACCACTTGAGAAAAGCCGGATTATTGAACCCATTGAAGATTCCCGTTTGGAAGTGGGAGGACATTGCTATGGATTTTATAGTTGGATTGCCTCTCACATCAAAGAAGCACGATTCAATTTGGGTTATTGTGGATAGGTTAACTAAGTCCGCACATTTCATCCCCGTACATACTACCTACAATACCAAGAAGTATGCCGAGCTATACATCTCAAGAGTGTTGTGTTTGCATGGAGTACCTAAAACTATTGTTTCCGATCGAGGTCCGCAATTTGTATCTCGCTTTTGGGAACAATTGCATTCTTGTCTTGGTACCACCCTCATTAGAAGCTCCGCATATCACCCTCAAACGGATGGACAAACCGAAAGATTGAATCAATATTTGGAAGATATCTTGAGAGCATGTGCTATGGAAAATAGAGGAAATTGGGATGATTGTCTTCCATTCGCCGAATTCTCGTACAACAATAGCTATCAAGAGAGTTCGGGAATGTCACCGTTTGAAGCGTTGTACGGTCACTCTTGTCGTACACCTTTAAATTGGTCGGAAGCGGGAGAGAGAACTACTTTTGGTCCCGATCTTGTCACCCAAGCCGAAGAGAAGGTCCGACAAATTCAAGCCAACATGAAAGCCGCACAATCTCGTCGGGTGAGTTACGCTAACAAGAGGAGACGCCCATTGGAATTTGAGAAGGGAGATCACGTTTATCTTCGTGTCTCTCCGAATAAGGGCGTATCTCGGTTTGGAATTAAAGGAAAGTTAGCACCCCGCTATATCGGACCCTATCCGATTGTGGAAAAGCATAGCGCGGTTGCTTACCGATTGCAACTACCGGAAAGTCTTGCTCGAGTGCACAATGTGTTCCACGTATCTCAACTCAAGAAATGTTTGAAGCCTCCGATAGATGTGGTCATTTCCGACACCGAGCAACTAGAAGAAGATCTCTCCTACCCCGAATACCCCGTCCGGATTATCGATCAAAGCGACCAGGGTAACTCGCAATCGCACCATCACCTTCTATAAAGTGCAATGGAGTAATCACACCGAAGAAGAAGCAACTTGGGAACAAGAGGATTTTCTAGAGAAGAACTTTCCCGAGTTCCTCGCGTCACACAAATCGGTAAATTTTCGCACTCCCTCTCCTTAATTCGTAGCGATTCTCGGGACGAGAATTTCTTTAAGGGGGAGGGCTGTGACATCCCATGTCACGATTAAGGCTAACCTCGTAGTTAGTACCCTAATCACCCCACTAATGAAGCACTAACCCTAATTACCCAAAGGAGAAGAAGAAAAAAATAAAAAGGAAAAAGGAAAAACCTACTCCTAAACCCTAGCCCTAACCAAAATGCAAAAATTATAAAGACACTACCCACATATTTTTGCACCACTGGATTGCTCATGTAAAAAGATGAATTTACAATATTTTTACCAAATTTTTGAACAAAGTTTTGAAAGCCCAAAAATTCAAATTCAAATCTGAAACACTGCTACTTGTGAATTTTGTATGAATTTTTGGAAGCAAGTTTGTAACTTCAAACTAAAAGATGAAAATTTGAGCACATCATCCTGAATCTCCCCATATTTTTGGTTTTATTTTTGGAGCCGTAGAACTATGAATTTTATCCAAAATACCAAACTGGAGATTCAAACTCAACTCGACCCGAGCTACGGTACCCGGTGGGCAATGGCGACCGGAGGACCGCCGGTCCGGCCAGCCTGGCCGCCGCCCGCGCGCGTGCCCGCCCTGTTCCGTCGCCACGCCACCCATGCCAGCTCCCCAACCGTTTTGGTACCCGCCGGCCAACAGGAAACGCACCGGAGTTACTCCTCCCCGCCCGGCCGCTTGCCCCCTCTGCCGCCGTCCGGCGCGCTTAGAAAACGGCACGGAGGCCAAGCTCCCATCACCCATTTTCACCTCAAATCATTGCCCCAGCTCCTTTGGCTCCTCCCCGCACCGCCGGCTCTCCCCCTCGGCCGCCACGGCTCGCGCGCGAGGAGAAATCGCCGCCGCCGGACTCCACAACCGCCATGGCCGCCTCCGCGCCGCACGCGAGCTAGGTAAGCCGCGCACCCCTCCTTTCCGCGCCAATGCGTGCGCCAAGACGTGCTTGAGCTCCCTCCCTTGACGCGCTTCCCCCTCGGCCCCGGGTCGTCGGGATTTTGGAGAAAAGCCGCCGCCGGCAACGCCCGCTCCGCCACCTCTCCGTCGAGACCCCATCTCCGGCCGCCCCTGCTCCGGTCGACCCCACGCCGCCCTCCTCCGTGCTCGGGTGATGCTCCTCGGCCAAGCCCCGCTCGCTCTCGCCCTCGCACCGCACGCGCGAGCTCGCCGGAGCCCCGCGAGCTCCGCCGCTCGTCGCGCCGCCTCCCCGACCACCGCGGGCCCCCGCCGGCCCACCGGCGTGCTCCCCACACCGCGTACATCATTTCCGCCAAGTCTCGGAGCATGAGCTCCACCGTAGCGCCGCCGCGGCGAGCTCGCCGGTGCCGGCCGCCGCTCGCCGGAGCGCGCGCGGTCGCCTCTGTTTAAATCGGTCGATGGCATTTTCGTAATTAAGTCCGAACTTCATTCGAGTTTGAAAAATTCATATCTAACGTTTGAATCGTCCAAAAATTACAAACTAAAATGTTTTGGAAACTAGAAGACCTGTACTTTCATAAAAGTAACATGAACTCCTCAGATCTGGTCATCTTCACATTTTTATAAAAATGACAAAAGTCAACCCCTAAAAACTTAACTAGGCCATAACTTTAAAAATATAAATCCAAATTAAAATCCACTTGGCCAAAGTCTTCACCCTCACACACATGAATTTTTGGCACTGGAAGATCTGCATTTCATTTCATATTTTTCAAGTTATTGCATTTCTTGCATTCTCTGTATTTAATTTTTAATTAAATCTGTATAAATTATTTTTGCATGAAACTTGGCCATTAATTTCATTTTGGTACTGTACACATGTAGAAAATCCCATGATAAATTTTGAGCATGTTAAGTAATGATTTTTGCAAACCCTAGATCTAAATTTCTAAAGGGTCATTTTCAGCACATACATAATTGGTTTTATGTCATTAAAAATCCTGTTCATGCATGTTTATGTAAAGTCTACTGTTCATTATGTCCTTTAGCACCCCATGGCAGGTTTAGTCAAAAGGTTTTATGTATTTCACCTATGTATGAATTTTGAAATCAAAATTCTATTCTAAAAGGGAATCGTCATCGCATGTGATGTCAAAATGCATAGGCCTAGATTTCTTCGTATTGCACTATAAAAACTTGCTAAATTATTAGTGCTAAACCTACACTAACCACAGCACTCATGTCTGTGCATCAAGTCATTACTCATTATATTAGTATGGGCATGCTTGTTCATGTAATTTGGGTCCCTTAAAAGGAAACAAGGGGCATGTTATGATTGCTAAGAGTTGGAGCAAACAAACTTGTGATTAATATGTTCATGGGCATCGTTACAAAACAGCACACATGCATTACCCTATTCATCACCCTTGTATGCATATTACTTATGCATTGCATTTCATCCTCTAGGTGACGACGTCGAATTGATTCCGCCGGAAGAAGCCGTCGCTACTCTCAACGCTTGTGAAGCTAGTACTAACTTCGATCACTCTCAAGGCAAGCCCCGGTGCATTCCTATTATTTCGAAATGTCTTTCTTTTATCACTATATTAAGGATGGTGAATGCGCATTTAAGTTCTAGGAGTTGATTGGAAATCCACATGCATAAATTCCTATATGTCCTATGTCGCTTATGTGTCATATCCTCGTTAGAATTGCTATGCTATGTTTATGGAGTCAACGATAGATTGGGGATCTCACTCATGGCTTATGATTAAATGTGAACATGATGAAATTGGTTAAAATTGAGAACACCCCATTGTGGCTCCGCGAACAAGTTTGAGTTGTGTACCACTTGCATACCTTTCTTATGGGGATTGGTAAACCTATGTAGCTTGTGAGTTGTAAAGTGAGCCGGATATCTCACCGACCCGGAGGTGATGTGTTTGGCACGGTGGTTGCACGGGTTGAGGACCGTTGGAGAGTACACGGGTTAAGCCTTGGGCGCGTTGTTGAACGGTCGCAAGGGGACGTGTACTCGGGGTCGGTGGCCCCGTGTTTTACTTTATGATGAGCTCGCGAACGGTGGCCATACGTGTTCTTAAATGATGCGTATGTCGTGCATTTGGGTTCTTTCCTGCAGGATTAATAATTCGATAATTATCGCCGTTTCCTCTCGGTTAATGAGTACCACTTGATTCGAGCAGTCCGCAATGTATAGTAATGGAAAGAGATTGAATAGCTTGCTGTTTTATATTGATATTAAATTGTATTGCAAACTCTTGTATTGTTAGCATGCTCACTAAAGTTTCTTTTATGCAATCACCCTATTAATTTGGCTAAGTAATAAAATTGCCAACCTAATTAGCATAGGTGCTATTTATGCAAAAAGGCCAAGTTAAACCGGTCAAACCCCATGCATCTAGGCGTCGGTCTTAGATGGCCAAGTTGACGGGTAAGACTTGCGGAGTATGTTAGATACTCGAGGCTTTGCCACTACATGTTGACTTACGGGTTTCCCGCAAGCCGGTTTACGTGATTGTTGTGGTAAGGTGGTTTGGGACGGAGAAGAGCCCAAAGAGTGGACCATTGAATGGGTTCCGAGCTCTCCGACCCACGATGAGTGAGCCATGGCCTAGGCCGGCATGGTTCCTTTAAGTTATCTATGTATCGTCGAGTTGTATTTCGCTTCCGCACTTTAAATTCGAACAAAGATCATGGTTATGTAAGACTTAATCTCGAACCTAATGTATCTTTTATTCGAATTCTATGTTGTAATCAAGACTTAATTATGTAACCTTGCAAATCGTGTATGTTTGTTAATGTGATGCTATGTATGGTTGCTTCGTCAATCATCTCCCAAGGCGATCCGTACCACACTTAACTATCTTTCGGGATAGGGGTGTGACACCAGCCATCTATGTGCTCAACCTCATTATCTCGCTGCACCGAGGAGTGCCCGAGTGTCTGGACTCATCAAGGTGAATGAGAGCGCACAAACTTGCACCATAAGAAGTGAGGGATCCTCATTTTTCCCATTTGCTCGCGAAAGGTGCACGTGCGCCTTCTTGGGCTTTCAGCAATCCTTTGCCCAATGCCCAAAGTGCCCACAATTGTGGCACTTGTGCTTACCGTCGGTGTTGCCACCATCCTTGAAGTCCTTTGGGCGGCCCCGCTTCTTCTCGCGAGCCACGTGGTCGCCGCCGCGAGTTGCCTCCGGACTTGGAAGGTTTAGACCCGTCATCTTCGTCCGCCTTTGCTTCATCCGAGCGAGCCATTGCTCCTTAGTGAGGTAGAATTTCCCACCGGAGAGGATTGGTTCCTCCGCCACGACCAGAATCATCACCTCTCGATCGTCGACAACCTTTAGTCATCCTGCCACCTCTTCAATCGAGAGTTGTGCCGTGTCCAACAACGTCTCGATTAATAGTGCAATATGCGCGTACTTGCTGGGAACAACGCGCAACAACTTCTCCATGGTGCGCTGCTCGTCGGTGGTCTCGCCATGGATGGACAACGAGCTCATCATACCAGTAAGATGGAGCACAAAGTCGTTGACATGCTCAACGTCGCGAAGAGAGAAGCTCCCGCTCTCGTCGTAGCCGCCGTGGGTGCGATCGGAGCCGACATACATGGATTAGATGTCCTCCCATGCATCTTTTGCAGTCTCCTTCACCGCAAGCGAGCGGATCATCTCGGAGGCATAGCGGACGAGTGGCGTCGAGGGCCATACGGTCGTCCTGGCAAGTAGCATCGCCATTCTCGACCGCGTCCCCGAGGCCTCGAGACTCCATCTTCACCTTCATGTGGCTCCAATCCTCACAGTTGTTGCGGGTCAGCTGCGGATACAGCGTGCTAACGACTTCCTTGATCACGCGCTAGAAATCCACCTCATGGGTGTCCTTGCGCCTACCGTGGCTCGTCGTGGAAGAGGTATGACGACCGTAGTGGTGCTGGACAACATCCTCTCTCACCGGAGCTGATGCCATGGATCACAACACCGGCTCGATTCCAAATGTTAGAAATGCAGCAAGTAGAGGAGAGCAAACAGAGGTGAAGAGAGCTCAGGAATTTCTAGATTACTACTAGTAACTTGGCTGAGGTTATTGGCCCTTTCGATCTATCGCACACTAGGTGCTTATTTACAATACATGGAGGTGCTGGCTGCTTGCTTCTCCTAGAATCCAGAATGTACCAGCTAAGCCGGTGCTACAATACATATTCTACAATATTCCAGCAGCCCCAAGTCCGTAAGGCGGTGGTACGAGTGCACATGAAGCTACGGTAGTATTTCTACATTATTCTAGAAACACAAGGATTATTCCTAACAGCCATGAGGGATATCGTCCGCCAACGGGGAATCCACAAGCTCGGGGAAGATTATCGGAATCTTTCGGAAGATTGGGAACCCTTGTCCACATCGGTTCCGTTATTTGTGTCGTATACTTACCTTACGGGTATGAAGATGATAAAGGAATGGATAATTAGGGATACAGTGACAAATCAATAAAGATAAGATCGGTAGCGAGGGCCCACGAGTGATCCCCGACCAGTATGGAACAACAGAAGATTCCATATACCAGTATGGAAATAAGGATGACGTCAGGACCGACGTACGATGACTTGAGCAACAAGGAAAAGAGTAGTTTGTAATCTGTTAGGACTCGAATCAATAAGGAAAGCTTAAAGATAGAGCTTCCGAATATGTAATCCATGTAATCGACTAGGACTCTACATGTAACCCTAGCTCCCCGGATATATAAGGCGGAGCAGGGACCCCCGAAAACTCTCCGACAACTCGCAATCAGCAATCTGCTAAAGGAAATACATAACACACAGGACGTAGGGTATTACTCTCCTTCGAGAGGCCCGAACCTGTCTAAAATCGTGTGTTCTTGTGTGTTTCGTGTGTTGCACCATCGAATTCCACGCTCGTGAGGGATTGGGTAGTACTAATGCCGAGTTTAAGACTCAACATTTGGCGCGCCGGTAGCGGTCCCGGCGAGTTTCAAGCGAGTTCAATGGCTTCTTCGTTCAACGTCGACTTCGCGTCCGGCTTCATGATCCGCTACGGATCCCTCAACTTCGAAGCTGATCCCGCCGGAAAACTACACCCGATGAACCCGATCGGCGATCCGCCGCAGCTTTTGAAGCGTGATCACCAGATCCGGTTGAAACCATACGCATGGAATCTAGCGGGATCGATGCAGCTTTAGCGCGAACAATCGGACCGCTCACGCTTCGGACCGGTACCCGATTCCGTAATAATGGGCAGCTCCGACGAGCTTGGTAACGACTTCGAGGAAGGACCTCCGGAGTTCTTCCAAGTATTTATGGCTGGCCCAATCCTCGAGGAACTCACTCCCGAGGAAGTTGCTATAGAGGAAGCTAGGATGGCGAGAGAAGAAGCAAACCGCCGCCAACGTGAAACGGAAGAAGCGGACACAAAGGATCCGCCTCCTCGAGCTTCGGCTGCAAACCCTCACGCAAATGTTGTAGGAACCAGTCAAGAAGGGGAGGACATTCCCACTACGAGCACCACCTGCTACCGGTCCACTCGCCGGAGCGGTCCGGGAAAGCGACGGAGCAATCGCCGGGTGATAACAACCGACGTGGGTGTCGTAGTGGTAGAAATCATCGTTCTTCTAGCAGAGCTTTGGACATGGGATCCATGAAGGTTGAATTAAACGGCGCTCGGGTCTTCACGTCACCAGATCCACAACATTGTGGGGGTGAAATAGATCCTTGAAACTATTCCGGAGGAGGTGTTCAACTCGACACCAGGATTACAACGGGCTTTGAGCTTGGTGGACGCGGCCGCTTTGCAAGCCAACCAGCTCGTCCAAGATAGAGCCGAATCTTCCACTCATTCGTGATCGCATTCGGAGCGGCAAGCGAGAGCTCGGTCTCGAAGGAGCTTCTTCCGGGGAATAATTGGACCTAGGCACACCCCGATAGCGGACGAACATGAAAGCGCCCTAATCGGGATCTATGTGTGCCACTCAATGACAGTCATGATGCTCGTAATGTGCTTGTTGACCGTCATGCACGAGAGAACGGAGGAACGCAGGAGAGAAGAGGAAGATGAGCGATGACGGATCGGACATGTAGATGATCGTCCGCGGGATCCTCCTCCACCTCGCCCACGTGTGACCTATTCCACTAGGCATGGGCCGGCCGCCTGGCGCCGCCCCGTTGGCAATCCTCCGCGCAACGATCATCGAGGGTATGGCAACCGCTCCGCTCATCGTGATGATCGCCCAAGAAGAGATGATCGCCGTGATCACGGAGACCGGCGAGGACGGGAGAACAGAGACAGAGACGGAGAGCATCGACAAGATAATAATGATCGTCGGGCGGCGCCACCGCCTCTCGTCGGCCTCCTCCGGAGCAAGGCAACAATGATTGTCGGGATGGCTTGGGGGCTAGAAACTAAGATAATCGTTACTATGACTACTCGGATGATGATAGAGACCGCAACTACCGTCATTACCCCAGTCGGCGGTCACCGTCGCCGGTCCGGACCGGTCCGGAAGATGACGAGTATTCGGTAATCCCAGCCTTTACAAGGGATTTGCGCATTTGCAAGTACCCCGGAGGATTTAAGCCGCGCTATAGACAAATATGATGGTAAAGCCCCTCCTGCTGAGTGGCTCGAATGTATACTACTCGTCATCCGATCAGCAGGAGGAGATACTTTTGTGTTAGCAAACTATCTTCCTATCTCGCATGGAGCAGGCTGGACGCTTGTGGTTACAATCTTTCCCGAGAGGTCTACTTCTTCTTGGGGCGATCTTACCAAAAAGTTCGTTGAGAATTTTCAGTGCAACTTGCGAGAAGCCGGAAACTACTTCGATCTCAACAGGCTGAAGCGAAGCCCGATGAAACGCTTACGGAATTCATCGGGCGCTTTTGCAACAAGAAGGCCTTAATCCCCAATGTTCCCGACTAGCGAGATAATTGTGGCGTTTCAAGCCGGCGTCCGAAGTGAAGCATTGGTGCACAAGATTGGTAGGCGCAACCGGAACCTCACCATGATGGCGTCGAGTGTTTCAAAATAGCAGATGATTATGCTCGCTGGTGAATCAAATGTGGTCAATTTGCGCGGGAACAAAGGGAAGGAACCGAAGCACGACCAAGGCAACCGATCTGGATCCAAGAACAACAAGCGCAAGGCTAATAACCTTGTTGCAGCTGCAGACCAGTCTCATGGAGGAGACCGTCCAGACACCTCCTAAGAGGGGCCCGAGAGAGCGACTGTCGTTTGAAGCACTTCTAGACGGGCCTTGCATGATTCACAATGGGAATCATAAGAACAAGGAATGTTTCTTGTTAAGACTGTTCACTTCGTTTGCGTTAAAGGTGGCACCTCGGTCCGAACATCGAAACCAGCGGGGTGATAAAGGCAAAGATAAGAAGCACGAGGATGATGAAGATGAAGGAGGTTTTGAGGAGCCAGCAAGAAAAGTGAACTTTATCCTTGGAGGACCGGATGCGTATGAGTCAAAGCGGAAGCAAAAATTGGCATTCGGGGAGGTCAATGCTATTGCCCCTGCTACTCCGAGTACTGCGGTGGTCGGAGGTACCGATCACATTCGAGCAGAGCCGATCATCCGGAGGTCCTGCCTAAAGCCGGCAGATATCCACTCATCCTGGCGCCTATTGTCCATAAGGTACGCTTGAAGAGAACCTTCATCGATGGAGGAAGCTGCTTGGATATTCTTTTTGCTAAAACCCTGCCGGAGCTTGGCCTTTACGTGGCGGACTTGGATCGTAGCGTTTCACCGTTTCATGATATAATACCCAGTCAAAACAGTTATCCTTTGGGGCAGATTTCCTTGCCGGTGACTTTTGGGACAAAGGAGAATTACGGAAGGGAGAACATTATCTTCCAGGTAGCTGATATTGATTTAGCATATCATGCTATACTGGGAAGACCGGCCCCGGCGAAGTTTATGGTTATTCCCAACTACCGAGTATTTGATGTTGAAGATGTCGGGACCCAACGGGGTCTTCTCTTTCCGGTCGATATCAAGACCGCGTATGCTTTTGAAGTACACAGACCGAGTTGGCCACTCGAGTCAATTCGGAGGAAGAGCGTCGAGAGATCGGAGAGGCGGCGGATGCTATGGAGACGCATGTGCAGCTGGAGGAAGAAGTCCGATCCAAGAAGATCGCTAAGGAGAAAGTGAAGACCGATGCGAGTTGCTTCTAAGACTATTTAGCTTGACGAGTCGGACCCCTCCAAGGTCACCCATATTGGGGCTGACCCGGGAGACAAATAGGAAAGCGCGCTCATTCTTTTCCTCCTGAAAAATAGGGATATCTTTGCATGGCAGCCTTCCGACATGCTCGGGTGTTCTTAGGGAGAAGATTGAGCACGCACCGTTGGTGCGTCCGGATGCGAAGCGAGTTAAGCGAAGCTCCGGAGGTTTGCTCAAGACCACAAGGAAGCGATAAAGAAAGAGTTAACTAGATTGCTAGCAGCTAAGTTTATTAGGGAGGTGTACCATTCAGATTGGCTTGCCAATCCGGTTCTTGTACCAAAAAGAATACTAAAGGGTTAAGAATGTGCGTTGATTATATTGATCTTAACAAGGCTTGCCCCAAAGACCATTTCGTGCTGCCTCGGATTGACCAAGTTGTTGATTCGACTCGCTGGCTGCAAGCGTCTCGGCTTCCTTGATGCGTATTCTGGATACCATTAGATTCCCTTGAAGATTGAAGTTCAGATTAAGACCGCGTTTATCACCCCTTTTGGAGCATATTGCTATACAACAATGCCGTTCGGTTTAAAAAATGCTGGCACCACTTATCGGCGTGGCGGTGCAACGCCGTCTCGGACTCGCAACTTGGAAGGAATGCAGAAGCTTATGTTGATGACATAGTGGTGAAATCCCGGAAAGTCGAAGATCTTCTCTCCGACCTGGCGAGAGACCTTCGATAATCCGAGGAGCTTTTCCATGAAACTCAATCCTGGTAAGTGTGTGTTCGGAGTTCGTTCCGGAAAATTACTGGGATATCCGGTATCGTGGCGAGGTATTGAAGCTAATCAAGAAAAGATTCTAACAATTGTTAACATGAAACCTCCAAGCTGTTTGAAGGATGTACGAAGTTGATCGGATGTATTGCTGCACTTAGCCGTTTCGTTTCAAGACTCGGGGTCGGGGGCCTTCCGTTCTTTAAACTGCTCAAGAAGCGGGATATGTTTGAGTGGACGGATGAGGCGCAAGCCGCGTTTGACCAACTCAAGAGATATCTCGGCAATCCGCCGGTTTTAATACCATCGTAACCTGACGAGACCATTCAATTGTACATATCTCGTAACTACTCATGTCGTGAGCACGGTATTAGCAGTTGACCGAAAGGAGGAAGGACATCCGCAATTGGTTCAGCATCCGGTATACTTTGTAAGTGAGGTCCTAAGCGAGTCTCGGATGCGATATCTCCGATTACTAGAAATGGATATATGCTATAGTGATAACCTCTCGGAAGTTGAAGCATTATTTTCAAGCACATCCCATCGAGGTCAAGACCGGGTTTGCCATTGGGGATATCATACGTAATCGAGAGACTATTGGCCAAGTTGCCAAATGGGCTATAGAAGTTGGACAATATGAAATTACTTTTTCTTCACGTACGGCTATTAAAGGACAAGCCTTGGCTGACTTTATTACTGAATGGCTAGAGACGCAAGTGCCACAAGCAATTCAGAATTTGGAGTATTGGGAGATGTTTTTTGATGGGTCCCTGCAGCTTTCGAGCGCGGGGCTGGGGTTGTACTTCTTACTCGACAGAAAGAGCCACTGGGATATGTATTGCAAATGCATTTCAGTGCTTCAAACAATACCACGGAGTGCGAGGCATTGCTTCATGGACTTCGGGTAGCTATTTCGCTAAGAGTCAAGCGATGAGATATATACGGAGATTCGATGCTTGTAATCAGTCAGGTTAACAAAGTATGGGATGCTCATGATGATCATATGATAGCTTACCGCCAAGAGGTAAGGAAGCTTGAAGACAAGTTTGATGGCCTGCGGTTTTCTCATATACTACGCGGAAATAATTCTGCTGCGGATGAGTTAGCCGATTAGGATCCTCAAGACAAGCGGTGTCGCCTAGTGTTTTTCTTCGGGTATTAAATAAGCCATCCATCAAGATGGATTGCAAGGCTAGTATTAAAGAGATAGAGACTACGGATGCGGTCTTAGAAGCAAAGCCCGAGGAGGCGGTCTTACAGCATAAGCCTGGGCAAGGGGCTCGAGGCGAATTACGAGATAGAAGAAATGGAGCGATTATCCGAGGTTATGATTGTTGATTCCGATTGGCACACCCCGTATCTCGAGTATTTGCAATCTAGTAAAACTCCGGAAGACAAGGTTGAGAAGCAAAGATTGGAGGTTCGGGCACGAAGTTACTTGATTCTTGAAGGAGAACTTTACCGACGTGGAGTTAATATCTTGATGAAATGTGTATCTGCTCTCGATGGCGTTCAATTGCTTGAAGACATTCATAAGGGGATTTGTGGCAATCATGCTTCATCGAAGACTTTAGTTTGGAAAGTGTTCGGACGGGGTTTTTTTGGCCCACAGCTACGATGATGCGCATACGGTAGTTAAAAATTGTCAAGGATGTCGGTTTTTTGCTCGACAACCTCATACTCCAGCTCATGAGTTGCAGATAATTCCGATGACTTGGCCTTTTTCGACTTGGGGACTGGATATTGTTGGACCATTCAAGAAAGTGCCAGGAGGGTTTACACATATTTTTGTGGCAGTTGATAAATTTTCTAAGTGGATTGAAGCGGAAGCTGTCACCGGTACAACCATCTGCTCGAGCAATTAAGTTTTTACAGAATATCTTTGTTTGTTTTGGTGTCCCGCATAGTATAATTACCGATAATGGGCCTCGGTTCACTTCAGAATTCTTCAAGTATTATGCTGGAAGTCTGGGAATCAAGATACAATATGCTTCGGTTTCGCATCCACGAGTAATGGACAAGTGGAGCGAGCTAATGGTATGATTTTAGCCGGTCTTAAACCTAGAATTTTTGACCGCTTAAAGCCATATGCTAGAAAGTGGGTTAAGGAATTGCCTTGGGTACTATGGGGATTATGTACCAACGTTAGCCGAGCTACAAGACAGTCTCCTTTTTCTTTGGTCTATGGATCTGAAGCTATGTTGCCCACGAAGTGAATATGGTGTCGACCGAGTGCGGTATTATGATGAAGAGAAGTATGAAGACCAACGTCAGATTGAGTTGATCGCCGCGGAAGAATTAAGAGATCAAGCTTTGAGTCAAGCAGCCAAGTATCATCGGGGGCTGCGTCGATATCATGATCGCAATGTGCGTACGCGGGAATTTCAAGTGGGAGATTTGGTACTTCGGAAGATCCAGTCCAACAAGAATAGACATAAGTTGTCACCGGTCCGGGAAGGACCTTTTGTGGTTAAATCGGTTTCCGGACCGGGGGCTTATAGGCTTATGACCTAGGAGGAAGAGGAAATTCCGAATTCTTGGAATATCGATCAGCTTCGTCGTTTTTATACTTAAAGATTTTCTTCTAATTTTTCCTAGTAATATAATAAAGCATTCTTGATTTCGAGTATGAATATGTTTGTGTTTTTCGTGTATCGATATTTTAATGTTGAATTAACTTATCGATTCGGGGGCTGCTTGTGTTAAGAGCGATCTGTGAAATTATGAAATTCCTAAATAACTAGTACCAGTCATTTACTCAAGCCAGGGGGCTGCTGTGATTAAGAGTAGTTTGTAAGATTGTTTACTTATGTTTTTAGCCTCGACTGGTTTTTTAGGAAAGGAAATTTTAAGCATCTCTTTGAAGTACTTGGTCTATAGGCTGCTTTTTTAAAGAGCGGTTTGTGATATTATGTGATCTTAAACCTTAAAGACTGGTTATTTTTTCTATATAGCATGATTTTGTTAAAGTAAGCTACTGCTATGCATTGTGATCTGCGCTGATTAGAGCCAGTATTCGGTCATAGTAAGTTTAAGCCGGAATAACCATCATTGCTTAGATCTAGAATTCGACCAGAAGGAATAAGATGGTGAATTCTTGTTCACCAATATAAAAAAGAGACGAAGTCGAACACTAAAACTTCAGCATAGTTAAAAGGATAATGGTTAAATTACAAAGCACCGTGATAAAATTATCTGTTCAACAAAACAAAAGACTAGTCCTACGAAAGACAACTATCGGGCAGGTCCACTGGAATTGCCGGTATCTTTGGTCTTGGGGCCCTTTGCCGATCTATCATCATGTCTTCGAGTCGGAGGAAGAGAGTAATAAATCTGCATCAAGATCTTCGTACTCATCTTCCACTTGTTTGTCTAAAGGCAGTAGCATCTTGAGCGGCTTGACCCGGAGCGGGGAGTGTTGTAGCTTCATTTAGTGGGTTGCCGATCGGATCCGGAGGAACATCTTCAATTAATTCGAAACGGTACCAATAAGTGAATTTTCAACTCATTGAACCGGTCTTCGATAGTTTCGGGTGGGCACCCTCCGATGAATTTGAAATGACGAGTCTTCAACCGGAGTCCAAGACTGGATTATAGCAGCAATATGCCGTCCTCCCGACGCGGCGATCACCTTGGAGTGCTCTTTGATCCTTCGGGAGACATCCCGGATAGCGGTTTCAAGATCCAGCTCATCTTGCTGAATGGGTTGACCCCCGTTTAGATATTCAAGCGTTCGCATACGCTTGCTGCATTCGAGGAAAACGAAAAGTACGGGAAAGGTTATAAGTGTTGACCGGTATTAGAAAGTGTTTCCTGAGCAAGAATAGGAAGAAGGAACTTACGCCTATGCCTAATGTCCGTGGCTCGAACTTGCCCTTGATATTGACATTTGAAGCTTTCAGCCTTGCTTCGCTCTTCAGCAGGCGCTGGATTTCATGCTCTTTTGCTTTGAGAGCAAGTTGAGCGGACTCGTGTGCGGTCCTCGAAGCACTTTCTTTCTCCGTTTGTGCTGTTTTGATAGCTTCCAAGTGCTTCAGCTAGCTCGGCTTTCAAGCGAGCATTGTCGATTTCAAGCATCTTGTTGGAGTGCGAGTCCGTGCCGGAATGTTATCCTTGGTAGTGAGCTCGCCTTCCAGCTTCTTCAATTCGAGCTGCTTCTTGTTCTTCGATCGGAGAGCCTTACGGAAGAGCTTGTTCTTGAGCAGCCGCTTTTTCGGAGAGGGTTTCCTCAGCCTTTTTATGAGCAAAAACAAGACTTTCAAGTGCTAAAGCAGATAAGACCGGTCGGAAGAGTTATAAGTTAATTAAGGAAATCAAGGCTAAAATTAAAAAGCTTACTTTGGATTTCCTTCCGAAGTTTGATGATTTCCTGCCGACGATCTTCCATCATTCGATGAGTATTCAGCAGATTTGCTTCCCTCCTTAGGAAATCAGCTTCGTAGACTTCGGACCGGCGGTCCGAGACTCAAGTTCAACCAACCGCTATTGATTCCGATGAAGTTCTTCCTCAAGACGAGCAATGATCGTACTCTTAGCCTCGGAATTTTTAGAAGAACCTAGAGGATAGGAGAAACATAGAGTCATATTATAATGTGAAGAAATTAGGAAAAGACTAGGAGAGGCATGGAGGCATACCCGGCCGGACTCGGAAAAGTTCTTTAAGGCCTCTTCTTCTTGAAGAGAATCCCATTGAGCGAGTGGTCGTGAATTTTCTCGGCTCCGCTCGAGCTATCAACTTCCACATCACCTACAACCATCTTGGCAAGTCTAGGCGCCCCGAAGCCTTATGAGTAGTCCTAACCCGGCGGGGAATTTCCTCGATCCGGACCGGTCCCGGTGGGAGTTCGGGCGTGGCTCGAAACATAGTACCTTGTGGCGGGAAGTCACTTATGGTTGTGCCGTCGATATCAATGACGACCCGCTCTTCGACTTCCTTGGAGGATTGTTCTTCGAGATGAGGCAACAGTGATTTCCTTTGTGTTGGCTGCACTCTTGACTTCGAAACTTTTACAGTATTAGGGGATGAAGGAGTGGAAGGCTGGAGATGTGCCACCGGTCGTGGCAGGGATAGAGGGCTTGTTTCTCAACAAACTAGCTATACCGGCTTGAAGATTCGAAGGAATTCTGTAGAAAAATTAAATAAATTGAAAGACTAGAATAAAACAAAGAAGATTTTGGAACTACGGGAGTGTTATAGAAGACTAACGAGGTGGCTTTCTTGAAGCCGAAGGAGGTTTTACTCTTTTTTGGGGACCTTGAGTCTCCCCACTCGAACCTTCTCGCATTCCTTTTCGCTGCTTGTTTGGACTTGCGGCGCGGGAATGGATCCTCTGAAGCACTCCCTGAAGAATCGGTCCGAGTGCCATACCGAGACTTCTTGGGGATGTTGGCAAGAGAATCCGTTAATTGGGAGGCTCCCCGGGATCCTCCGAGCAGCGGCAGCTTCAAACGCGGCTAGAGCGGCCCGACGATCCTTCTCGATGGCCTCTTGCTCTTTGCGCCGGTCTTCAAGTTTCTGCGCTTCGTACGAGTGTCCCTTGATACGAAGTAGGGATGGCTGTTGACTTGCCTATGTTAAGTGATGCGGTGCGTTTTCTTGTGCTAGGGGCTTGGACAACCTTTCCGGACTTGGAAATTTTCGGAGTTCGCCCGGTCGGCAGAAGAGATGACCGGTCCGAAGCCCCTTGAATCAAAATGGGGGAGGCGGACCGGCCTAGACAAGCAAGAGGAGCGGTGTTGGTTTCATAATCTTCTCCCCAGGTGTCATTGGGAGGAAGTGGGGGTGACTTCTATAGTTATCCATTCTCTACATTCAATAAAAATATATGAATAATGATATGATGATCAAAATACTGGTATTCATGAAGAAGGAGAATAGTTACAGAGTCCCGAGGATTTGACGCACTGAATGCCAAACCCACCCTCCGACATCCTATTGTATCGTGCCCGAGCTGAAGCATCTTCTTTAGATGCTTCTCCAGCTGATCTATATCGGGAAGAGGTGTTCCATCGGATGGATTAGCGCTGTCCTCGTTGAAAGACCACGCTGGATGCTCTTGCCTCTTGAGTGGCCGAACTCCTCGTACGATGAAACTCCAAAGAACCGTCTCGGCTGTGATGCCTTTGATTTCCTTCGGATATTTGATACTTGCCAGGAGGGCAAGAACTTCTTCATCTTCTTTAAGTTCGTCTTTGATGTCTTTGGAAGGCAATTCTTTGGCTACTTTAGCTACGAAAGGGGGAAGAGCGGCTTGGGGGTTATCACGGATAAACCACCCATTCTTCCGAGTGAGCCAAGCTTTTGTTCAAGGGTAGGGAGAAGTATTCGTCCGAGCTCCGATATTGTATTCCCACTCCACCTACTGCAGCGCGGTTGGCTGATGTAGGAAGCCGGCGGATTTGAAATAGGTACTGAAAAAGCTTTAAATGGGGACGGATTCCAAGGAAAGCTTCACATAGATGTATATAAAAAGCAATCTTGAGGATGGAATTCGGATTTAGGTTTACCAACTCCCACCCATAGAAGAAAAGCAATCCTCTAAAAAAAGAATAACAAGGAAGATCGAGGCCGCGAAGGAAGAAAGATTTGAACACTAACTGTTGGGAATCGTCTATTCCTCATGGAATTTGGCCAGGAGTAGGGGCACTCCAGTTCAAAATGGGTTGTGGGGGAAGGTACCCGTCATGAACCATCTCCTTGAGAGATGATTCGAGTAATCTTGTCTGTTACCCAAATTCCGAATGCCGAAGGGAAGTTGATTGCGAGGAACGGTTGATGAGGAAGAAAGATTGGTGGCGGATTTCTTCTTGCCCATCTTGAAGGACGAAAAAAGGAAGTTGGAGATTAGTTTATACGGGAAGGAAGGAGTACGTTCGCAATGTCCGAAGAACAAGGAGATGTGGTGGGCGCGTGTGAAATTTCGGGAACGAGTTTGACCTAGGTCGACCTTTGGTTTCTTTTATAGGTACCCGAGCTGGGCTTGGGGGCTAAAAAGTTATTGTGCCATTTTTTATAGCCCAATAAATTTAGCATTAATGATTTATGACTTGATTTTGCAGTTATGTCCTAACGGTCATAAGGATAAGTCGACGTGATTATTACAATCATGGGGGCTTTTTGTGAATAAAAAGCGGTCCGAAATGTGCAATTTTCAGATACTGGATTAATATAGTGCCGAATTTAATTATTGGGTGGTATGAAAGAGTTAGATCGAAGATGATTTGGATCTTGCCTAACTCAATTTTAATAATGGATGCCTTAGGCTATGGGTGTTAATCATCCGGCTGATTATGGGCCTTGGAGACTCGAGTCGATGTGAGAATATAGGGAAAAAACTGGTCTGATCAACCAGGATTTTGGTTCTTAGTTAAAATTAACTAAGCAGATTATGAGTTAAGACCGATTTAAGCGGTCTGTTATGTTAATATTGGTATGAATCTTCAAAAAGATATAAAGCTATGACTAGTATGACGGAAAAAAATTCTATGGCACCGGTGCCATAAAACCTTTGTGGCAGCGTCGCCACGTAGCAAACACAATTTTCTAGCTATCTTTCCATAACCTCCGTTTCAGCCTTTTTTTTTCCTTTCCCAAGTTACCCCTCTCCTGGCAGGACTATATGTAGATCAACCTAATGGCATGTTACCAAATTCAGTCTTTGGATGGCATATATATTCAATAGTAACTTCTGAACATTTTTATTTTCATCAAAATTGGATGGACATTCCAAAGTCAGTAGAAGAGAAATAACAAATGTTGATGTAGAACAAACCTTCATACATGAACGCGAGTCCTAAAAATTCAGAATTCAAAGTTATCTACTCCTGGAGTTACATAGAGCATAAACAACCTCCTTTTTCTGATGCAGAAACTTAATTAACCAATAAAAAATGTTGGTGCTGCTGTTAATAAATCGAGACAAATAGAGAAATACATGGAAAACTAGTTCCATCTCCTCATAAACAGCATAGAACACGACAGATTATTTTTTTACAATTCCAACAGCAAGGTCTCCAATTTTCACGTTTAGCATCTAAGCTGCCGGCCGGCCGCTGTCTAAACGACTAGGATTATCGACGTGTAGTCCTGCTAGGAGAGGGGTAACGTGGGAACGTAAAAAAAGGCTGAAACGTAGGTTACGAAAAGATCAGTTGAAAAATCACGTTTGCTGCTACGTGGCCTAATCTGCAGTATGCTGCCACAAAGTTTTTATGGCACCGGTGCCATAAAAATTTTTTCCTGGTATGACCGGTCTGAAAAATATGTTCTTGACAGAAATTGCAAGAGAGGAATGTAATTTGATGGAAAATAATGTAGCATAGTCTCTCAAAAAAGACTCTTGCATTATTTGAAAGGAGTTCAAATGATTCAAGAGTTGGGGGCTATACCCAATTGGGTGAGCGGTTTGCAAAATTCGCAGGAAGTATACAAAAATTTTGCATACCCAATTGGGTGGTGTGGAAGAAAAAATGCTAAATTTTTTGGCTTTTTTGAAGTCATCTGGAACAGAAAAGAAGAATTGCAGAAGATTGGAGTTCTTTTTAATTTTACCATGGAATCAAACCAGCATGCAGAAGACTGGTCGGTTTTATTCAAGGTCAAATAAAAAATTACTCGGGGGCTGCTGTCGTATACTTACCTTACGGGTATGTAGATGATAAAGGAATGGATAATTAGAGATATGGTGACAAATCAATGAAGATAAGACTAGTGGCGAGGGCCCACAGAGTGATCTCCGACTAGTATGGAACAACGAGAAGATTCCATATACTGGTATGGAAATAAGGCGGGCGTCGGGACCGACGTATGATGACTTGAGCAACAAGTAAAAGAGCAGTTTGTAATCTGTTAGGACTCTGAATCAATAAGAAAAGCTTAGAGATAGAGCTTCCGAATATGTAATCCATGTAATCGACTAGGACTCTGCATGTAATCCTAGCTCCTCCGGATATATAAGGCGGAGCAGGGACCTCCCGAAAACTCTCCGACAACTCGCAATTAGCAATCTGCTAAAGGCAATACATAACACACATGACGTAGGGTATTACTCTCCTTCGAGAGGCCTGAACCTGTCTAAAATCGTGTGTTCTTGTGTGTTTCGTGTGTTGCACCATCCAATTCCACGCTCGTGAGGGACCGGGTACAATCAATTTGACAAGAATCATGTTACCATGATTCTAGATCTAGATGTAAGGAATGATATCGGTTGAGTAATTGATATCATTTTTTACTGTGCCAATGTGATTTTGTGATATCTGTTCACCACATAAAGGGTATTGTAAATTAATTGAATTGACGATCCAGTCAATCTATGAAGTCTGAGTTCAGGGCAATCATTCTGACAAATCTTATTGCCATTTGATGCTAGCCCCAGATGTAAACAAATCTGTGACTGATCAATGACATTTTTCACTATGTTCTGTATCCTATCAAACTGGAATGCTGAGTAAGCACTCTATTCAGAATCGGTCATGTCTTACAATGTCATGGCATTCTTGTTGATGACACTTGTGAATTTGGAAATTGTGGAATTTCACATGATTGATAAATTTTTGTTGCTGCGATGCCTATATACCGTGCAGTGTAATATTTGTGAGTACTGCTTTGTGCTTCAGGTGATCACCACTTCTAGTCGCTGATGTTTCCCTCAGATATAGAAAGCTACTTCCACCAATGTTCTATGTATAACACTGGTTAGTTTTTTTTTTTTGAGATGGAAAATAATTCCATTTCACAGATTAGTCGAGACAAGGTCACCACTGGTTCCTTGCAACAGAAATTCAGTTGAAAATTCTGAATTTAGTCTATGAATTGTCATAAACAAGAATCCCAGAGGTCAGAATGACATTGCCAAGTTTTGAACATTCATCCTCCTGGTTGCTGCTGATCACACAAATTAAAAAGACCCTCTTTGTTGGGTAGTCCTGGCTGCTGTAGATGAGCTTGTCTCATGATTTGTAGCATCTGAAAGTGTATGCATTCTATTTGTGAGACCTTATATGTCCACCAGCAGATCACTTTAAATGCATCTACAAATCATATGCAGGAATGCACAACCTATATACTACCAGGTTCATTCATTGAAGTTTCTCAAGCTTTTCTGAATCTTGGGCTCGTTGTTGTAACGAACGAACAATTGAGCCGGCATTTTAATTTACTGGGTGACCTGCCACTGTTTGATCTTTTGGAGTTTCGAAAGTCACAAGGTCACCGTAGCTTATCTGATAACTAGAGTATGGCACACTTGTTTTTGTTTAGGTTTCAAAACCTACCTTTTGTTCAGACGTGGCCATGTTTTACAATCTGATGACGGCATTCATGTTGATGACACTTGTGGGGATGGAACTTTCGGAATTTCGCGTGACCAATAAATTTCTGTTACAAGTAGAGCCTTGCACCAGTACTACCTTTGTTGCAGTGCACTGGAATATTTGTGGACTGCTTCTGCGCTCCAGGTGATCAGCATTTTAACTGCTAATGTTTCTCTCAGACATATTAAGCTGCTTCCATAGATGTTGCATATACAACATTGGTTAGCTTTTTTTGTTTTTTGCGATGGAAAATAATTCCATTAATCTTTTGTTTTATTGAGGCTGAAGCATCTCCAAGCGCTCCCCAAAAAATAGACCCCAAAAATCTCCTTTTGGGAGTTGACAAAAAAAATAACGGGGCCAAATTTCCTCTCCTCCAACAGTTCTCCCTAGAAATGGATCAAGAATACATTTAATTGGGCCGCGCCAGCATTTGGGACCACAACAACATTATTTCCCTTGTATAAATAGAAGGATTGGAGGACCTAACTTTCTCCATGTTTCTAGCTACAAATGGAGTGAATTTAGGGAGACAATAAATTTGTGAGTTATTTTGGGGAGCTGTTGGAGATCATTTTTTGGATTAAACTCCATTAAGTTAGTTTAGGAAGAAATTATGAGCTCTGTTGGAGATGCTCTTAGGCTCAATAGATAGGACACACTGAATTTCCATGGCTACAAAATGATAGATGAACTCCAGTGCATAACTAATATTACTAATCCAATGCAAGATTTTCCTTCAAAATATGGATTGCAAACAAAAAGCAGAGTCAAATTATTCTAGACAAGGTCACCACTGATTCCTTGCAACAGAATTTCCATCGTCAAAAGTTGTAAATTTGAATCTATGCATTGTCTTAAACATGAATGGAGAATTATTGGATGACTTGTCGTTACTTCATTTACTACAGGTGATCGGTACCTGTTGCTCCGGATGTTTTGGTGAGATGTAGAAAGATACTCCTATCAATGTTTCATATATAACTTTGTTTAGTTTCTATTATCCATTTTGAGATGGATTATAACTTCAATTTAACTTGTCGAGTCTTAAACTCGGCACTAGTACTACCCGGTTCCTCACGAGCGTGGAATTCGATGGTGCAACACACAGAACACACAGAAAAACGCGATTTTAAACAGGTTCGGGCCCCTCGGATCGAGAGTAATACCCTACGTCCTGTATGTTATGTATTGCCTTTAGCGATTTGCTAATTGCAAGATCTCGAGAGAGTTTTCGGGGGTCCCTGCTCCGCCTTATATGTCCGGGGAGCTGGGATTACATGCAGAGTCCTAATCGATTACATGAATTACATATATGGAGTTCTATTTCTAACTTTCTTTATTGATTCAGAGTCCTAATCAGACTACGAATTGTTCAATAACTTGCTCCTCAAGTCATTGTATACCGGTCTTAATGTCTGCCTTGCTTCCATACCGGTATTCAGGATCTTCTGTTATCCCGGACCGGTCAAGGACCGATCTGTTGCCTATCGCCATCATCTTTATCTTCCTTAATTTGTCACCATATCTCTGCGTATCCATTCCTTTATCATCTGTATACCCATAAGGCAAGTATACGACAGCAGCCCCCGAGTAATTTTTGATTTAACCTTGAATAAAGCTAACTAGTCTTCTACATGTTGGTCTTTATTCATGGTAAAATTAAAAAGAACTCCAATCTGCTGCACTCGTTCTTCTTTTTTCACAAGTGCTTTAAAAGAAGCCCGAAAAAATTATTGTTTTTCACCTTTTATATCACCTAATTAGGTAAGCATAGCTTATTCTTCTCACGGTGCGCCGACTAGGCGCACCCAATTGGGTATAGCCCCCGACTCTTGGATCATTTGAACTTCTTTCAAATAATGCAAGAGTCCACTAGTTGATTCTTCATTATTTCCTTTAATATGCAATTCCTGCAGACCGCTCCTTTCAGTTTCCATCTTTTTCCGCTTCCAAAATCTCTATAGACCGCTCTTTGAATACGGTGCACCGGTCAGTCGGATGATTAACACCCATAGCCTAAGGCATTCTTTATCACCGATTATGTAAAATCTAACTCTCTCATACTACTGAATTTATAAAATTCAATATTACTTTAATTTCAATCTGAAAATTTCCGTATTTCAGACCGCTTTATACTTTCATAAAAGCACGACGGCTTATTCTTATGACCGTTAAGTCATAATTAACGCAGATAACAGATCATTAACTTCCTTATGGCCGTTAGATCATAATTGCATAGTTACGACATAGGTTATTAACAATAAAAATCCATCGAGCCTTTCAAAATGGCCCAATAACTTTCCAGCCCCGGGCCCATCCCAGTGTCTATAAAAAGAAACGAAAAGTCGACCTAGGTCAACCACTGCTCCCAAAAGCTCATACGCGCCCGCCATTCACCTTTGCGCCGTTGCTCTCTCCTTCCACATTAACCAATCTCAAGCTTTCCTTTTCCATCTCTTAAGATGGGCAAGAAGAAATCCACCACCGTCCCCTCATCTTCTTCCTCTGTTCCTCGTGATCGGCTTCCTTTCGGCGTCCAAGACCTTGGTAGCAGCAAGGTCACCGAAACATCCCTCAACGAGGCGAGTTAATGATGGGTATCTTCCTCCTCAACCTATCCTAAATTGGAGCGTCCCTTCCCCTAGCCAAATTACATGGGGAATAGACGAGTCTCAACAATTAGTTTTCAAGGCTTTTTTCCTCCGCGGTCTCGATCTCCCTTGCTGTTCCTTTTTCGGAGGACTTCTTTTCTTTTACGGATGGGAGTTAGTGAACCTCAACCCTAACTCCATCCTGCAAATTGCCTTTTTCATCCACTTGTGCAAAGCTTTCCCTGGAGTTCTCCCCCACTTCAAGCTATTCCAAGTACTTGTTCCAAATCCGCCCACTTCCGTCATCGGACCGCCAAGCTGCGGTTGGCGGTGTAGGAATCCAATCGTCGGAGCGCAGACGAATATTTTTCCCTGTCCCCGAGCAAGAGCATAGCCCATTGGAAAAAAGAATGGTTCTTCTGCGACAATCCCCGACCAGCTCTTCCTGCCTTCAGCGCTAAAGTAGCCAAAAATTTCCCTACTGCAGAAACCAGGGAAAAGCTTAAAGAAGACAACGAAATTCTCGCACTCCTGGTTTGCATTAGATACTTGAAGACCGTTAGAGGTGTCACTGCCGAGACAGTTCTCCGGAGCTTCATAGTGCGGGGAGTCCAACCTCTTAAAAGGCAAGAGCACCCAGCTTGGCTTTTCGATGAAGACACTGCTATGCCTTTGGATGGAACCCTTCTTCCCGACAAAGAGCGGTTAGAAGCTCGCATCAAGCAAATGCTGCAGCCGAATCCAGATCTATCCGGATGTACAAGAGTGGGTCCGGCTTTCAGCTCATGCAATCCTCGCGACCCCGTAAGTACCTCTTCCTATTTCTTCAAATCTCTCGTTGTTTGTTACCATCATTTACTTACAAAGACTCAATCTTTATAATTGCAGAAAATGGACAATTACAGGAGTCACCCTCCTCTTCCTCCTAATGACACTTGGGGAGAGGATTATGCCAACAATACCGCTCCTCTAGCTGTTCAAGCCGGTCCGACTCAAAGGCCCTCGGACCGGTCCTTTCCCTTACCTCCCAGCCTAGTCCCAAAAATCATGAAGTCTGGTTCCGTGGTTCAAGCACCTAGTACAAGAAAACGTACTATCTCCTTGACCATTGATAGACCCGCTACTCCTTCCATCGCTCCCGGCGATACTCGCTCGGAAGCGCAAAGGCTTGAAGACCGACGGCGAGAAGAAGAAGCCGTCGAAAGGGATCGCCGAGCAGCGCTGGCCATTCTCGAAGCTTCATTGGGGAAAACTCAAGTTACTTCTCCCTTGCCCGATCCCTTATCCAAGGTACCCAAAAGGTCCCGGTATGGCCACCGAGACCGGTCCTAGTGATGCTGCAGAGACAGTTCCAACTCCGCAAGTCAATCCAGCGGAGAAAAGGGCTGCAGACAGTAGTGGTGGAGATATCCAAGGCCCACCCAAGAAGATCAAGACCTCCACCGGCTTCAAGAAGGCTTCCTCGTAAGTCTAACTCTTTTCTAAATTATTTCATCTCGCTAAAGCTCCAAAGCTGCCGAAGCTCCTTACCCCGGTCTCACTAAATGTGCCCTTTTTTTATATAGGATCCCTTCTAACTTCCAAGCTAGCATAGCTAGCTTCCTAAGAAACAAAGCTTCTTCAATAGCCCCCGCCAGCGGTGTTTCCGCCCCTAGCGCTTCTCAACCTAGTACCGCTCCTCGCTGCTTCCTCTCGGACTCGGTAGCGCTCCCGCTTTCACTCCCACTACTCCAATCACGGAACCTCGTGGTCCGGCATCCACAGAGAAACTCCCTGCCACCTCGAGCGTAGAAACCGAAGAGCAGGTTACCATTGCTGAAGGCTCATCCTCCGGTAATCCTCCTCAAGCTACCTTATTCCGGATTCCTCCGAGCTATCATTGGGACCGGTCCGGATGGAAGAAATTCCTCGCCGGCCTAGGACAATACGCAAACCTCCCGGAGAACCAAAGCCGGCTAGAATGGTAGTTGGGGACGTGGAGGTAGACAGTTCGAGCGGGGCCGGAACTTTCACCGCTACAGCTCGATGGGACGCTCTCCAAGAAGAAGAGGCTTTAAAGAATTTTTCAGAATCCGGCCAGGTATATCCTCTCGCTTCAAAAATCTCTCTAGGCAATCACATTCTAATTATTAACTCTCTCAATCTTTCCTTTAGGTTCTCCTCAAAAGCTACGAGACCAAGACCGCCATTATCGCCCGCTTACGGGAGGAGCTCAACACCAATCAAGAACGATTGGGTGAACCGGAAACTCGGACCGCCACTCGAAGGCCAAGGAAAACGATCTCCGGAAGAGAGAGGCCGGTCTACAGAACACCCATCGAATGATGGAAGAGCGCCGGCAAGAAATCATCGAGGCTCCGTCAAATTAATCGGAGTAATATTCTCAATTTGTCTTATATATTCCACATTTTTCCCCGTTATCTTCCTTCCTGATTAATCCCATTCTTGATCTCAGCGCTCAAGAGGCTTGTTGCTGCTCATAAAAAAGCTGAAGAGGTCCTCACTGAAAAAGCAGCCGCTCAAGAGCAAGCACTTGAAGAGGGCTCTCGTGTCGAAGAGCAACAGGCGGCGCGGATTGGAGAACTTGAAGGCGAGCTTACTCGCTAAAGATAACATATTAGCTCAAGCACTTCACTCCAACAAGATGCTAGAGACCGAGAACGCTCGCTTGAAAGATGAACTAGCTGAAGCCTTAGAAGCAGCGAAATCAGCACAAGCGGACAAAGAGAGCGCCTCGAAGACTGCCCAAGAGTCCGCCCGACTTGCTCTCCGGGCCAAAGATCACGAGATTCAGCGTTTGCTGAAAATCGAAGCCAAGCTGAAAGAATCCAACACAAACATCAAGGGCAGATTCAGAGCTGCTGAGATCGAGCACGAGCGTAAGTCCCATCTTTCTTGTTTACTCTTATGTCGTCTTTTGAAAATACCGGTCTTCGACAATATCCCAGTCTTAAATTCGTACTTGTTTTTTCAGAACTTACTGCAGGCACGGTGCGTACTCTGGAGTATCTCAATGGCGGTCAAACTATTGATCCCAATGAGATAGACCTTGAGTCCGCCATCCGGGCAATCCCAAGAAGAATCCGAGAACATTCAAGGATGATTGCTGCTTCGAGGAGGAGGACACATTACCGCTATAATCCAGTCTTGGACTCCGGTCGAAGAATGTGATATCAGGGATGGTGCCCACCCTAATACTACCGAAGACCGGTTCAATGAGCTGAAGAACTCACTCATTGGCACCGTTTCGGAGTTGGTAGAAGATGTTCCTCTTATTCCAACAGGCGTCCCTCTCAACGTAGCGCCGGCAGCTTTTGCCCTGGACCAAGATGCTCGGGATGCAGCAACCGCCGACGGACAAACAATAGAAAATGCCTTCGAAGATCTTGATAGGGATTTGCTAGTATCCTCTTCTGATTCCGAGGAAACACTGGATGATAGGCTTGAGGAAAATCCTAAGACCGGTGACACCGGTACTTCCAGCGGTCCTACTTAGTAAACTTTGTAATAGGGCTATTTTGGAATCAGACATCTTGGTCATCATATTTTAAATATCAGTTACTTTTCTTTTCTATTGAATACTGGTTTCACCATCATACTTGCTAACTTATTTACTTAAGACATGATGGTTATTTCAACTGAATAATTATGATCCAATTCTGGCTCTTAATCGAGCACAGATCACAATTCATAATTATAGCTTACTTTAACAAGATCATGTAACATAAGCAAAAAGCTAGTTTGTAGGATTTCAAGATTTCACAGATTGTCCTTAACACAACAGTCTACCAATCAGTATTCATAATATCATAGACTGCTCTTAACATAGCAGAATAGCAAAATATCATAGCTCTGCTCTTAACATAGCGAGAATAGCAAACAATCACAGATCTGCTCTTAACATAACAGCCCCCTGGCTCAATAATTTAATTCAAAATTAAAGTATGGAGACACAAAAAACAAACATCATCATTAGATAAAATTACTTATTATAATATGAAAAACTTTACAATAAATACTCTTAAATATAAAAATGACGAAGCTGATCAATGTTCCAGAATTTGGAATCTCTTCTTCCTCCAAGGTCATAAGCCTATAAGCCTCCGGTCCGGAGACCGATTTAACCAAAAAAGGTCATTCCCGGACCGGTGATAACTTATGCCTGTTCTTGTTAGACTGAATCTTCCGAAGAACCAAGTCTCCTACTTGGAACTCCCGAGTGCGAACATTACGATCATGATAATGACGTAATCCCTGATGATATTTAGCGGCTTGAATCGAGCTTGATCCCTCAATTCTTCCGCAGCAACCAATTCAACCTGTCGTTGATCATCATACGTTTCTTCATCATAATATCGTACTCGAGCTGACACCATATTTACTTCTGTAGGTAGCATGGCTTCAGATCCATACACCAAAGAAAATGGAGACTGTCCTGTAGCTCTGCTAACATTAGTGCGCAGCCCCAAAGTACCCGGGCAGTTCCTTAACCCACTTTCCTGCATACGGCTTCAATCGGTCAAAAATTCTTGGTTTAAGACCGGTCAAAATCATTCCATTAGCTCGTTCCACTTGTCCATTGCTTTGCGGGTGTGCCACCGACGCATATTGCACCTTGATCCCTAAACTCTCAACATAGTCTTTGAAGAGCTCGAAGTGAATTGAGGCCCATTATCAGTAATAATACTGTATGGGACCCCAAAACGTACAAAGATGTTCCGCAAAAACTTGATTGCGCGAGCTGTGGTTGTACTAGTAACTTGCTTCGACCTCAATCCACTTGGAAAACTTGTCTATTGCCACAAAAATATGCGTAAATCCTCCCGGCGCCCGTTTAAAAGGTCCAACTATATCCAGCCCCCAAGTAGAAAAAGGCCAAGTCATTGGGATCAATTGCAACTCTTGAGCCGGAGTATGAGGTCTGTCTTGCAAAAAGCCGACATCCTTGACAATTCTTAACCACTCTATGCGCATCATCCGTCGTCGTAGGCCAATAAAATCCTTGTCTGAATACCTTTCCAACCAATGTCTTTGAAGAAGCATGATTTCCGTAAATTCCCTTGTGTACGTCTTCAAGCAATTGAATGCCATCGAAACCGATACACATTTCATCAAAATATTAACTCCGCGCTTATATAATTCTCCTTCGAGAATTAAATAACTACGGGCTCGAACTTCCAATCTTTGCTTCTCCACTTTATCTTACGGAGTTTTACAAGATTGCGAGATAGTCAAGATACGGAGTACGCCAATCAGAGTCAATAATCATAACATCCAATGGCTGAATATCGTCGGCATTGGACTCACTTGCTATCTTTTCCGGTAAGACCGCCTCCTCGGACTGGTCCTTCAATACCGCTTTCTCCTCCCGACTCTTTAAGACTGATTCGTCCACGATCTCTCGTAATAGTAGCTTTACGCTCCATCTTTATATATGGTTTATCCAATACTTGAAGAAAGACGCCAGGAGGAACCGCTTGTCGTGAAGATCCCAGTCTAGCCAACTCATCCGCAGCAGAATTATTTCCGCGCGAGTATATGAGAAAATCGCAAACCATCAAATTTGTCTTCAAGTTTCCGAATCTCTTGACGGTAAGCAATCATATGATCATCATGAGCATCCCACACCTTGTTAACTTGACTTATCACCAACATTGAATCACCATAAATGTCCAACCGTCGGACTCCTAGCGAAACAACTACTCTAAGCCCATGAAGCAAAGCTTCATACTCCGCTATATTGTTGGAGGCTCGAAAATGCATTTGTAACACATATCCGAGTGGTTCCTTTTGCGGGGTGAGAAGTACCACCCCAGCCCCGCGCCTGAAAGCTGCAGAGACCCATCAAAGAACATCTCCCAATATTCCAATGCTTGAATCTCTCGCGGCACTTGTGTCTCCGGCCATTCTGTTATGAAATCAGCTAATGCTTGTCCCTTAATAGCCGTTCGTGAAGAAAACGTAATCTCATACCGGCCAAGTTCTATAGCCCACTTAGCAACTTGGCCAATCGCTTCTCGGTTTCGGACAATATCTCCAATGGCAAACCCAGTCTTAACCTCAATAGGATGTGCTTGGAAATAATGCTTCAGCTTCCGAGAAGTTATCACTACAGCATATATTAACTTCTGCAGTTGGAGATATCGTATCTTTGATTCAGTAAGAACTTCACTTACAAAATAGACCGGATGTTGCACTAATTGCAGGTGTCCTTCCTCCTTACGATCAACCGCCGAACCGTGCTCACCACATGGGTCGTTGCGGAGATATATAACTGAATAACCTCATCGGGTTACGCGGCACCAATACCGGAGGGTTGCTAAGGTACTCTTTAAGTTGATCAAGCGCAGCTTGTGCTTCATCGATCCACTCAAACTTATCTTGCTTTTTGAGTAACTTGAAGAACGGAAGTCCACGTATTCCCAGTCTTGAGATGAAACGGCTAAGAGCTGCCATACTGCTCGTCAACTTCTAGACATCCTTCAAGCAACTCGGGGGTTGCATGTTAACAATTGGCTGAATTTTTTCTGGATTAGCTTCAATGCCTCTTCATGACACCAAATAACCCGGTAGCTTCCCGGAACGAACTCCAAACACACACTTTCCAGGATTTAGCTTCATGGAAAAATTCCGCAGATCATCGAAGGTCTCTGCCGGGTCGGAGAGAAGATCTTCGGTTTTCGACATTTGACCACTATATCATCAACATAAGCTTCTGTGTTCCTTCCTAATTGCGAATCCAAGCAACGTTGTATACCACGCTGATATGTAGCTCCAGCATTCTTTAATCCAAAAGGCATAGTCGTATAACGAGTATGCTCCAAAGGGGTAATAAATGCGGTCTTTATTTGATCTTCAACTCTTAGCGGTATTTGATGATATCCTGAGTAAGCATCAAGAAAACAAAGACGTTCGCAGCCAGCGAGTCGAATCAACAACTTGGTCAATTCGAGGCAGCGCGAAAGGATCTTTGGGACAAGCTTTGTTGAGATCGGTATAATCGACACACATTCTTAATTCTTTAGTATTACTTTTCGGTACAAGAACCGGATTTGCAAGCCAATCTGGATGATACACCTCCCTAATAAACTTAGCTGCTAATAATCTAGTTATTTCCTTCTTAATAGCTTCCTTGCGGTCTTGAGCAAATCTTCGGAGCTTCTATTTAGCGGCTTCGGATCGGGATGCACCAACGGTGCGTGCTCAATCTTCTCTCTAGGAACACCCGGCATGTCGGAAGGCTGCCATGCAAAGATATCCCTATTTTTCTGGAGGAAAAGAATGAGCGCGCTTTCCTATTTATCCCCCAAGTCGGCCCCTATATGGGTGACCTTAGAGGAGTCCGACTCATCAAGCTGAATAGTTTTGGAAACCACTGCATCGGCCTTCAATTTCTCCTTTGCAACCTTCTTGGCTGGGACTTCATCCTCCGGCCTTGTCCGGACTTCTAGAGCCTCAGTTGCTTCTCCGATTTCTCGACGTTCATCCTCCGAATTGGTCCGAGAGGCCAACTCGGTGCTATGTACCTCACAAGCATAAGCGGTCTTGACGTCACCTCGAAACGACAAAACTCCGTTTGGTCCTGGCATCTTCAGCATCAAGTATTGGTAATTCGAAATGGCCATAAACTTTGCCAAAGCTGGCCTTCCAAGTATCGCATGATACGCTGAATCAATATCAGCCACCGGAAGATAATATTCTCCCTCCTGTAGTTCTCCTTCGTCCCGAAGATCGCGTGGCACAGAAATCTGCCCCAAAGGATAGCTATTCCGTCCGGGTATTATACCATGAAACGGTGAGACGCTGCGCTCCAAATCAACTACGGAAAGGCCAAGCTCCGGCAGAGTTTTGGCAAACAAAATATCCAGGCAACTTCCTCCATCAATGAAGGTCCTCTTCAACCGCACCTTGTGAACAATGGGGGCTAAGATGAGCGGATATCTACCAGCTTTTGGCAATGCCTCGGGATGATCAGCTCTGCTGAAAGTAATGGGCACTTCGGACCATCGTAAGTACTCGGGTGTAGCAGGAGCAACAGCATTAACCTCTCGAAACGCCAACTTTTGCTTTCTCTTTGATTCGTAAGCGTCCGGGCCTCCAAAAATCATGTTCACCTCTCGAGCTGGTTCTTGAAAACCTTCATCATCCCCATTGTCGTCGTGTTCTTTGTCCTTGCCCTTGTCATCCCTCCGATTCCGATAAGCGGATCGGGGTGCGACCTTTAAGGCGAGCCGAGCGAACGGCCTTAACAGGAAGCACTCCTTGGCTTTATGATTCCCATTATGAATCATGCAAGGGCCTTCTAGAAGTGTTTCGAACGACAATCGTTCTCTCGGACCTCTCTTGGGAGGTGGCGGCCGGTCTCCTCCATGAGGCCGGTCGACAGCTGCAACAAGGTGATCAGCCTTGCGCTTGTTATTGTTCTTGGATCCGGACTGGTTGCCTTGATCATGCTTCGGTTCCTTCCCTTTGTTCCCGTGCAAATTGACCACGTTCGATTCACCGACGAGCATAGTCGTCTGCTATCTTGAAGCACTACGACGCCCTCATGGTAAGGTTCCGATTTCGCCTTCCAATCTTGTGAACCAAAGCTTCACTCCGGACGCCGACTTGAAACGTAGCAATCACCTGCTGGTCGGGAACATTGGGGATTAAGGCCTTCTTATTGCAGAAACGCCTGATGAAGTCGGTGAGGGTCTCGTCGGGCTTACGCTTCGACTGTTGGGGTCGAAGTAATTCCCTGGCTTCTCACAAGTCGCTTGGAAATTCTCTACGAACTTTTTGGTGAGATCGCCCCAAGAAGAAATAGATTTCTCGGGTAGGGACCGCAACCATAAGCGTCCAGCCTGCTCCATGCACATGGGGAGGTAATTAGCTAGCACAAACGTGTCTCCTCCTCGCTGACCGGATGGCGGTGGTGTACATGCATAGCCACTCGGCGAGGAGGTGCTTTACCATCATACTTATCAATGGCCCCGAGGCTTAAATCCCACGGGGTATTTGCAAATGCGTAAATCCCGCTTAAAAGCGGGAATCACAAAGTATTCATCGTCCTCTAGACCGGTCTAGACCGGTGAAGGGGAACGTCAACGAGGGTAATGCCGGTAGTTGCGATCCCTGTCATCATCGGAATAGTCGAAATAGCGATCATCTCGATACCTATCTCCCGAACCACCACGACCATCATTATTCACGAGCTCCGCATTCCGAGAAGGAGGCGGAGGCGGAGGTGGAGGCGCCGCTTGACGATCATTGTTTGTTGGTTCCTCATGCCGCGATGGAGGTGGGGGCTAGAGCGGCTCATCTCTACGATTGAGCTTTAATCGGAGATGCGGGCGGTCTGATTGTTCGCGCTAAAGCTACGTCGGATCCGCCAAGTTCGAGCCCGGGATGCCAAGCGTGGCGGGTGATCGCGCTTCGAAGCTGCGGCCGACAACGAGTCGGATTCATGAAAAGCGATCAAAGTCAAGGGACCCGAAGCGGATCTTGAAGGCTGGGCTCGAAGTCGACGACGAACGAAGAGGCCATCGGACTCGCTGGGAACTCGCCGGGACTCCTTCCTGGCGCACCAAATGTTGAGTCTTAAACTCGGCACTAGCACTACCCGGTCCCTCACGAGCGTGGAATTCGATGGTGCAACACACGAACACACAGGAAAACACGATTTTAGACGGGTTCGGGCCCTCGGATCGAGAGTAATACCCTACGTCTCGTATGTTATGTATTGCCTTTAGCGATTTGCTAATTGCAAGATCTCGAGAGAGTTTTCGGGGGTCCCTGCTCCGCCTTATATGTCCGGGGAGCTGGGATTACATGCGAAGTCCAAATCGATTACATGAATTACATATATGGAGTTCTATTTCTAACTTTCTTTATTGATTCGAGTCCTAATCGGACTACGAATTGTTCAATAACTTGCTCCTCAAGTTATTGTATACCGGTCTTAATGTCCGCCTTGCTTCCATACCGGTATTCGGGATCTTCGTTATCCCAGCACCGGTCAAGGACCGATCTGTTGCCTATCGCCATCATCTTTATCTTCCTTAATTTGTCACCATGTCTCTGCGTATCCATTCCTTCATCATCTCGTATACCCATAACGCAAGTATACGACATAACTTATGTTCTATTGAGTTTCTTAGGCTCCGGTGATTTGACACACTGATTTCTTTTAAGCTGCAGTAGCCCGCCCCCTATGTCATAGACTTACCTTACGGGTATACATTGATGAGAAGAATGATTTATCGAGGACATGGTGGCGTATTGAAGACATAAGACCGGTGGGACGGGCCTACGAGTAGTGTTCGACCGGTATAGGATTCCAAAAGGTTCCATAAGACCGGTATGGAAATAAAGGCGGACAGCAAGACTGGATTAATCCTTAAGGAAAGTACAAGACCGACCGAGTAGGACTCCGAATTGATAAGGAAGCTTAGAGATAGAGTTTCTAAGTATGTAAATATTGTATCCGACTAGGATTCTACATGTAATCTTGCCTCCCAGGACATATAAGGCGGGGGCGGGGACCCCTAAAAGCAGCAGTTCTCATAGGTTCTCACAAGTTATGACAAGGTCCTACACTCGACAACTCGCAATTAGCAATCCGCTAAAGGCAATACATAACATACGGGGCATAGGGTATTACTCTCATTTCGAGGGGCTCGAACTCGTCTAAAATCTCGTGTTCCTGTGTGTTTCGTGTGTTGCACCATCGAATTCCATGCTTGTGAGGGACCGGGTAGTTCTAATGCCGAGATTAAGACTCAACATTTGGCGCGCCGAGTAGGGGTCCGGCGAGTTCCCGGCGAGTTCGATGGCTTCTACTTTTGACTTCGACTTTGTTACAAGCTTCAAGATCTGCTTCGGGTTTCTCGACTTCATTCTACGACAGCGACCGGTGTCGCGGAGCGATGAGCGGTGCAGGACGACGATCGTCGCCGCGACGACGATAACGAGCGGTGTCGGCCGGACGACGATCGCCACCGCAACGACGACGACGGCGACGACCGGTGTCGCGGAGCGATGACCGATGCAGGACGACAATCATTGCTGTGACGACGATGACGAGCGGTGTCGCAGGACGACCATCGCCATCGCGATGACGACGACGAGCGGTGTCACGGAACGACGACCGCTGCCTCTGCATAACGACAAGCCGGTGCCGTGGAGCGATGACCGGTGCAGGATGACGACTCGCTACCGCAACGACGACGGCGACCGGTGCGGTGATCACCGTCTTGTGACGACAAAGATCGATGCCACCGAGCGATGACCGACGCCATGACGATAATTTCAACAGATTTTATCGGTCGTCGGCTTCAACTTCGAACGCCGCTGCTGCTCGGACGCGGTCTTGAGCATTAGCGCGGCTGCCAATCTTCGGTTTCGACCGATCGCGCCGTCTTCAACATCATTTATCGGTCGTCAAATTTGATTTGGAGCGCCGCTGCTGCTCGGATGCGGTCTTGAGCATTAGCGCGGCTTCCAATCTTCGGTTTCGACCGATCGCACCGTCTTCAACAGCTTTCATCGGTCGTCGGCTTCAACTTGGAGCGCTGCTGCTGCTCGGACGTGGTCTTGAGCATTAGCGCGGCACCTAATCTTCGGTTTCGACCGATCGCGCCGTCTTCAACAGCTTTCATCGGTCGTCGGCTTCACCATGGAGCGCCGCTGCTGCTCGGACGCGGTCTTGAGCATTAGTGCGGCTTTCAATCTTCGATTTCGACCGATTGCGTCGTCTTCAACAGGTTTCATTGATCGTCAACTTCAATTTGGAGCGCCGCTGCTGCTCGGACGCGGTCTTGAGCATTAGCGCGATCTGCTAATCTTCGGTTTCCACCGATCGCGCTGTCTTCAACGGCTTTCATCGGTCGTCGGCTTCAACTTGGAGCGCTGCTGCTGCTCGGACGTGGTCTTGAGCATTAGCGCGGCTGCTAATCTTCGGTTTTGACCGATTGTGTCGCCTTCATTCGCGTTGCTGCTGCACGGAGATGTTGTCTTGAGCTGAGCGCGATCGCCAAACTACTCATCGATTGGCTACATCATCTTCGACCGGGCTCGGGGCTACGCCCAATAAACCAGCTAAGTGGCTTTTACACTTACGTTTTTTGTGTTTAAACTTATATAATGCGATGCTCATGATAGCTTTTTGATAATATGAAATATGTCAATCTTTGCTTATCTACATGGTTTTGTTAATCTTGGAATCTTAATTTTGAATTAATATACCATGCCACGGGGCTGCTATTTAAGAGCGGTCGAGTTAATAATTTGTGATCCTGAGTTCTAAGACCGGTCATTTTTTCTATACGGCACGATTTTGTTACGTAGACCACCACTATGAGCTATACCTAATGCTTGAATAGAGCCGGTGGTCATGTCATAGTTGGTTTGTGTTGAATTAACCATCGTTGCTTGGTTATAGACTTGATTGGTTGAATCGGGATGGTAAAATTTAAGTTTTCCGAAATTGGAGTGACCGGTTATTAAAGTTGAAATTACATTAGGCATATAATGATTAATCTGGACCGCTGTAGTTTGCGCGAAAGGAGAAAATCTTATATGTTGAAGTAAGGAAAACATATAAATACCGGTCAAGAATCTGGAAATAATTTAAGATCTGCGAGTAAATAAAACATTGGAGTATTTATTTACATATGAGCATATTTATATACTTCTTTCATTATTTTTACAGATACAATGGACTAAGAATTAGGTTTCGGCACCACTTGATGTACCGGTGCTACCAATCTGGGGTGCGGCGACACGAGGAGAAGTCTACGTGATTTGGATAATCACGGGGGCTCTTTTGTCAATTGTGATGACCGGTCCGAGTGTTCGACGCTCGATCCGTTAAGCATTTTTAGCCCAGAATATATGATTTCGGAGTGATTATACAACAAACCGATCGGGTTGAAGACTATTGTCCGATTGATTGGTTAACATTGGTTTGCCTTAGGCCCTGGGTGTTAATCATTCGGCTGATAATAGGTGTGAAAAATTCGAGTTTAGTGTGTGAACTTTGGCGATCGCTTTGATCAGTCGAGAATTTGGATTTGAGCGATATTCGATAAGCGGAATATCGGTTATGACCGATGCGAATCACCAGGAGTATGAGATTTGACACCGGTCCGGACCGGTCAAAAAGTATGTTCTTGGCGGAAGATGTTAAGAGTTATAGAGGAATGGTCTACGTGATTTGAATAATCACGGGGCTATTTTGCAAATGTTTGAGCGGTCCGAGGTATGGAGTGCCCGATCGCGATAACATTGGAATATCAAATTGGATTGTTTGAGGAAATTGAATAATGAGACTGGTTAGATCGAAGACAATTAGGTCTTGCCTAACTAAGTATTGTGAAATTGGATGCCTTAGGCCCTGGGTGTTAATCATTCGGCTGATTATAGGCCTTGGAGACTCGAGTCGATGTAAGATTATTAGGAAACTGGTCCGATCAACCAGAATTTTGATTCTTAGTGAAATTTCATTAAGCGGATTATGAGTTCATGCTGATTTAGGCGGTATGTTATGTCAAACTGGTGTGAATCTCCAGGAGATATGAAGTTCGACCGGTATGACCGGTCCGAAAATATGTTCTTGACAGAAATTGCTGAGAGGAATGTGATTTGATGGAAAATAATAAACCATAGTCTCTCAAGAAAGACTCTTGCATTATTTGCGATCCTCAAATGATAGAAGAGTCGGGGGCTATACCTAATTAGGTGCACCTGACCGTTGCACCGTATTCAAAAGCGGTCTGTGGAGATCTCGGGAAGTGAAAAATGATGGAAATTGAAAGGAGCGGTCTGTAGAAATTGCATATTGAAGAAAATAATGAAGAATCAACTAGTGGACTCTTGCATTATTTGAAAGGAGTTCACATGATCCAAGAGTCGGGGGCTATACTCAATTGGGTGCACCTAATCGGCGCACCGGAAGGAAAATACTTTTTCGTTTTTGCACACCTAATTAGGTGGTATGGAGGACAAAATACCAATTTTTTTGCTTTTTGAAGCGTCTTGAAGAAAGAAGAAGTATTGCGAGAAGATTGGAGTTCTTTTTAATTTAACATTGGAATCGAGACCAACATGCGGAAGACTGGTCGAGTCTTATTCAATGTCAAATCAAAAATTACTCGGGGGCTGCTTGTCGTAGACTTATCTTATGGGTATACATTGATGAGAAGAATGATTTATCGAGGACATGGTGGCGTATTGAAGACATAAGACCGGTGGGGCGGGCCCACAGAGTGGTGTCCGACCGGTATAGGATTCCGAGAATGTTCCATAAGACCGGTATGGAAATAAAGGCGGACAGTAAGACTGGATTAATCCTTAAGGAAAGTACAAGACCGACCGACTAGGACTCGAATTGATAAGGAAGCTTAGAGATAGAGTTTCTAAGTATGTAGATATTGTATCCGACTAGGATTCTACATGTAACCTTGCCTCCCCGGACATATAAGGCGGGGGCGGGGACCCCTAGAAGCAGAAGTTCTCATAGGTTCTCACAAGTTAGGATAAGTTCCTACACTCGACAACTCGCAATTAGCAATCCGCTAAAGGCAATACATAACATACAGGACGTAGGGTATTACTCTCATTTCGAGGGGCCCGAACCTGTCTAAAATCTCGTCTTCCTGTGTGTTTCGTGTGTTGCACCATCGAATTCCATGCTCGTGAGGGACCGGGTAGTTCTAATGCCGATATTAAGACTCGACACCGTCATCGTAGCCACGATCCATTTTCCTAGCCGTGACTACATGGTTTTGAGAGGCGTGGCTACGAGTGGCAGATTGTTATAGTGATTGCAGACATAACTCGTAGGCAAATTATTCGAGACACGATCTCCACTATATCCTGCAACAGAAAGTTCCAATCATCTAGAAGTTCTAAATTTGAGTCTACCAACTGTCACAAAAAACAAGAATATCATCGGTATGTAAAACATTACCAAGTCTGAACGGTGAACCAATCAAGATGCCTAAATTGCGAAGTTAAAGAATAAATCGTGTCGACATATGTATGATATTAACCCAAACAAAATCAACAAAAGATATAATGGCATCACATTATAGAGCTCCTAGCTCCAAGCCTCCGACCGTTGAACTGGCTGCAGGAGAAGAAGAAAAATAACTTTGCCGTGTGCCGAGGTTTGCACACGACAAACGTGATCACGTGGCTGTCACGTGACTTGTTTGTCATGTGCAACTACGCGTCACACGGCATTCTCCTTCACTTTGTTATGTTAGGATGCGGGCACACAACAAACAGGCCACGTATCAGGCACGTGCGACGGCGGCCGCACGACGGACACGGGCATTACCTGTTTGCGGTGTGCCACATGCCGGCACATGGCAAAGAGGAAACGACCATTAGCCTCGGGCGGCCGTCATCGCACGTGCATAGCAAGTGACTGGTTTACTGTGTGTCGGTCCTCTCGCACACGACAAAGATGATTTTTGCCGTGTGCCCGCTTGATAGCATACGGTAAAACCTGTTCCCGCTTGATGGCATACGACAAAACTTGGTTTTGCTGTGTGCCCGATCTTTGTCAGGTGTCTTTCGCGTGGCACACGGCACACGTTCTTTCTGCCGTGTGCCCGACATTAGGCTCACGAAAAAGGCCGTGCCACACAATAAAGAGCCTGTTTCCGTAGTGACATGCATTTCAGCATATTGTGAACAAGTACGTTTCATGGTAAATATTGTGAACGCAGGTGTTAATTTGAGGTTGGGCTCTGACCCTCAACCTCGAGGGTCAGCATGAAGCAGGGTTAACCCTACACGAAATCGAGGGTTGTTGTCACAGGTGGGGTACTGGTGTCTAGTGTGCTCAGGTTGGGCCGCAACATAACTGTTAGCAATTGGAGGTATTGACCACATTAGATCAATTATGTTCTTCTACACAAAATGACTATTGAGAAATAACCCTAGGACTCCTGCCGCCATAAATTTGTCTTCTTATGGCCCCTGCCTCCATGGATTTTTCTTTAACTTCGCTACGATGCAAGGGCATATTCCAGCACACATGACATGAACGATAGTGAATTTGCACAACTGTGTAAACAAGTAGCATCTGTTTTTTTTTCATTTCCCAAAAAAGAGTAGCATCTTTTTTTTTTCAATTCCCAAAAATAGAGTAGTATCTTTTTTTGCACATGTGCCACACGTCATCCTTGTATGCCATGCCTACACAAGAAGCATCCAGCAAGATTAGATCGAGTCACACTAGGCAACACGGTACGGCAATTAATATTTGGAAAAGATAGAAAACTGTGATTAGCCCAGGCATATTTAAATCTGAAGTTGGCTATAAATTGCAGAGCTTACTAGTACCATGTTAGATTTTCCTTCACCCTATCCATTTTAAACAGAAAGCACGGTAAATTTTCACTGTTCAAAATTCTAAATTTGAGACTACGCATTATCATAAACAAGAATACCAGAAGTTCTGTTTAAAATGGAACTGATCCTCATCGTTGTATACATCTCATAAATATGATCTTCCTGTACATATATAGAATCTATTCATCTGCCGAAGTTCATATATGCGTCCATTTTGTCCTATTTTTATGTCCACATGCAGATCACTCTAATTCCATTTACAAATCATAGGCAGGATTGCATAAACAATATGGACGTGGCCAAGGCTGAATTCTACCAAGTTCATTAAGAGTGAAGTTTCTCAAACTATGTTGCATCTAGGGTTCCCTTTTTTTTACCTAATGAACAATTGAGCCAGCACTTTAATGTACTGGGTGAGTTTACCATTATTTGATCTTTCATAGTTTGGAAAGTTACATGGTCACTGTATGTTATCTAATAACTATATGGCACACTAGTTTTGTTCAGGTTTCAAAGATTGTTCAAGTAGATGAAGTTTTTACATCCAATTAGTTTAGTCTGAGATGGGAAGGACAAAGGTCAATTGCTTATTTCGGTGCAAATATAACTGCCTCTAGCTGGTGTAGTTTATTCGTCAAAATTCAGCTCAATTGGTCCTAGTATAATTCCCAAGAGATATTTGGCAATGTTCTATCAAAAACGGGGTCTAGAGCAACTCCAACAGCTCCCCTAAAAATTCATGCATCAAATGGTGAAAAGGTCATGACTCATTCATTGCAAGAAATTTAAGAATTTTCAAAATTCTCAATTTCAGTCTACACACTGCCATGAACGAGAATGGTATCAATGTGAATTTGAGTCTACATGAGTATGAAGGCAGTGGAGTAAGTCCTCGGACAGCACAATGTGCCGAAAATGAAACAGAAAATGAATCACTGTATCAGTTCATCTAGAGATAGATTGTAAAGGCCACTTCTTCTGCACCTGTCCTGTTGTTAACGAGTGAACCATTTTGTACTAATTCCCCAATATCATAACAATCTCATAATGGCATACCAAAATTGGGAAACAATCCATTAAAAATAGCCACATTCAGTGCAATAATAATCATTCATGATATGTCAGGTGCACAAAGATCCATAAATAAGCAACAAATATTCAGAGGAACCACTAACCCAAGTCAAGGTTCTCATTCATATCATCTACTGCAACCCAGATACCAGAGACACAGGATACGTACATGCATGTTTATGCCCAAGCATGCATTTGCTGTAGTCCGGTGGAAATCGTGTTCAGTTAGCCACCACTTCTCAAATTTCAATTAGCAGTTCAGATGCTAAGGATTTCAGTGGATGAGTTTCGAAACTTTTAGCTGTCCCTGCATTCTTTCATCGAAGTTTGGCTCTGCTCAATAGGTTCTCGCAAACTACAATTTCAAACATATGTGTTGTCTAAATGCCGTATCCAAAGCAGATTTCAGCAGAAGCGTTAAAGAGGCTATCACTTTGTTTTGGCTATTGTATTATACGTACTAGTATGTTTGAAATTAGGAAATTGATATGTCGATTGAAAAATGCTGGTCACCTGCACTGAAGCATACAAAACACTAACAAGTACTTGTCATGGTAAATATTGTGAATGCAGGTGTTTATTTGAGGTCGGGCTCTGACCCTCAACGTCGAGGGTCAGCATGAACCAGGGTTAACCCTACATGAATTCGAGGGTTATTGATTGAGTCCTTTTTTTTGTTATGAAGCCATTGGTTATTGGTATAGGTATAGGTTTGGACTTCGTCGCGAATTGGGAGGGGTGGGGGCTATGGTGGATGGAATTCACTGTTATGGAGCAAGAGGGGCACGACGTAGGAAGGTCACAGGTGGTGTCTGGTGTGCGTGGGTTGGGTAGCAACATAACTGTTAGTAGCAATTGGAGATATTTCCACATTAGATCCTGTTCTACACAAAATGAAAATTGACAAATAACCCTAGGACTCCTGCCGCCATAAACTTGTCTTCTTATGACTCCTGCCGCCATGGATTTGTCTTTAACTTAGCTACCACGCAAGGGCATATTCCTGCACACATGACATGAACGATAGTGAATTTTCACACTTGTGTTAACAAGTAGCATCTGTTTTTTTTCAATTCCCAAAAAAGAGTAGCATCTTTTTTTTCAATTCCCAAAAATGGAGTAGCATCTTTTTGTGCACATGTCCTACACGTCATCCTTGTGTGCCATGCCTACACAAGAAACATCCAGCAAGATTAGATCGAGTCACACTAGATAACGCGGCACGGCAGTTGATCTTTGGAAAATATAAAAAACTGTGACTACCCCGGGCATATTCAAATCTCACGTCAAGAAGTTGGCTATAAATTGCCACCTTCACTCCGTTCATTTCAAAACCGAAGATAGAAGACCCACCACAATCTTAGCTTGAGCTTAAACCTCCCGACCAACCCGGTAGCAATGGCCGCTACGAATCCTTCCTACTACCAGAGTGGTGTTTGCCAAGACATCAGGCAGAAAGAGCATCGCTTCCGTTTATACATGAACCAGCAGCCCCGTGGCTCACCAGATGTTAACCAAATCCCTGTTGTCAACGCTCCTGGGGGTGGGGTTCGATCACTGTTGACGACTTTACCATACGTGACGGCCCTGCCGCTACTGCAAACCTTGTTGCACGTGCCCGTGGCATGCACGTCTGGGTTGGTATGGCCGACGGCAGCTGGTCATTCTCTCACGACATAGTATTCACAGACACGAGGTTTACCACCACATCTCCTGTTGTTGTTAGCATTTCAATTAATTACGCTTCATTTATATTTCTTTTCCTGTGCTGAGACTTTTGTGATCTTTGCTACCCTGAGTAGGTTTAAGGGGTCCAGCCTTCAGATGCGTGGACAATTTCAAGGCGAAAATGACAGTGAATGGGCAATCGTGGGTGGGACTGGAGAGTTTGCCTATGCACATGGTGCTGTCACTGTCAAAGTTATCCAACCTTTTACTCCTGCAACCGGCCGTTCCTGGGAGCTTAGCATCCGAGTTTTCTGTCTCTGCATCTCGGAAATGGTTAGAAACATATTTGCTTTTGTAATTGTGATCTACTCCATCCATTCAAAAATGTTATCGTTTTTATGTTGTGCTAAGTCAAACTTCATTAACTTTCACAAAATTTATTAAAAAATGAATTTGAAAATTTACTAAACCTGTATAAACTCCTCTATTCCAAAATTTATGTCGTTGGGACATGGAAAAGATGAGCTATAGTCAGTACAAATCCCTTGTCCTAAAATGACATCACTATCGGATTGGAGGAGTATAGTACGAAATAAGTGCACTAACAAGAGATATTTAACAGTACATCCCATGAATCTAATATGGTGATGTGTGTGTTACTCCTATAAAGTTCATCATAAGAAAAAAAAATACTTAGGACCAAGTTATAACAACCTACATTTTGGAAAAAAAAAGACACAAAATTTGTTAATTATATGCTAGTATTTATAGATAGCGCCTTATATAACGTCTTGGATTTTCATATAGCAAAAAGTTGTTTCTGACAAGCAAATAATTAATATGCAAACAAGTTAATTACTTGTTAATAGCATTGGTTTAGTGCAATACTTTTGTGATACTAAGTGTTACTTCATCACTTATGCGCAGACAAAGATGGGACCTTGGGGTGGGAACGAAGGAACTGCTTGTGATATCCCAGAGCCACCACTGTCCCTTCAGACTGTGACAATTGGATATGGTGACGTGATTAACTCAGGGTGTGTTTGTTTTCTGGGGTCTAAACTTTAGAGTTGTCACATCAAAAAGAATCTTACTATTTAGAAGTAGTAAATAAAGTTTAATTATAAAATAAATTACAGGCCCCTAGACTAATTTACGAGACGAATCTAATAAGGTTAATTAAGTCGTGATTAGAAGACGGTTACTGTAGCATCACTTTAACAAAATCTAAATTAATTAAGCTCATTAGATTCATCTCGAAAATTAGCACCAATCTGTCAATAGGGTTTTGTCATTAAATTGATCGAAATATTCATAAATAATAAGATTCTCTTTGATGTGACAGATGCTTAAATTTTAGAGGCGAGGAAACGAACAGGGCCTCGGTTGCGTTTTCCTGCACTGACAAAGCTGGTCAGAAGAAGACTTTTGGACCATGGGGTGGTGAGGGTCCACTTACTACGACGGTGAGTGTGATTTGTCAACACTTTATTATTTCATTGTATATTTTGTATTTCAAAAAATAAATCCTGTTGTACTAGAATTGGCCAGCTGCACGGAAGTGTTTCACTGGCCTCTCACCATGCGAATCTCTAAGTACTCATTTATCACTTTGACTATATATTCATATGCTGACATGATGAGACTAAGCAAACTATATGACATTTTTTTCCAAAATCAATCTTATTTAAAAATAGATTATTATTACGCCTTTATAAGATTATATAAAAATAAATATGTCAATGTACTGATGTTCTCACGGACTCATTGTATATATCACACCATCTAGTCTAGTATTATTATGCCTTTATAAGATTATATAAAAATAAATATGTCAATGTGTACTGATGTTCTCACAGACTCATTGTATATATCACACCATCTAGTCTAGTATGATCACACATACTCCAGTTACATATTAGTCGATGTGGGTGAGATACGTCCTATATCATCAGATATGTGCAATCTCCATGTACATACTATATAGTATGTGCTTTAGATTATTAAATTGAGCTCCTAATTGCCTTACCTCCCAACGGCATGTCATATTTGCAAACTCAATACATACATGGTACAAATTAAACAACAATACATTTAATTAACTCTCCGGTGATGTTTTTTTCCTCGCAGATCACACTTGCTCCATCAGAGACTATAAAGAAAGTTATTGGAACAACTGGAACAGTTGGAGGAGAAATCATTATCACGTCACTTACTTTGGTCAGCAGCATTACAACATATGGGCCTTTTGGGAAACCAAACGGTACTCCGTTCAGCAACCAGGTTCTAGACGGTACAGCCGTTGTAGGATTCTTCGCACGTGTTGGGGCATCGGTTAATGCACTTGGAGTTTATTGCGCCTGAACAAAATATGCACTACGCTTCGCTCCAGCCTCTCCAACAAAGAGCAGAAGGACAAGTGTTGTCCTTGTTCCCATCTCGTGTGCTATTTGTTTTCCTTTTATTTGCATCCTTTTATCTACATGTTCTGTTGCCGGAAAATAATATTCTTAGAGATCATGTCCATCGTGGATCTCTCTTTGTTATTCAGTATAAACAGGTGTTGCTTGTTTTCACAATTTTTGAGAAAAGATTTATCAATGGAATTTATGTCAGGGTCTTTTTTACTGCTAAGAAAATTTGTATTCCTTATTTACCATCTGACTCAAAATTTCATATGCATCATAGTTCAGATCCAGAGAAATATAGTCTTTTATTTTGCATCATACCCTATTTCTAGAGTATATTGTGCTTCTGTACCAATCTGTGGATCAGCTGTTGGTACGTTATTCAAAGTGTTCAAAGTTCCATACGGGCACATTTCTTTAGCCGGGGCAGAAAATAGAGTAGCACAAACCTTAAGGTTCAAACCACAACGGTCGTCCAGCCAACCGCGAATAAAAGATCCATTAAACTTCAAGAAAAATCCACACGCACGTTCGACCTACTCATCATCTCTAGTGGTTATGTATCTTCTTCTAAATGATGACAATAAAAGTGAGTACATAAGGTACTCAGCAAGTCATATACTAGACAAGGGTATATGCAGGCATTTAGGTAGCGGAAAAGGTAAAGTATATATGTAAGGTTTATTTTGCCAAAGTGCTTTATAGTGGATTCACTAAGAATGCAATCATTTAGGGTATAAGGGAAGTGTTATCAAATTTTAGTTGATTGGCCCTAGGGAGGTATTCAACTATCCCGCCGGTGGCTATCTTTTAAGTTGAGCCTTTTGTCCTGTGGATCCGAACTAGGAAACCTTCCAAAATATGGGTTTTCACCTACACCCACGCATGCATCAAGGATAGTAAATGTTACACCCCATTTCGAGGGATGTATTGTGCTTCCGTAGCAATCCACGATAGTTGGTACACACATATAGATAATACAAAGTCTCATACAATAGAAATTATTTAGTCCTACAGGGTATAGATAGGGTCATACAAGACTTAGGTTACAACCAAGGAGGAGGACGGGCCACGCGGCCGAGGCAGATTGGGAGGCTCTTGGGCTGGAAATGGAGGGACAGTGGCCCAATAGAGGGTTTAATTTTTTCCTTTTTCTTTTTTTGGGTTTTAGAAAGCAAACAAAGACAAATAAAATCCAAATAAAACAAATCCAACTTTAAAAGAAGAAGAAAAATATAAACAAAGCAAATAAAGCGAAATAACAATCATCGCGAGATGCAAATATTATTTTTAGGGCATTTTGATTTGAAAAGGGAAGGACTCTTCCTTAATTTTAATTCTCTATTTTTCTAGTTTTTTAAGAAAATTAAAATACATGAAGGTAAAATGATTGTTTGGTTATTTTTAAGTTGTCTAAAATTAGGGTGTTACAAACTTACTCGTCGGTGTTCGAACCACCGTACTGTAGAATTTGTCCCGGGATTGCGCGTTTTAGGCCGGATGGTGTACAAGGGAAGACACGAAGGGTTTAGGCTGGTTCGGGAAAGCTCCCTACGTCTAGCGGGGGGGTCTCACGGCGTCGTGTTCCTTGCGCCAAGATGAAAGTGCGAATACGGATGTGATGGGAGAGGAGCGTGCTCCAAGTCCCGTGCGAGAATGTGCGAGTGTTGAAGATTGCAGTCTCGTGCGTGCATAGAAGAGTTTCACCCCTTTATAATCATAGGGGTGGGACCCGAGTTACAAGAGAGAGAGAGAGGAGGAGAGGGATGGTTGAGCTTCGGCGTTATCCAATCGGTCTCCTCGTCGTACGTTCCGTCGGGGTTGATCGGGTGGTCGTGTCGTTCTCGTAGCGAAGAGCGTCGGGGTGGAGTGTCCCGTAATCGCGGGGAGCCGCGGGCGGTGCTGTTCGCAGAGTGGTTGGATTTGGACATGCCATACCCGTCCTTCTCCGTCGAGCGTGATGATGCTTCGGATACGGTCGAGGTACGGGAGTGGTTGTCTTTCCGAGTCGAGCTTGCCGGGGAAGGTCGTGCGAGACGGAGCGTAGCTCGTGCTCGACCTTGAGCTACACCCGTTCGACGGGCGTGACGGGGAATCGTACGTTCATACATTAACGGGCAGCGACTCCTCCCGGAGTCCGCGGTCCACGCCAACTCCTGCCATACAACGAGGAACGGGACGTGACATCGGCGTGCCCCGACGGGAGCAGGTGGCGGGAGGAGGGATGGGCTCGGGCCTCCCTCCAATGATTCCGAGCCGAACCCACGTGGGCGCCGGGCAGCTGGAATTAAATGCGGTTGGTGGTCGAGTCATGAGGTCGAGTGCGAGGGACGCCAAGGTTGAGTGCGGGGGATACCAAGATCGTGCGGGACGGAGCCCTTCGACCAAGACGCCCGGGTCGCGCGGGACGGAACCCCTCGACCAAGACGTTAAGGTCGTGTGAAGCGGACATCCTTGAGTAAATCGCTAGGGTCGTTTCCTGGTCAGCCCATACGGGCGTGGGCCAGCCTGCGGGGATGACGTGGTCGCGCTAACCCTCTATTAGGTGGGTCCGGACGCTGCCACGTGGCAGCGTTAATCTTTTCCCCGATAGTAGCCCTCGAGCCCCGGATGAGTCAAGGACTCGTCCGGGGATCTTTACGAGAGGTAGGGGTCGTCCTCATGTGTTCCTCGTGGGAAGCGTTTTCTCCACCGGGTGCGCGCGAGCGCGTCCGGTGGACGGTAGCTCCCGAGCCGGGGGATAAGTCGTGGACTTATGCCGTGGCCGAGACGCTTTATCGTGATGCGGCCCCGTCGTCGGACCTCGTATTCGCGATGCCAATCCCCGAGCCTTCCGCGCGTTGCGTACGGCCGATCGAGGGACGGTTCGTCTTGGTCGTTTTCCCCGTCCGCATCGCGTCCGTGCGACGGAGTGTAGAGCAGATCTACGATTTGCCCGGAAGGGCCGGCACGCGGGCCTCGGGAGCTCAATAACGGGAAAAGTTCGAGTGGAGTCGCGGTTTCTCGTCGAGGAGATTCCGTCGGGCCCGCTGGGGACAACTCCATAAATCCGTGCGGCTACCTTCGATTGGGACCCGAAACCGTTCGATCGGTTTGGGGGCTCGATGCCTCATTACGATGAGACTCCCCTTAGTCGAGGTCGACCGGGACTCAACGTGTTAGTCGATGTGTAACAACTCTCGGAAAATAATGCATTTCATGTCATCATGAGCATGTCACCACATTGTTGTATTTTTGAAGATATCAAATGTTGTGTTAATAATAAACACATAAAATAACAAAATAGATAAAGAAGAAAGGAAGTGATTAAAAAGAAATAAAATAACTTGAAAACTCATGTTTAATATTTTCTATGGCTCAAATGTCATAAATAAAGATTTATGAAAATTTCCTGAAAGTATTTTGCTTTGTGAAAATATTTACAAGAAATAGACAAAGCTTCTTTTGTTAATTTAACTATGAATTTTTAATCCAAAAATGATTTGGAGTTTTACCCTGGACTTAATAGGAAATATGCCTAAAATATTCTCAATTACATCCCTGAAAAATTTGGGAATTTTTGGAGCACCGGAAGGTCTCTTTTTAATTTTCCAAAAGTCGAGGGGTTATTTGCAAAATGTCCAGGCCTGGCCCAACGCCGACCTCTCTTCTTCCTCTCTCCCCTCTCCGCGTCTCGGCGCCGCCCGCGCTCCGCACCGCCTCCCGGCCGACCTCCACGCCACCCCGCCACGCAGGAGCTTCGCAACACGCAGCTGCTTGCTCCGTTGCCGCCTCCGGCGAGGATAAAGGCTCTGCCGGCCCTCTCTTCTCTTTTCCTCTCCCTCATTTCACTCCACACCTCACCGCCACCCCGCCTCTCCGGAACAGCACTCGCCAGAGCCGCTCCGGTCTCTCCCCGTCCAAGCCGCCACTCCCGGAAGCTCCGCCCGAGTATTGCGAAGCTCCACGACCCGTTCAAAGTGCTTGAGCTGTCCGGTTTCGTCGGGCGAGCTCGTCTTCTCCTCTCGCGACCTCACCGTCGTTCTTCCGCCGTCTCCGCAATTCGGTGAGCCACGGTGAGCTATTGTTGCTATTTTCTCTTCATAGTGATGCGCAACTAGATGCTCGAGGTTCCCGTAGCTCATCCTTGCTTTTGTTCCACGAGAGCCGGTCAATCGCCGTTCTTCCACGACTCCGGTCATCGTCGTCCGCCACCTCCACGGTGAACACACCTTTCCGAGCTTGCTCATGTTCCTTTGATTCCATGACGAGCTTGCGCATGCTCCGTAGTGCGTGTCGGTGAGTTTTCCCCAAAAGTTATGCACGGTGGTGAGCTCGCGCCATCGCCGGAGTCGCTGCCGTGGCCGGCTCTCGCCGCCGGTGCCTCTCCGGTGGAGCTCATGTGCTCGCGTTGTCACCGGAAGGTCCGCCTAGTCGCGTAGAGTAGAAAGGCGTCGTCACGGCGAGCTTTGATCCGGGCCCGACCAACTCCGGCCGTCACGCCGCCGCTGACCCGCACCACACCGCGGGCCACACGCCGTGGGATCGCGTGTGGCCATGTGCGGATCGCGTGCGGTCAACCCCGTGGCCTCGCGTGTGGCACGAAAGGTTTTCGAATTTCAAAAATTCCTAGAAAATTCATTAAAAATAGGAAAAATGCCAAACCAACTTTGTTAGACTCGGAAAAATAAGATCTATTTATTTGTGAAATAAAATATTTATTTTGAGTAAATTTATTTTATAGTTAGTAATTAATCACTTTCTTTGATTAGAGAAAGGATATTATTTTATGTAAATAAAATGTTTCATTATGAAAAATAATTTTATTTGATAAAGGAGATACTACAGACTGAAATTAATTATGAAATTTATTTTTCCAAAATTTAAACTTAAACTGTATTATTTTATGTGATCACAATTTATTAACCCTTTATCACTTAAAGTAATGATTTATTTATTGCTTAATAAACCAGAATAATTTCTTAATTATTAAACCTAAGTAATTAGTGAACTTAATTAAGTAATTGAGGAACAGAACCAATTAACCAATAATGACCTTGATTAGGCAATCATTAATCAGCATAATTACTTGTTAATTAGTGCTTAATGAACATACTTATCCTTAATTTATTAATTAACTAAGGTGATTAAGCATTAATTGTTAATTATTACTTATGGGACTTAATTAATGAATCCTTGCATACTTTCATCATGAGCATTCATGCATACATGATTGTGATTCGCAACGCATTGCTTGGTCGATTAGGTTCGAAGTGATCGAGGTTCCACCCGAGGGCGAATCGAGAGCGGGAATCTCGACGTCGACCCAGCCGCCGAGGAAGCTAACTTCGAACAGAATCAAGACAAGCCCCGGTGCATCCTACCTATGTTTTTAAATATTTTACTTTATCACATAGTACGATTATGTTTGTGCATTAAGTGTTAGGGAATGATTGACACCCTAGTTGCATTATGGTATGTTTCCGTTTGTTTATTCTATACTCGGTACAAGTAGCTCAATAGAGGCTAAGCTTAATGCATAGTGGCAACGGTAGATGGTTAGGGCACTTAAAGCATGGAGGCTTTAAGGGTATTTTGTGTTGACACTAAGATGATGAGAGTGTTAATGAAGTTGAGACCGGACGGGCCCCGTAGGAGAAAGGGCAAGACGGAGATGAGGTCTTGCAAGGTGGTAGCCCCGTCCGTGTCGGTCAAGGACCGTACCGTTGTCGGCTTAGTTGAACAAGTTTGAACGTACCGCACTACATGCTGGTATCATGGGCCCAGCAAGCTGATGTACCCTATCGCCCCGGAGATGTAGCGTAGCCGGCTCTCTTTATCGGCTGTTAGTGAGAGGATAGTCTCACGGGAGGGAGATGGGTCGACCACGAGGGAAGTCGTGGCTTCGCCATACTCCCGGGGAGTTGGAAATGGCTAGTCTGCTGTCGGTGCTAGCGGGAAAGGTTGTCGTATACGATCGGTGTGATGCGTATACGTCGTGTAGTCGGGTTTTGCCAGCTGGTATAAAATCGATTCGAATCGCTGTCCCTCGCAATAATGAGTACCGCTTGTTTAGCTCGTCACGGCGTAGTAAATTTTATGGAAGATGAAGATGAGAGATGGAAGGATTAAGATTTATTCTATCTTGCTTGAGAACTTGATTGAAATAGTGATAGGTTGCAAACACCAAGGCTAATGAACTTAACATGAGCTAAAATACTGAAAGTAAGGACCCAACCTTTAATGATGTTTTTCGCAAAGGAGTAAACCCCACAGCCAGAAAGCCTTTGCATACTAGGCGTCGGCCTTAGCGTGCCATGTTGACGGGTCGAGTCTTGCTGAGTATTAAAATACTCGGGGTTTGTTCGTTATCTTTCAGGGAACGAGTCGTACTACCACGACTTGTATGGCAGCTTCCCGAAGAGGAGCAATGTCCGGAGGGAGGTTCCCTTCGGTGGGAACGTATCCCCACGCTATGAAGAGAGAGGACTCGTGATGTACGAAGGGCTCGGTGCATCACGTTGTTTCGTTTGAAGTCTTTTGAGTTGTATAATAGAACAAGCTTCCGCTGAATACTCGTAGGATGTTAAACTTCAATAATGTTATATTTACCGCTGCAAGAATGTTTATTTTTCGAAAACCTGGTTGTATTATACCATGATGTATATATTCCGGCTTGTATGTGATGATGTTTCTGCTGTAACTCGCTTCGTCGAGTGTTCCTCTGTCCCGATTCCTGGGTGTCCCGGAGGGGATGTCACACGATGCCCGTTGCGCTCATGCGCGTGGGTCGCGGCAGCTATGCGGGCCCATCGACGTCACTCCCTGGCTCGGGAAACATTTGCTCGAGGCGGCTGTCGAACCCTTCGGTTGGGCCAGCCTTCGAACCTCGGCGAGGCGGGGCCGTCGAGACAGTTTTCAGCCTCTTATCCCCTCCTACCTTCGAGGTCAAGCCTCGGTCGGTCGAGCCCCAAGGTCGAGCGCTCGACCTTGGCGGAAGTCGAGTAGTAGCCGTACCGCCCCCTCGGGGTGTGTGCCCTTTCCCGTCCTCGCATGCAGGTGCGGGAATACGAATGGACAGAATACACGAGAGAGGAGCGTGGGATTTTTACCGTCTCGGCTTCCATGGTTCGGGGATCGAGGCGGGTCCTCATCCGTCGGTAGCGTGTAGTGGTGGGCCCGCGCAGCACGGGTCGGTTTCCTCTTGGTAGTGGTGGGATCGGCGCGGTTAGTACGGGCGGCCGGGGTGTACACCTGCAGGCGGCGGCGTGGGAATCGGGAGGAGGGAGATTTTAAGAAAATTTACCGGGGTAGTGTCGATCGTGGGGCCCGTTGTGGAATCGAAGGGTCGCGGCCGCCCGGCACAGCCCCCTATTTAAACCGTCGCATGCCGGGTTCCTTGGCTCCCTCACGCCGTCGCGTTCCACGCCTTTGCCTTCCTTGCCCTAGCTCTCGCTCTCCTTGCCCCGGCCTTTGCTCCCCGAACTCCCGAGCCTTTTCTTCTTCTCCTCCGCCATGTCGACTTGGACTCGATCCACGACGACGAGGGCTAAGCTAGACCGCCTGGTGACGCAAGGGCTGTTGCGCGAGCGCGGTCTCAACCGATGGTGGATGCTCCCCGACAATGAGTCCCATCCGCAGCCTCCCCAGGGCTACGTGGTCTCGTTCCTGCATTTCCACGAGCGTGGCACGGGGACGTCGGGGAACGACTTCTGCGGGCACCGATGTTTCGGAGCCACCGGAGCTCCAGCACTCGAATCCCAACGGGATTCAGCGGTTGAGCACCTTCGTCGCTCTCTGCGAGGGTTTCCTGGGGATGGAGCCCGACCTTGACCTCTGGCGGTACTATTTCCGCATCAACCTCCGGCGAGAGGAGGAATTCCGGGGGTGAGGACATTCCCGCGCACGTCGGCCGTGCGGGGGTTGTGATGAAGAGGGACCGTGGCAGGGACTACATCACGGTGACCACCCCATCATCGAACCAAGGGTCGCACCCGAAATGGTTCTACCTTCGGCAGGACCCGGGGCATCCGTTCCCGGCCTTCGAGGGTCGGCTCTTCGAGGAGGCCCCGGAGGATTGGAAGTGGGGCTGCCCTCGTGCCGGCCGGCAGAAGGTCGACATGGCCATCGAGGCGATCCGGTTCCTGGCCCGGTCCAACGTCGACACGACGATGGTGGTGGGCTCCTTCCACAAGCTCAGGTTCGCGCCGCCGATGCGGCGCTCGATGCTAATGCACCAGGTGTTGGGTAACGACCGCGTCGTCCCCGACACCGTGATGGCGGTGCAGGAGCTGGACGATGGCACCGTCGCCTTGCGCGTTCGGAGCGCGCCGGGGACAGCCACGCGCCCTTGGCTCGTCCAAGGGGCGCCTCCCATGAAGCCGCACCCGGACGCCCTGGACGTGGTAGGTTAATTCGATCTTCCTCGCCCTAAAGTTTTATTCAAGTTTTTGTCTTTAGTTTGCTTGCCGACCCACCCTCTTTGTCTCTCGGTCTGCTCGGGTCCCGCTTAGTCGGCGCACCGAGCTTCGCCTTCCCGAGGGAGCCCTCCAGCGCGAGGCCAACCGCCTCCACGCCGCGGAGGTGCGGGCCGAGAGGAAGGCCGCGAGGGATGGCCGTGAGGCTTCGGTTGGCAAAGACGACGCGAGACGTCGAGCGCCGGAGGAAGAGGGAGGCGTACCGGGCCGCGGGGATGAACCCCGACACGGCATCCACCGCTTCGACCCCCGAGCCGACGGACTCCGAGGACGACGGCGGAGCCAGCGAGCACGAGAGCGACGGGAACTCCCCGCTCATCTTCTCCCGCCGAGCCGTCACCTCGGGTCTCGGGTATTCGGCTCCCTCGACCTCGACCTTCGTGGCCGGCCCCTCAAGTCAGCCCGCCAATCTCGGGGGTGAGTCGAGCTCTAGGGCCGGCAAGGCGTCTCGCGCGGGGAGAACCGGGGCTACCCTAGATCCCTTTTTGGGACGAAGTGGTTGACCTTACGGTAGATCCTTCCGTCACTCGCGAGGGAGGCTGCGAAGATGATCGCCAAGCTAGTCGGAGGCGATACCGATCTTAACCGCGCGCCGCGGCGCCCAAGGAGGGGACGGCGGACGGCGTAGATCTGCGATGCCCTCCCTCCACCACCCCCGTAGACGTAGTGCCCGCGCAAGGTTCCGGCGCGGAGGTGCTGCGAGCCCAAGAAGTTGGCGGGGGCGTCCCCGAGGCGGCGAAGGGCCGCGCGGAAGACCGACGCGCGGATGCGCGCGTCGATGCCTCCGAACCTCATCGCGACCGGCGAGACGGTCTCACGGCATGCGGACGCGCATGTCGATGTCCTTGAACCTGCTGTGCCCGGCGGAGGGGTGCCGCGGAGGCCTCCCCGACGATCGAAGTCCCGACGGAACTCGCCGACGGGCCATCGCGGCCGGTGGTCGACCCGTCGATGGCCGCCGGCAAGCGCGTCCGTGAAGACGAGCCCGGCGAAAGCGCTCCCGCGCCCAAGCGGATGGTACCTCCGCGAAGGAGGGCGCCGCCCACGACTTTACGCAAGTCGTTGACTTCCTCGGCGGCGCGAGCCGCTAGGTCGAGGAGGACAGGCGTCGAGGGGAGTCGACCGCCGTGGTGACGGCGGCGGGAGGTGCGCCGGTGGAGCCCGGCCGTGCCCGGGGCAGCCTCCGGACCGGAGGTTGTCGAATTTCTTGGCTGGGCTCGCGCCGGCCGTGCGGCGTTCCCGGCCCAACTCGAGTCGGAGGCCGGGAGTTAATGCGGGCGGCCGGCGAGGCTCGCGTCGGTCCGAACGGGCGCTCGCCCGGGAGGAGGCTCTCCGGGCGGCGAAGGAGGCGGCAGAGCTCGAGGCTGCAGAGGCGCGCCGCTCGAAGGAGGAAGCGCTCGCGGCGCCGGCTAAGGCCGAAGAGGCCGCCTCGGAGGCGGAGAAAGTCAAGGCGGCTCTCCAAACGGAGCGGGAGCCGAGGCGGAAGGCCGAGGCCGCGGCGGAGGTCTCCCACCGGACTGCGTTTGGCTACCTCCGCGAGCTCCGGGAGCAGCGGGCCGAGAAGGAGGGTAGGTGCTCCGAGCCCTTCCTTCTTGACCTTAATCGGGTCCCTTAGTCGTTTCCTCGACTACTCGAGCCCGGGTTTTTGAAATTCTGTTTTCTTTGCGGGGCTGGAGCGAGAGGCCGGCCACGGCGGAGGCGTCGCGGAGGGAGCTCGATGCTATCCTAGACCGCGCGTTCGTCGAGGTGGAGGTCGAGCGGAACGTCGAGGCCGCTCTACCGGAGCAGATTGGCACGGTGGTTCGAGGGCCAGGCGCTCCGCCGTGCGAGCGACCTTTGCGGTGCTGGCGTCCCATTACGAAGACCTCGACTTCGGGGCCGTCGATGCTCGACTCGTCCCCGGCTTCGCCGGCGCCGAGCTGGAGTTGTTGAAGGCCAAGACGCGCGCACCCGCCGATGCTCGGCTGCAAAGCTCGAGGAGGAGCCCCTCCCCAAGTCGTAGAAAGTTTAGGGGATTAGTTTTTTGTTTTTCGTTTTGTTAAGAACAAAGGGGCGTGGTTCCCCGCTTGTAAATATCTTTAAGTTTTCTTAAATCGTTCTGCGCTTGACCCTTCGAGGTCTCGCTCTTTATCAAGTAATTTTAAGTTTGAACTTGAATATGCTTTTGGCCTTTTCATCTTGTCTCGTCGAGTCGCAAAGTTTGAGCCGCCGAGCCTCGTTGAACTTAGCCGTATTTGATGAGCGTTCGCTAGGGCCGTTGGGGCGCTCGAGCTTCAGCCTTCCGACCGGTTTAGACTGTGAGTTCGTTTGCTCGCGCTTACTTTGGTCGTCGGCGAGATTCGATTCAAGGCCAAGCAAAACTTAGCAAATTTGTTCGCGAAAAAAGAGCTAAGCGTAGGCGATTTTATTTTTTGAAAAATCGTGGTTTCGCCCGCCTTCCCAGCTCCCGAGTGAGGCTCGACCTTGCGGCGGAGGTCGAGGGTCACCGTACTTGGCGGGCGATCGCTAAAGAGTAGAGGAACAAATGCGAGCTTAGGGATAGAACTTACGTAACCGTGCAATATTCCGGGCGTTGGTTAGCTCTCGACCTTCCACCGTCTTGAGCTTGTAGGAGCCAGGTCCGATGATGCGCGCGACGATGTAAGGTCCCTCCCATGGAGGGGACAGCTTGTGACGATCCTTGTTGCTCGCACTCTACACAAGCACCATGTCTCCGATGTTGAAATCTCGACTTTTGACGTTGCGATCGTGGTACCGTCGGAGCGCTTGCTGGTATTTGGCAGAATGCAAGAGCGCGGCATCGCGCGCTTCGTCGAGCTGGTCCGCATCCTCGAGGGCCGTCCGGTTCCCTTGTTCGTTGAAGGCGCGAACCCTTGGAGCGCCGTAGTCGAGGTCGGTTGGCGGGACCGCCTCCGATCCGTAGACCATGAAGAACGGCGTGTAACCGGTCGCTCGACTCGGAGTCGTTCAAAGACTCTAGAGGACGGCCGATAGCTCGGCCGCCCAGCGACCGCTAAAACGTTTCAGACGGTCATAAATACGTGGCTTGAGCCCTTGCGGGATCATGTCGTTGGCCCGCTCGACCTGCCCATTGGTCTCGGGATGAGCCACGGCTGGCCAATCCACTCGGATGTGGTAGTCGTCGCAGAACGTGAGGAACTTCTTCCCGGTGAACCGTGTGCCATTGTCCGTGATGATCGAGTTGGGAACACCAAAACGATGGACGATGTCGAGGAAGAACTTGACCGCCTCCTCGGAGCGGATCTTGCCGATGGCTCGAGCTTCAATCCACTTTGTGAACTTGTCGACCGCGACGAGCAAGTGGGTGAAGCCCCGGCGCTTTTTCGGAGGACCGACCAAGTCCAAACCCCGGACCGCGAAAGGCCAAGTGACGGGTATAGTTTGGAGGGCTTGAGCGGGCTGGTGCGTCTGTCGAGCAAAGTACCGGCAACCCTTGCATTGGCGGACGATGCGGGTCGCATCCGCCACGGCGGTTGGCCGATAGAAACCTTGTCGAAAGGCACCGCCCACGAGGGACCGCGGCGCGGCGTGGTGGCCGCAAACGCTCGCGTGTATGTCGTCGAGGAGTCACGCGCCTTCTTCGATTGGAATGCATCGCTGCAGGATCCTCGACACGCTGCGCTTGTAAAGCTCGCCGTCGACCAAGACGAAGGACCTAGAGCGCCCGTGCGGACGTCTCGCCTCGGTCCGGTCGGCCGGGAGTTTGCCGTGGAGGAGGTACTCGACGTACGGCGTTCTCCGATCGGCTAGGCGTGGCGCGGCGACCGTCGGCGCGTCGATCTCCATGACCTTCCCGGTCGCCGGTGGAGGTCCAGCCCCCGAGGCCTCGTCTTGGCTCGGGTGTTCCTTCGAGTCGAGGTTGGCGCCGGGGAGGCCTCCGGACCTACCTCGACAGATTTTTCCGCACTCGCTAGGAGAGACGGGAGGTCGTACCGACGGTTGGAGCTGGTTGTGGGCGAAGATGCCCGTCGGGACCGGCTCCCTGCTAGACGCCATTTTGGCGAGCGAGTCCGCCGCCTCGTTAAGTCGTCGGGGGATGTGCTTAAGCTCAAGCCCTTCGAACCTCTCCTCGAGTTTCGCACTTCTTGATGATAGAGCTTCGGCGTATCATTTCAACAGCTCGACTCTTTCATGACTTGGTCGACGACGAGTTGAGAGTCCCCACGGACCTCGAGTCACCGAATCCGGAGCTCAATGGCGATATTAAGGCCATTGACTAGGGCTTCGTATTCGGCCACATTATTCGAAGCTGAAAAATGCAACCGAATAGCATACCTCATGCGTACTCCCGGGGAGACGAAGACGAGTCCGACGCCTTGCTCCTTGGCGCATCGACAACCCGTCAAAGTATACAACCCGAGTACTCTTGGTCCACCAGTGCGGGCGGTAGCTGGGTTTCCGTCCACTCCGCGATGAAATCGACTAGCACTCGGGACTTTATCGCCGCTTGGGGCTCGTAGGTCATGTCATGCCCCATCAACTCGAGTGCCCATTTGGCGACCTTGCCCGCCGACTCCTCGTTCTCGATGATATCGCGTAGCGGGAAGGAGCTCACCACGGTTATTGAGTGCGAGTCGAAGTAGTGGCGAAGCTTGTGCCCGGCGACCATCGGGCGTAGAGGATCTTGAGCACTTGTAGGTATCGAGTTTTCAAGTCGGAGAGCACTTCGCCGACGTAGTAGACGGGCGCCGCACTTTGAGTGCATGACCCTCTTCTTCGCGCTCGACTACGACGGCGGCGCCGACGACCTATGTGGTCGCCGCGACGTAAAGCAGGAGTTGTTCCCCGGGGAGCGGGGAGTCAAGACCGGAAGGTTAGTCGGGATGCGCTTTACTTCGTCGAGCGCGACCTGCGCTTCCCGGGTCCACTCGAAGCGCTCGGATTTCTTGAGGAGCTTGTTGAGCGGCAGCGCCCTTTCTCCGAGTCGCGAGATGAAACGACTCGGCGCCGCCGTGCATCCAAGTGAGCCGTTGCACCCCTTTGACGTTCCGGATCGGACCCAAGCGCTCGATGGCGGTGATCTTCTTTCGGATTTGCCTCGATGCCTCGCTCCGAAACGACGAATCCCAATAACATCCCTCGAGGGACCCCGAAGACGCACTTCTCGGGGTTGAGCTTAACGCCGTTCTCGCGTAGCTTGGCAACACACCTCGAGGTCGACCACGAGCTGGTCGGCCTTTTTGTACTTGACGACAATGTCGTCCACGTAGGCTTCGACGATATCTCCGATGAGATAGTCGAAGCATTTCTGGATGAACCTCCGGTACGTGGCACCGGCGTTCTTGAGTCCGAACGGCATCATCGTGTACCAATACGAGCCGAAGGGCGTGATGAAGGAGGTAGCGAGTTGGTCGGATTCGTCGAGCACTATCCGATGGTACCCGGAGTACGCGTCTAGAAAGCGAGAGGGTTTCGCACCCGGAGGTCGAGTCGACTATTTGGTCAATGCACGGTAAGGGAAAAGGATCCTTAGGACAAGTCTTATTCAGGCTAGTATAGTCAACGCACATTCTCCATTTCCCATTCTTTTTCGTACAAGAACAAGATTAGCCAACCATTCAGGATGGTACACCTCCTTGATAAACCCGGCCGCCAAAAGCTTCGCGATCTCCTCCCCGATCGCCCTGCGCTTCTCCTCATCGAAGCGGCGCAAGCGCTGCTTCACCGGCTTAGAGCCCGGCCCGATGTGCAAGGAGTGCTCGGCGACCTCCCTCGGGATTCCCGGCATGTCCGAGGGTTTCCACGCGAAGACGTCGGCGTTCGCGCGGAGGAAGTCGACGAGCGCGCCTTCCTATTTGGGAGAGAGGGAGGTGCCGACGCGCACCGTCTTCTTCTCATCTCCTTCAAGGTCGAGGGCGACCTCCTTGGTTCCCTCTCGCCGGCTCGAAGGAAGCCGCCTTGCGGCTCGACCGCAGCGGGTCTTCGACCACCTGCTCCCCGATGACCGCCGGCTCGGTGGTGGAGGCCAAATGCGCCGAGGCCAGGTCGCAGCTTGTCGACGTCGCATTGGTAGGCGTGCTGAAAAGACGCGCCCACGGTGATAACTCCCTTCGGCCCGGGCATCTTGAGCTTCGGGTAGACATAGTTCGGGACGGCCATGAACTTCGCGTAGCACGGCCGCCCGAGGATAGCATGGTAGACCCCTAGGAATCCCACTATCTCGAAAGTGAGGGTCTCCGTTCGAAAGTTCGAAGGAGTCCCGAATGTGACGGCAGGTTGATCCGCCCGATGGGAACGACTTGCGTTTCGGAACGACACCATGGAACGGTGAGCCGTTCGGACGAATTGCGAGCGCTCGACGCCCATAGCATCCAGGACGTCGGCGTATAGGATGTTGAGGCCGTTGCCCCCGTCCATCAAAACCTTGGAAAGGCGCGTCTTGGCGACGATGGGGTCGACCACATGCGGGTATCGACCGGCCGCGGGACTCGCGTCGGGTGATCAGCGCGATCGAACGTGATCGGAGCTCCGACCACTTGAGGTAAGCCGGGGTAGCGGGCTCCGCGGCAAAGACCTCGCGGCGCTCGAGCTTGACGGAACGTTGGCCCGGACGAGCGTCGGAGCTCGCGAAGATCATAAGGCAGCCCTCCGCCCGAGGGAAGCCTTCCTCGTTTTCCTCGCCGGCGTCGCCCTCGACCCCGACGTTCCCCTCCCGGTCATGCTGCGGGCGCGCCATCCGCCCGTGCTGCGTGATGACCTTCTTCATCAACGAGCAGTACCGCATCGGTGCTTGACTCGGAAACTCGTGGTTGGGGCACGGCCCGTTCCACTTCTTCTCGAAGTGGTCCGGGGATTTTGTTGGGCTGCTTCGCGCCCTTCTTGTCGGTCGCGGCTACCATGTGGCCATCGGTTGGTCGCGACTTGTTCTTTTTGTTGGGCTTGGAGCCGAAGGCCCCCGCCCGCGTTGCCATCGGTCCTCTTGCCTTTCCCTTTCTCGGGAGGTCGCGGTGGAGGAGGGCTCCGATCGGCTCCTCGCCCGAGGCGTGGCTCATGACGATGTCGAGGAGTTCCCGAGCCATTCGCGGGCAGCTTTGCCCCGGCTCGTGGACCGGGGCCTCGCAGCTTCGTTCCGGAGAGGAAGGCCCCAATGACATCCGCGTCCACGACATGGGGCAGCTCATTGCAACGCCGGGAAAAGCGTCGAATGTAGTCCCGGAGCGGCTCGTTCGGCTTCGCCGGCAGTTCTTCAACTCCCAAGGGTTACCCGGCGGGCACACGTGGCTTGGAAGTTTCCCACGAAAACCTCTCGCAGGTCGCCCCACGATCGTATCCGATCCGCGGGCGGATGCTCGAGCCGAGTCCTCGCCGAGTCGGCGAGGTACAGCGGCAGGTTTTGAATGATGGCGAGATCATCATTCGCGCCGCCAGCCTGGCACGCCGACCGGTAGTCCTCTAGCCGGAGGGAGGGGTTCGACTCCCCAGCATACTTGGCTACCGTCGTCGGGGTCGGAAGCGCGGGGGAAGGTCGCTCCCCGATCGCGGAACCGAAGACCCGAGGACCCGGGGGTCGGGGCTCCGGCTCCGATCGTGCTCGACGTCACCCCGACCTCCGCGGAGGGGTTCCGGACGAGGCGTGGGCCTCTGTCGTCCCGAACGCGACGTCGAGCGTCCAGGGTCAAGCGCGCGTCTCGAGCGGCTCCAATACGGGAGTGCACCGATTGCCTAGGTTCGAGCTGGCCCGTGCGTGCGGGCTGCCGCACGGAGGCGTGCACCGATCCCCCCGCTCGGGAGTCGCGCCGACCGGCGCCGGCGTGCTCGGAGCGACAGCGCGGCGCGTCGCCGAGAGCTTTCGCGTGTTGCTCCGCCGCCTTGGCGAAGAGCGCGGCCATCTCCCTTTGTACTCGCTGCGCCTCGGGAGTTGGCTGTACAGGGAGGGTTTTGAGCAACGCGGCTGCTGCAGCCACGTTTTGTCCGGTGCGCGGGAAATGCTCGGGTCTCAGCCCCGACGATCGTCGGCGATCCGCCGTTTGGACACGGCGAGCACTCGCACGCGCGTTGCACTCCGCGTGCTGGCGCTGCTGCTGCAACTCCCGCTCTACCGCCGTGGTCTCCTCGTCAAGGCCACGGCGGGCCTCTTCCAGCTCCGGGCGCCTAGCCGGGAGGCGAGTCCGGAGGTCGTCACCGCCCGGAGGCACGGTGTGCGCGCGTTGAGCCGCAGGGGTCCCCGGGACGCGGGGCTCCGGCTCGGCTGGTCCCTCGGCACTCGCGCGCCCGCTGCCGTGGCGTGCACTACGTTGCACTCACGAGCGGGGCCGTGGGCCTCATCGTTGCTGCCCTGGTCCGAATCCTCCTCCTCCCCGGCGTCGAGGAGGTCGAAGAGGGATTCGGAGGGATGGATTACCATCCCCACGAATTCCGCCTCCGCCGGATTAGCCGCTCCCAGGAGAGCGCTAAGTCGTGCCACATTCGCGGTGACATGGGTTGCTACCCGGACGTGCGGCGCCGGCGGCTCGGCGCGTGCCGGCGTCCGTCCGGAGGTAGCCACGAAATCGAGACTCCCGAAGCGCACCGTAGTGCCGGGAGCCCGTAACGAAGGCTCGGAATCATCCATCCGTGCCATGTGGGCCGAGAGAAGCGTGACGAAAACGCGCAAAGTCCCCTACCCGGCGCGCCAACCGTCGGTGTTCGAACCACCGGCTGTAGAATTTGTCCCGGGGACTGCGCGTTTTAGGCCGGATGGTGCACAAGGGAAGACACGAAGGGTTTAGGCTGGTTCGGGAAAGCTCCCTACGTCCGGCGGGGGGGAGGGTCTCACGGCGTCGTGTTCCTTGCGCCAAGATGAAAGTGCGAATACGGATGTGATGGGAGAGGAGCGTGCTCCAAGTCCCGTGCGAGAATGTGCGAGTGTTGAAGATTGCAATCTCGTGCGTGCGTAGAAGAGTTTCACCCCTTTATAATCATAGGGGTGGGACCCGAGTTACAAGAGAGAGAGAGAGAGAGGAGAGGGATGGTTGAGCTTCGGCGTTATCCAATCGGTCTCCTCGTCGTACGTTCCGTCATTGTTGACCGGGTGGTCGCGTCGTTCCTGTAGCGAAGAGCGTCGGGGTGGAGTGTCCCGCAATCGGGGGAGCCGCGGGCGGTGCTGTTCGCAGAGTGGTTGGATTTGGACATGCCATACCCGTCCTTCTCCGTCGGGCGTGATGATGCTTCGGATACGGTCGAGGTACGGGAGTGGCTGTCTTTCGGAGTCGAGCTTGCCGGGGAAGGTCATGCGAGATGGAGCGTAGCTCGTGCTCGACCTTGAGCTACACCTGTTCGACGGGCGTGACGGGGAATCGTACGTTCGTACATTAATGGGCAGCGACTCCTCCCGGAGTCCGCGGTCCACGCCAACTCCTGCCATACAACAGAACGGGACGTCCCATCGGCGTGCCCCGACGGGAGCAGGTGGCAGCAGGAGGGATGGGCTCGGGCCTCCCTCCAATGATTCCCGAGCCGAACCCACGTGGGCGTCGGGGCGGCTGGAATTAAATGCGGTTGGTGGTCGAGTCATGAGGTCGAGTGCGAGGGACGCCAAGGTCGAGTGCGGGGCATGCCAAGGTCGTGCGGGACGGAGCCCTTCGACCAAGACGTCCAGGTCGCGCGGGACGGAACCCCTCGACTAAGACGTTAAGGTCGTGCGAAGCGGACATCCTTGAGTAAATCGCCGGGGTCGTTTCCTGGTCAGCCCATACGAGCGTGGGCCAGCCTCCGGGGATGACGTGGTCGCGCTAACCCTCTATTAGGTGGGTCCGGACGCTGCCACGTGGCAGCGTTAATCTTTTCCCCGACACTTACCCACTTAAAAGGATCTCGTCCTCGAGATCATACTCGCTCCTCAAATATCTAGGGAAATTCCTTTCGTAAGTTATCCTCTCTTTCCCATGTTGCCTCATTTTTCGTATGATTGCAACACCGTACTCGGTAGAAGTTGATTGCCCGACTACGGGTCCGCCGCACTACGATGCCCAAAATTTTGACAGTGGTGTTCCTGGTGCATCGAAGGTTCAATTGCAAGTCTATAGCCTCAACAGTACCTGTTGTTCGGGTATTTCCAAGCATCTTTTCAATTGTGACACGTGGAACACGGGGTGTACCTCTACGAGTACATCCGGCAACTCTAGTTTATAGGCCATGGAACCAATCTTTTCTATAATCTCAAAGGGTTCTTCGTATCGTGGTGCCAATTTTCCTTTGGTCCGGAAGCGTCGGGTTCCTAGAATTGGGAACACTTTCAGGTATACGTAATCATCCGGGTGGAAGTCAAGATTCCTTTTTGTGCTTATCTACGTATCCCTTCTGTCTACTCTGTGCTAGTCTCGGTGCCTCTCTAATAACGGCTACTCGGTCTTCTCGCCTCTTGGATGAGAGCTAGGCCAAAGAAAGAGTGTTTGCCTACTTCTAACCACATTAGTGGTGTGTGACACTTTCGTCCATACAACATCTCAAATAGTGCCATCTTGATACGGGCTTGGTAGTTGTTGTTGTAAGAGAACCCTGCGAAGGACAAACTCTTTTCCCAATCCCTTCGAAGGCTAACACACACGCACAAAACATGTGTTCCGGAACTTGATTGATCCTTTCGGTTTGTCCATATGTGGGTGGTATGCAATGCTATAGTCCAAGTAGGGTCCTTAGCATGGAGTTCAAGGTTTTCCAAAAATGTGAGGTGAATTGCGTTCCTCAATATAACACTATTTGTGAAGGTACACCGTGCGATCGGATAATATTGTATATGTATATCTGTGCCAATTGATCTCCTTTGTACACTTGCTTCACTGGGATGAAGTGGGCTGACTTGGTTAAACGGTCGATGATTACCCATTTTGAATCAGTTCCTTTCGGTGTCTTGGGTAATCCTACAATGACGTCTATTGCGATCTCATCCCACTTCCATTCGGGGATGTGTAATGGTTGTAGTAAGCCGACCGACTTATGATGCTCTGCCTTTACTTTGTTGTAGATTTCACGTCGGGCTACATACTCAGCAAGATCCTTTTTCATTCCTGCCCAGCGAGTATCTCTTCTTCAAATCCTTGTACATTTTTGTTGTGCCTGGGTGAATGGAGTATGCTAACGTGTGGGCCACATCGAAATGAGTTTCCTTAGACCGTCTTTGTCGGGGATGCGGATCCGGTCCTCATACCATAGGGTCTCGTCCCGATCCACTCTAAGTTTATGGGCTTTATTTTCTCCTGCAAGTTTCTTTCTGCCCCGTATGTTGGGGTCCTTTAACCGAGCTAACTTGATTTTTTCTACCAGGTCGGGTTCGACTTCCAATGTGTTCAGATATGTTGATGGTACTATGTGCACATTCAACTTATTCATTTCATCCTCGTAGTTTTGGGCTGACTTCGAAGAGTCCTAAGTGATGGCAGTAAGACTTCCGGTTGAGTGCATATTCTACCATGTTTCCTTTTCCTGGGTGGTACTAGACATCCATGTCGTAAATCGTAATCCTTAATCAATTCGAACCATCTTTGCTGCCTTAAATTCAGATCGGTTTGTGTGAATATGTACTTCAGACTCTTGTAGTTGGTGAAACTCTGCACTTTTCTCCCATTATATAGTGTCTCTAAATCTTCAGGGCATGTACCACCACGGCTAATTCCAGTTCTTGAGTAGGATAATTTTCCTCATGGACTTTCACTTGTCCGGATGCATAGGCAATAACATCGTTGTTTTGCATTAACATGCATCCTAGGCCTCATCTGGAAGCATCGCAGATAGATCACGTAGTCTTTATGTATATCCGGTAGAGTGAGTATGGGTGCGGTGGTGAGCTTATCCTTTGGTGTTTGGAAACTTCACTCACACTCGATCGTCCGGTCAAACTTCTTCTCCTTCCGAGTCAGGTCCATCAAGGGTTTAGCTATCTTTGAGAAGCCTTCAATGAATCTTTTGTAGGAACCTGTCAGTCCTAGGAAACTTTTGACTTCGAGTGGCATTTTTGGGTTGTTCCCAATCATTCACAACTTCTACTTTTGCTGGATCCACGGACAATCATTGCGTAGTAATGACATGTCCAAGGAATGCTACTTCTTGTACCAGAACTCACACTTGCTGAATTTAGTGTATAGTTAGTGCTGCCTAAGCCTTTCCAATACTACTCTCGGATGTTCCTCATGCTCTTCGAGCGCTTCTAGAGTAGATCAAGTATATCATCGATGAACACTACCATAAATTTGTCCAGCTTCTTCCATGAATATTCTATTCAATCAGGTTCATGAAATAAGTAGGCATGTTGGTCAATCCGAATGGCATGACGATGAACTCATATTGGTTGTATCTTGTTATAAATAGTGTCTTCATTATGTCACTCTACTATATCTTCAGCTAGTAGTATCCTAATCTGAGGCCTATCTTAGAGAAGTACTTGGATCCTTTCAGTTGGTCAAATTGATATTCGATCCTGGGTAGTGGATATTTATTCTTGATGGTGACTTCATTCAGTGAACAATAATCTATGCATATCTCGTTGACTTCTATCCTTGTTCTTCACGAACAATACTCTAGCTCCCAATGGTGACGAGCTGGGTTGGATGAATCCTTTTTCTTGAAGCTCTGCTAATTGTACTTTCAATTCTTCTAGGAGGTTGGCTGGCATTCCGTAAGGACTTTCGGATATTAGCCTGGCTCCGGGTAGTAGATCGATTATGAACACAATGTCTTGGTATGGCAGCATTTCAGGTAATTCCTCTAGAGACACATCTAAATACCCCTTCACTATTGGTAGGTCTTCTACGGGTGTGCCCTCTATCCGACATACGATGGGTTCTACCTTTCGTCTGCGGGGTCGGCATTGTACCGGTGTTCCATCTCGGTGTACCAAGGTGATTGTTTTGTCCTCATCCGATATGTCGCCTTTATGCTTTGCTAATCAATCCATTCCAAGTATGACGTCTACGCCACTTGTTTCCAATACTACTAGGTTTGCTTGGAAGGCTACCCCACTTATAACAATCCTTATTCCAATACATCCGAAGTGACTGGGTATTGTGGCTCCGTGTGACCTGGTCATTAGGGAGAGTTTGAATGGTACGGTAGGTAGTTTATTCTTAAGTACAAATATCAAAGAAACAAATGAATGTGAAGCTCTAGAATCAAATAAAACTGTTGCAAGGGTTCAGTCGACTAGGTAATGACCGATGGAAACGTCCTGGGCTTCCTTGGCATCCTCCACTTGGATGTGGTTCACGTTTCCTCATCCATAGTTCCGATTCTTCTTCGGCTGTCGTGAGGCCTAAGGGTTGTTGGTGTTGCGAATGGCTGGCACCGTGGTCACTCCGAGTGTTGGTGGGGGCATTGTCTCGTAACAACCGCTACACCTGTGGACGCATTGATCAAAGTATGGAAGGCATAAAATGAAATACATACCCGACATCGTATCCAAAGAGATCCCATCGAGGGCCTATCCGGCATCCCCTCCATACATTTCAGCTGTGTAGTACCTTGGTTGAACATAGGGACGTCCAATTTGGAACCTCGCAAACGACCACAAGCTGCAGTAGTAGTGGCTTACCCGTTAGTTTTGATCTCGGGTGTTGCTTAACACAAGCATCGCAAAGAGCTCGATATGTAGCACATAGAATAGCAAATTCCCAGGAGAATTGAGGCACATCCCTGGTGTCACCATCAGCAATAGCGCGTGCATAAGGTATCAAACGTGCAATCGACGGTGTCGCCATGGGTCGATGTGAACATGACCCAACCGAACAACAACGAAGGTAGGCCTCTAGGTGTCGGGAAATTTGTTTTGCCGTCGCATCATCTCTCGTGTGCTCAACCTGCAATATAAATTATGTATGTGAGAATATATGTAGATATTATAAATATTAAACTGAAATGAAAGCACAACAAGTTTTGCTCACCTAAAATTGCTCAAGCCACTACTTCTTCGAGCCATGACCGATTCATCGGAACCTCGAACATCTCACCCTCTCGTATAAGTCCTCCCGCCACCCAGTGGGTGTCACAGCGGGCCCAACAACAGCACGCGCCAACAGCTAAAATGCACGGTGTCGTGTGTCCGACGGCACCTGGGCAACCAACAGGGGTCAAGTCACCACGCTCTCAAAGGTGCATGTGAAATCAACACGAGGACTGCAGCTGGTCCACGCATCGATAGCTAAAAAGCACGGTGTCGTGTGTCCGATGACTCATTGAGGAGCTCCTACTGTCGAGCCATCCCTAAAAGTGCAATAAATAATTTAATATCATAATTCAATGCACATGCACACTTACCAAACAAACATCATATTACATATAGTACAATAGTCTAGTTTGCACATTAACTCATATTACATACCACATATAGTATAGTTTTCACACTAACTCATACTACATTACCACATATAGGAAAAGAAATGAACACTTAATAGTTATACAACATATCGATCATCGGTATGCAAAGGTTGACTAGCATAGGATGTTCCAGCTTCACCGCCATCATTCCGTAGACAATGCTTGGCCCCGTGAATATAGTCATCAAAGTTAGTACACCTCCTAATAGATCCACCAACTTCAGCTTCGTCCATATCATTACGAATACGCCTAGTTTGTGGACGACCACCTTTGCCATCCGGATGCCTAAGCAATGTCATATCCGGTAGACAAATGACAGTATCTCTGTCATAATCTATGAAATCAATGTATGCAGTCAATCCATAGAACTCACTAGTCCATGTATCTACCACTCTTTCCTTTAGGTAGAAAGGTGACACATAAAGACGTGTGAACACCCACTTGTGATAGTGCTGCGAAAACATGAGAACATGGCGTGTGAAGCAACCTTGACTTATTGCAAGTACATCTGCACCATCCATTTAATTCACGACCTAAGTTCACCTCGTACATAACAACTTTAGTATCGCTCCCAACCCCTCCTTTCAACCTTCGTGCGATGTCAAAACGGTGCTCATTTACACCCACGACACGCACCATATGGTCTAGTGACTTAGCATTCTTTTCGGCCAGGTGTAGCATGAACCGAAAACAATATGGTGTATCCACAGTTGTGCTATGAATAACAACAGCAGCATGCCTCTTTTGGTAGTACCCAGTTAGCCCATGCACTTTGCCTTCAATGATCCCAAGCAGTGGTAATCCACGTAATCCTCTTATGACCCAATTGTATACCTCAAGCACCATTTGTAGTAATGATAGCACACCTTGCATCATCCGTATCATACAACAATAATCATTTCTCCTTTGGTTCTACTTCAACCCAGTGGGAAAAACACTTGATGCGACGTGAAGACCTTCTTCTAATGTTCGGAGGGTCAAGTCCATTTCCAAGAGCCGACAATGGCTCCGGTGCTTGCTGGCAGTGTACTGCTGGTTTTTCATTTTCCCCTTCCAAGTGAGCCTTTGTGTTCTTATCCAGTTCCTTCCATAGGGCCTCAAATTTTTTTAGTTTGGTTCTAGCTACACAACCTTTTGAACATTTCATTAATGATTTTTTTCTTGAGCTGCCTGGCCATGGATATGGTTCATCAGGATCCTCTTGCAATGTCTTGATAACAGACAAGATCCCCTTAAGACGATTATGTATAATGCAAACATTAGGCTGATCACGAACTATTCCTTCTTCCACGTGTCTAAAAAACCATAGCCCAACTCATCTTATTCTCACCCTCTACAATTGTGAATGCCAAAGGAAGTATTTGATTGTTCCCGTCAACTCCTATTGTAGTTAATATTTGACCTTTATACTTCCCTGTCAAAAACATTCCATCTACACATAGTATAGGTCGACAATGATAGAATGACCAGATGCAAGGACCTAATGAGAGAAATGCACCCAAACTATCCGGGGTTGATCATCCCCTAAGTCACTCTCTTGGAATGCTATGTATGTCCCCGGGTTTTGGCCTTCAAAACATCTAGTGCACATGACATATTGCAATATGAAGCTTCATATGTTCCCCAACATTTCTCTAAGGCCTTCAGTTGCCCTCCAAGCCTTTTGATATGTAATCTCATACTTGATTTTGTTTAGGACAGAGATGTATGAACACTCCATGTCCCGCCTCTCTATAATTTCGATGAAGTTCATTTGCAATGAGTGAAGTCTGTGAGATTACAGTGCTTTCGACCATTAGTTTCTAGTGTGCATTTATGTTCAACAACTCTAGACACCAACTGTGACAGCCCAGATTTCACCAAAGACGAAACTCGTGCCTTTGTACATCTTTGTCACTCCCAGGAGAATGACATGTACAACAAACAAAATTTAGCATCATACAACCACACAACGAGATAGGATAAAAGCAAGCAATTGATAGATAAATGAACATCCAATATCATCTCAAACCTTAGCAACATTTATCATCCAAATGTGAGTACAAGAGTGTATCTCGCAGGCCAACCACGAACATGATAGAAACTAGAGATAGCGACGAACCATCAACTCTCACACAGCAGAAGCCTCAAGCGAAGATCACCAAGACCACATGCACTCGAGTGTAGGCAAGACAATCACTCCTCTCCATCAGCACCGTTGGTAGGCTCGGCGGGGTCAACAGCGTCATCATCCGAAAAACAAAGTGGGAAAGCCGTGAGTACATATAATACTCAACAAGCCACACTACCTAGCAACAACGTTATGCATGCTTGGATATTTCAAGGATAGGCAAAGGGCTCAACACGTAAATCAATTATCCTAAAGTCTAAGTGAGTCAAGTTTTATTATTATTCAAATTTTATAAGTGGCCTCACAGGAATCAATACATTCCTTTAATGGTCAAGTTTTAAGTGCAGCACGGCTCCACTGGAACCACAGCTCGAAACCGAAAGTAAAACACCTATCAAAGGGGAGAAGTATTAAACTAATCACTCGGCAAGCTCTCGGAGATGCCCGTATCTAGGGGCATGGCTATACGTGTAGATTATAACTCTGTAGGGTTTATACACCTATACCCACGTGAAGGGGTACTATAACATAGGGCTACCGTCGTAGCCTAAGTATAGAAACACTCACAAGATCAATCAACATGCATCGGTCGGCGGCTCCCGCTCCTCCAGGGCTAGGATTCCCACTAAGAAACGACAAAGGGTCCTGAAGGTGTGAAAGGCCTATGACCGGCCAAGTGGGGAATCCTCTACTCATTGGTCAATACTACGCTCCAAAACCCACTAACACAGGCTCTACTACTACGGCGAGCCCACCGGTCCTCCGCATGCATCAAGATCCAAGCACAACGCCCATACGGGTCACATGGTGTACTAACGCCCGGAGACATATCACCTATGAACCGATCCTTATGCTGCCGGGGCGAGTCACCAATCCCTCTCCACCAACCAAAGTCACCACAACAGGGACTCCATAACCCAAAGTCACTACACAACCGTGCCCACAACAGGCACTCTCCAAATGGGAATTCCCCAATAGTCCCCCAACACCTAATCACTTACACTCGCCCCGCAAAATGCTAATAGGTTACTAATACAAAAACTCAACACCTAAGGAGCACCTATAATTTATTTAACACAAAAACATGTATAACATCATGTGGGGTTCAATTAAGCATCTAACCATACTAAGCATCCATGTATCATCGGTAGAGCATCCTAGGGTAATAGTGGTAAGGATAACATGATATGACATAGGAATGATATTAAGCATCAAGTAACTATTCATAGCATCCGCCACAACATTTGCCTTGCCAGGGTGATAGTTGATGCTCGAATCATAATCCTTGATCACCTCTAGCCATCTTCTTTGCCTCATGTTCAACTATGACAGGGTGAAGGTATACTTGAGGCTCTTATGATCCGTGAACATCTCACACTAGTTGCTGATCAGATAGTGCCTCCAAATTTTCAATGCATGGACAACTATTGCCAACTCAAGATCAAGGGTTGGATAGTTCTCTTCATGCTTCTTCAACTGATTAGATGCATAAGATACAACCTTCATGTTCTGCATGAGCACACGACCAATTCCATGGGTAGAAGCATCACATTACACCTGAAAGTCCTGACCGAGATCCGGTAGAGTGAGCACGGGAGTAGTGGTCAACCGTGTCTTAAGCTCCTGAAAGCTCCTCTCATGCTCCGGTGTCCACTCAAATATCTTGCAAGAGTTCCATCATGGGCCGAGCTATCGTAGAGAAGTCCTCGACAAAGTGACGATAATAACCTGCTAGGCTCAAGAAACTCCTCACTTCCTTCACATTCCGAGGGGTCTTCCAATTCATAACATCTTTGACCTTTCCAGGATCCACAGCCACTCCATTGGCATTAATGATATGCCCCAAAAGAAAGCCATTTCCTCTAGCCGGACCTTGCACTTGTTGAACTTTGCACAGAGTTGATTTTCCTTTATCCTCTTCTGCAATCTTCGAGTAGATGAGAATAACATCGATGAATACCACCACAAAATTATCCAATTCAGCCATGATGACCTTATTCATCATATTCATGAAGTAGGCAAGGGCATTAGTCAAGCCAAAAGAAGCAACGAGTGAACTCGAATTGCCCATACCTATCAAGAAGAGAGAAACTTAGATCAAACAAGGAGGGACAATTGGGCACGAATGAAAGCAAAAGGAATTGATAAGGCGGTAACAAGATTCAAACCTACTCACAAAGGCGGTCTTAGGAATGTCGCACTCTCGGATCTTCATTTGGTGGTAACCCGATCTCAAGTCAATAGAGGAAAAATACTTGGCATCCTTCAGCTAGTCAAAAAGATCATCAATCCTCGGCAAGGGATACTTGTTCTTTATGGTGACCTCGTTGAAGGAACGATAAGCAACACACATCCGGTCGGTAACATCCTTCTTCTTCACAAACAAGACTGGAGATCCCCAAGGTGAAGCACTAGGACGAATGAAACCTTTCTTCAGCAGATCATCAATTTCTTCCTTCAAGAGTGCAAGCCCATTAGATGGCATGTGGTACGACCTCTTAGCAATAGGAGTCATGCCAGGAAGGAGATCAATCACAAACTCAACATCACGATCTGGGGATGTCCTGGCAAGTCATCTTGGAAAACCTCTCGGATACTCACAAACCACTAGACTCTAATCAAGTAACAAACCCTTAAGATTGCAAAGCTTCAAAGACAACTTACAAGGAACAAGGCAGAACCGCACTTGAATGCCACGATGATTTACAAGAGTCACCAATCTTTCCAAGCAATGAATGACTCCATTGTTCTTAGCCAACCAGTCCATACCCAATATCACATCAATGTCATAATAGGGCAAGAGAATAATATTGGCCAAAAACTAAACTCCCTCAATGAGAATATCACTTTGTTATAGCCCGACAAACACTTGAAGGTACCAAGACGAGAAGTGGTGATAGTAGGAACCTCAAGCGGACAAGAATTAACCAGGAAATCAACAAGCACAACGTCGGAGCTACTACAATATTGGCCAGAAACTAAACTCCCCGACGTTGTTCTTGTTGAGTTCTTGGTTAATTCTTGTATTAGCTACTTTTTATCTAGTTACCGCTTTGTCAATTCCTACTCACAAAAGAACAAGTAGCTAAACAAGAATTAGCCAAGAACTCAACAAGCACAATGTCGGGGGTCTCTTGCACGTCCTGAACAGCAACGTGGTGTAGGCGGGCACGAGAAGCACTCTGCTGCAGCTCCGGTCCGCCAGCTAACCGGACAGATGGGGTGCACTACGAAACTGTTGTTTCTACGGGAAGGAGCTCTCGGTGTACCAAAGCTGCCCGGGGTCTTCCGGGAGTTGTCGGGACAAGCGTACAACTTGTGGCCCTCCTTGCCACACTACAAGCACCTAATGGCGTAGGGTCGGCCACTGCTAGGGGGTCTCCAACCGGACCGTTCTCGTGTCTGGCGAATTGCGTTGGTACTGCGGGGACTGTTGTGGGTACTGCTCGGGTACAAAGCTGCTCGACTATCCCTGTCGTGATCGACCGAATTGCTACCGTAGTGGTCCACTAAACCTCATCCGCTGTTGTCCCCCTGAATGGTCCATCGGACATAAGATCCTCTTGGAAGTAGCCCGAGCATGTCCGACCTTCTCTAATCCATCCTCAACCTCAATGGACATGTCAACCATCTTCTTCGATGTGGAACATCCTGCAATGTGAGGTAAGATCTCTGCCTTGAATCCCTTCTTGAACCAATACATTTTATCCTCCTCTCGTGGCTACCTCGTGCGAGTGTAGCGCGCCAACTCTATCCTCTCGGTAGTACTCGGGAACTCCCGTGGTACCCATCCGCGAGTTCTTGAACTCATCAGCCTTACGGTCCATCACCCTCTTGGGGATGAGCTGTGCTCCGAACTCCCTCTCAAACTCATCCCATGTGATGCTTGTCGGGGTCCTCGCGGTTGGTGACGTGGGGGTCCCACCACGCATTGGCAGCGCCACGAAGTAGGTAAGTGGTGAGTTTCGCACTCGTGTCCGTGCACCTTATCGGGAGTAGCTGCTTCGATACTTTCCTTAGCCAATTGTCCGCATCTAGAGGATCGATGATTGCGAGAAGGTGTCGGGCTACGGTCTGTGGAAAGCCTCTTTCTGCTGCTCGGACCGATCGCGGCCACTGCGGGCTACTCGCAGCTGCAACTGCTGTTGCATCTGCTGCTGCTGTTGTTGAATCATCTCGCATCGGTCCTCCTAGGATGTAGGTCTGTGTAGCCATCACCTCTCGCAAACATCCGCTAAGGAGGTGGTGAAGGAAGGTCCTCCTAGTGACCACCACCCTCTTGGCTCCTCCGGCTAGGTCGGGTGGTGCCTCTCCACCAAGCCCATGACCACGTCCTCTTGCGGGCTGATCGACCGGTGCCTCTCCACCACATCCACGCCCACGCCCTCCGACAGCTCCAGCACCACTAGCGACACGGCCTCCGCCACATGCGCCGACGGCTCCACCACCACGACCACGGCCTCATGTGCCGCGACCACGCCCAACAGCCTTCCTCATCCGTAGGGGTACAACACGTCCACGACCCCCGCCCGACCTTAGGGGCCCGATCGTCCTCACGTGCAGCCTCCTCAAACTGCACGTGCAAGCGGTTCGCTCTCCTTGGCGGCATCTATTGCATGGCACAAATCCAAAGGTCGGACTAGCTAATCCAATAATATCTTCATATCTTGAAAATCTTCAAAATGCAAAAAAAAATGATTGACATGCATGCATGAATAAGTATGCAAACGAACATAGCAAACATCATCTTTTTAAGCACAACTTGAGTTGATATCTTCAAGTGACGGGAAAGTATTCAAAGTTTGATAAAGTGAAGTTTAGCTGATTAGATTACAAGAATAGGTCCTTAATGTTGCGTCCATTTCTACGGGTCTCGTGCCTACAGTCAAGTATGGCTCGATACCAACTGTGACAGCCCGGATTTTGCCAAAGACGAAACCCGTGCCTTTGTACCTCTTTGTCACTCCTAGGAGAATGACATGTACAACCAACACAATTTAGCGTCATACAACCACACAATAGATAGAATAAAAGCAAGAATAGATAACTGAACATCCAACATCATCTCAAATCTTAGCAACATTTATCATCCAAATGTGAGTACAAAAGTGTGGCTCGTAGGCCAACCATGAACATGATAGAATCTAGCGATAGTGACGAACTATGACACCCCAGTGTCACTAAGAGCACTACACATAAATGATTGCCATTAATTCTGTTTTTTTGTAGTTCACAAGCTTTTGATATCAGTTATTTGAAATTAACGGCAAGAGAGTGGCTAGATAAAGTTTAAAAGCTAGGGTTTGGCAAAATATACAAATCCTTAACAAAAGTACGCACATAGAACAATTTTTCTGGATTGGGCATAAGATAACAGAATTTTGGGGAATTTCCTGGAGTTTTTCTTAATGGAGAAATGCCCAAAGCAATAAAAGAAAGTCCAAAAATAGATTCTTTATAGATTTTTTATAAACATTAGGAAGCAAAATTAGATCTTTGGCCAATAACAAAACGTGCTCAAAATGTTTTGTTACACACCCACGAGTTTTCCCCTAATTGTTTGATGCCCGAAGTTGTGTTACCAATTTATTGCATTGCGAAGGGCCTTTTTGCAAATACGCCCGAACAGGCCCACCGGCATGGTTCACAAAACCGTAAACCGCTCGGTTTTTTCTAACCGTCAAAACCGAACGAAAACCATTTTTGCTACAGTAACTATGTTCGGCTTTATCAAAAACCCGACCGGATTTATAAACCGAGTCGGCGAGTCGGCCTAGCCATCTCTCGCATCGCCCGCCGCTAGTGTTGGACGTGGCTGCACGGCGTGCCATCGTACCGTTATGCCACGCAGCTACGGGACCCACGTCATGGTACCCACTGTCGGGCCGGGAGAAGGACTCCTGCGTCATCTTGCTGTCTCGCTTATCCGCCCGACCCAGCCACCATTGCCGCCACCCATGTGAGCTCGTCGCTTGACCACCTCAAACGGCCTCCGACCTCATTCCAGAACCGGACAAAGCTACGCCAGCATGTCTCTCGCCTCTTCTGCCCCCTTTTTCCTCTCTTTCCGAAGCCCCGGCCGTGAATCGCACGTTTTCCCCAAGTTATGCCGCCATAGCCGGCGTGTCCAAATCCTTGAATTTCTTCTCGCACGGTGGGTAGCAACTCGATTCCTCCCTCGGGCACCTCCCTTACTCTCTCACACATCATCTTGAAGTGTTTCCATCGTGTTTTGCAACTCCGGATCACCGGAGTACCCGCGCCACCACCACGGTACGTCGCTGCCGGTCGCCTCCCGCCCTTCACCGTCGGCTTGCCCGCACGGTGAGTCTCTCAGCTGGGTTCTTGGGCCCGCACGTGGGCCATGGTATGGTGTTGCTCTTGCAGCTTTCTTCCGCTTACGCTATGTCTTTCATACTAGCCTGCACGTTCTATCTCTCGTTGAGAAACAAGGGAGAGATTTGGATGAGCCTTACCATCGACGATGAACGCCGGCGACGAGGTGGTGACAGAAACCTTGTCCGCTCTTGCTCGTCTTCTCTGTTGCACCAAATTCGACGAGGTGAGCTCCTAGGGAAACAGCGGAGCGCGAAGAAGCAATTGACGCAGACGAAGCTCCCAAGCGGCTTACCTCTTTTTCAGCGACAGCGGGGAGTTGGGTGGCGGAGCGGCTAGGGTTTGGGGCTAGGCACCGCCGGCGGTGCAATAAGGTTTGAGGGTGGCGGCGGCTACCAAGGGAGATTTTGTAGGGGGCAGCAGAGGGCAGGTGAGTTGGGCGGCAGCACGGAAATGCGCCACGTACGCCTTGGCATCCATGCGACGGCGTCGTGCGGCCGAGAGGTGAGCGGTAGGTGGAATAACATTGTTCACGCGGGTTCGTGGGCCGTAGGCTGAGTTTGGTTGCTACTGGGCCAAGAGAGAGAAAAAGGGGAGGTGGGCTGTGAAGAAATCGATCCAAGGCACAAAAATTTGAAGATATGATTCAAACCTTTTCCAATTTTTTTATTTTCTCCAATTTGAATTACAAGGTTCATTTGAATACAAGTTTGATACAATCTGGTTTACATCTAGGCTGCTACACCGACCAATATGTCTCATACTTGGTCTTGTAGGCATGAACATAATAATGCCATCCTTCATTTCTACACTTCACACTCGTACTTCATCGGAGACGAGTTTGCAACTCGTACCTCCCGTGTGACATCACAATCGAACAAGCAACGGTGTCTTTCAATTCCGAACGATTCGATAACACTTGATTCAAATGAGTCAAACTTGAACCATACTCCCAACGAGAATGATGATAATCTGCTACAACCATGGCTGCTTTATCGGTCGATACCATTCATTACGAGTAGGATTATTGGGTTCCTCATTATCGTCATCTTCCTTCTCATCATCACCATTTACTCGATTCATGCAACATATCTTTCTCATAAAATGCATTACGATTCACATTCTCTAACTCTTCAATAATTCTCTCATCATGCTCTCCCGCATCAGCCTGCCCCTCAGCTCGGTCCCGACTCTAGGCCGGGGCAATCGGGGTCACGGCCTAGGGCCCA
>JAUNZO010005046.1:0-55817 GCA_031894775.1 Chloris gayana | reverse complement strand
GTCCTTCGGTTCTTGTAACTCTTGTGGTGTCTTGTCCTTATATATCTTGTCTTTCTCATTTATCCGGGGTTGATCGCACTTTGATTGATCAAGCTCGGATTGAGGTACCCAACCTTCCAATCGGGTCTATCGTATCTCTTCTTTTGAAATGCTGAATTCAAGCTACATTAAAAGAAAAAGGCATTGTGTAACATGTACTACAAAAGTAGGAAATAAGAAAAAGATGGATAGAGGCACTTACATGCACCACAAGGTTACGAAGGTCGTGTCCATCTCGCCGAGGCGAAACATAGTGTGGATATCATTGAAATATATTCCAAGGGTCGAGTCACCGATATCGTTGAACACGTCCTTCGGAAGCTTACAGGTGATCACATCCACTCCTTATTTCGCTGCCGCTACGTACCATTCATGCAGCTTCCACATCTCCCACGGTAGATTTGACAACATGTTTTTAGATATGAGGGGTTTGCCAAAGATGAAAATTGGAAAGTCCTCATTCTCGTCACGACCCCGAAATATGTCATCATCATAATGTACCAATTGACGAGGTTCCGTGATTGGTTGCACGGGTCCCTTCCTCATTCGCTCCAAGTATTTCGTGAGATGTTCAGGTTGCGGTTTTGACGGATCTACCCCCGCAGGCGTAATCATCCTAGGGATTAGAGGAGTAAACTCCTTCCGAAGAGGCTTGATAAACCGAGGCTCTTCATCCAAGGCTAGGGTTTCACTTTACGGCTCGACGGAGGGGATATATTGCCCTTCGGGCTCGACAAGAGGGACTATTTGTTGCTGAGGCTCCTCATAGCCGTGTACTTGTGGTGGTTTCTTGCTGCAGGCTGTCTGCGAGTATATGACTCATAACCGCTTCTTGTCCTTGGTCATTTTGTTCCTTAGCGGTCGAAGCAGCACCCGACAATGGAGACGGTTCTCCTGCTCCAGCTTCATCCCCCGTGAATTGTTGACTCTCATGAACTGATCCGTGTCTAGACAAAGGGGAAGGGGAAACTCGTGGTTCCGAGTTCCGAGAGCACAACCTCACGCCGTTTCGACATGATGAATGAACCGATAGCAACATGTAGATATATAATCCCCGCGTCGGGTATGGGGCACTCAATCTCATGCTCCTCACATCCTTGGTTGACCTCCTCGACGATGACACGGACATACCCGGTGGATTATCCATGTTGTGGATTGTTCGTCCTGGAAGTGCTCTATTGGTTGCAACCTTCATGGTCTTTTCCTTGTAACCAAACGGCACATGCAGCTCACAAGGACATTCTTGCGTTATCACTTCCCCTTGTAACGGGGAGGTAAAGCTATGCGAAGTGGTTGGGACTCGTATTAGTCGTCTCGGGGATACCGCCACTTCACATGTCGGCTTGGTACATCTCCATCTGTCTCCTCCACTCTTCCTTGTCCCTCTCCTCCTTATCTTTCTTGTGAAATTTATGTTTTTTATACAACGAGGCGGAAGAGCTAGAGGAGAAACCCTCTTTCCAAGTTGCCTTGGAGGACACCGCTCGCACCCGCTCGCCATGCTCTTTGGTCCCCATAGCAAGAGAGAGTTGGTCTCTGTGATATTCGGATTGAATAACATCGGAATGCGTCTGCGACTTGATGTCACCCGTCAATTGCTGGATAACTTGTGCTGATTCCGCATCCATCTTAGAGTGTGCACGGACCCAATTTTTGGCATGCGGTCGGAGGCCCTCTAGTGGATCGGACTTCCCTTCCGCACGGAGCTTTTCTTCCATCGCCTTCCACTCCGGAATCTTTTTCTTGTAGCCGCCGGGGCCCAAGTGTGGCTTGTACTTATTTTTGCTGTTCAGGTCAAACATCTTTGCACTAAGGTCCTTGGTAGGTCCAGCTGTCTTCTCGCTGAACAAGTAGTTTCGAGTCTTGTGGACTTATTTGACCATAGTCGTCAAAGGGTGTTATGCCACGTTTGACATAATGGTAGTTTAGTCGGGACCTCCATTCTCGAAAGATATGTGACATTGCGGTCAGCGTTGCCTTCTTCGCTTTCTCAAGGTCCGCTGGTGGGAAGAGGATGTGTGATCTAACGACATTCCACATTTCCTCTTTGCGCTCTTGAGGAACCACCTTCCATTCATTCCAGGTTATTTTGCATTTCTCCCCGACAACAACACCACAACGGTTCCCCCATTTTGCATGGACACCCATTGGTTCAACGAGGCTTCCGGTCAGCGGGGTCTAGTGTTGTCACCTCATATGTGCACTCAGCCTTGTTCGCGGACCGTTTACCGCCACGCTTGCGCTTTTTGGGGGACTCGTCGGCCGCTATGTTTTCCGTTTACGCCTCATGAGGTGTGTCTTCGCAAGCCATGGAATGTGTCGCTTGTGCGGCCAAGGCACGACGAACACTTCGTCGAGGAACCTACCATATAAAGAATCATCGAAGCTTAGTAATATGCTAATACGGGAAACTTGAAAAAATTAACGAAAGAATCACATTTGGCGTGATACCTCTTCCGAGGGCACGTAATCCGGGTCCTCATTAATACCCCTAGGTTCACGAGGCTGGGGGGGTGAGGATCCTCCGGTTCTGCCCATTTTCCACTTGATGCGGAGCTTTCATGATTCATATCCACAACATCCTCTTGTGTATACTTGGATCGAGGGTCTGTCTTCCGGATTATCTTGTAATGGTATCTTGTCCGCCATTATAGGATTTGATACCTTTAGGGTAACAATGAAAAGATTTAGTAGCAAATAATTAGAGGAAAGAGTTAAAATAGAGGAAAGATAATAGAAAAGGATTATTTATCATTGGCATCGGAACACGGATAGCATCGGAATCAAATAGTAGAAGAGGAAGACGAGATAGAAGGACATACAATGTATAACACTTTCATCGGAAAGGCAAGTGCACACTATGCAATGCATACCACAACTTATACGCCAAGGTAAATAGGTCAGGATACTTGGGTATCCTCCGGAAAATCAAATATAATGTGTCATACACATCACAAAGATGATCTAGAAAATACCCAAGCATCCGACCATGTCTACCTAAGGTCATACGAGTTGCGGTATGTTTTGCATTTTATTGTACCAACCCTCCTAATGAAGACACCCTACATTCTACATTCTTCCACCCCATGTTCCCCTTCTCCTATATATACAAATGCTTATCAAGAGTCATCGTAATCTGCCAAAAAGTTAGAATTTTTTTGAAGACTTAGTTGAAAATATATTTTTTCCAAGAAAAGGAGTATATTCCATGGCATCGGAACGGGGATAGAAGAGGATGTAGTTGAGGAGGATGGACATACAATGTAGAACACTTTCATAAGAAAGGCAGGTGCACACTATGCAATGCATACCACAATTTATACGACCTCAAGGTAAATAGGTCGGGATACTTGGGTATCCTCCGGAAAATAAAATATAGTGTGCCATACACATCACAAAGATGATTCGGAGAATACCCAAGCATCCGACCATGTCTACCTAAGGTCGTACGAGTTATGGTATGTCTTGCATATTGTTTGACCAACCTTCCTAATGAAAGACACCCTACATTCTATATTGATCCTCCCAGCTACCTCCTCTTCTATCAACAATCATCATCCGCCAAAAAGTTAGGATTTTTTGCTCTCGGTGCGGTTTGCCGAATGAACGGCCATCCAACGCTATCGTTAAGGTCATCGACTCGTATGTCAACATGTTTCCAACATCCGAGGATGCGGTCATGCTGCCACACTCATATCACTTTGCCCGCTTTCATCATCGAGCATGCCTATCTTTATCTTCACGTGTCGAAGGCACAAAAGAACACAAGACTTGGAAGCGCCTAAATTCTCTAATACGGCATGGATTTTATACTTGGTACAAACAGCTCCATGTACAAATAATATCAATGCCATGTTAGAGAGCTAAGACAGACTTCCAAACCTCATGTGCTTAAAGGGCCTTCGAGACCGGAAGATGGAAGAGGCAATTTAAAGAAAAGAAAAGGAAAAGATTGCTCTCGGTGCGCGTTGCCGAACCAGCGGCCATCCAACGCTATCATTAAGGTCATTGACTCGCATGTCAACATGTTTCCAACATTCGAGGATACTTTATTACTAATTGACACTTAAAAATGGTTATATGTCGCTTCTTTTTTAAAAAAATTTAAATTATACCTTGTTAGTTTTTACTATTTCAAATAAAATTGAACCTAAACTTTATTTATTCAATATTTTAACTAAATATATATATACAAGTTTTAAAATTTAAAAGAAAATATCTAAATAAGTTTCGAATTTAAATCTAAAGAGTTAATCTAAATGTAAATATATATACAAGTTTTATTATCAATGAAATTTTATATTGAAAGGTAAAAAATTTGGCCCATGGTTATTTTTTACTATTTCAAATAAAATTAAACCTAAACATTATTTATTCAATATTTTATCTAAATACATATACAAGTTTTAAAATTTAAAAGTAAATATCTAAATAAGTTTCAAAATTTAAATCTAAAGAGTTAATATAAATGTAAATATATATACAAGTTTTATTATCAATGAAATTTTATAATGAAAGGTAAAAAATTTGGCCATGGACCCAAGCCCCTGGAGAGAGATCCTACAACACAGGCCCTCATAATTAGGCCCACGTTCGACTAGGGCCCACACTCGACCGGCCCAAATCCAGGCAGCCCACGAGGCCAGTGCGGGCCCATAATTAGTAACTTCGACATGTGTAGCGGAGTCCATCTTATAACCTGGTCCGGACGACGTTAAGCGGGCGAGGTGGTACTAAACCGCTGCCGCGCACCAACCAACAATAGCCACGTTTGGCTTCTTCAACCGTGGCTATTCACAATAGCCACGGTTGCGAAGCCAACCGTGGCTATAGCTGGAATTATTATATTATTTAATTCTTGTGAATCTGATTTATGTGGCTCAAAAATTATTAACAGATGAAATTATTGAATAACTATTAACACCTTTAAAGATAATTATTAAATGTGGTTAAACTATTTAAAGTTGCTTGGAAAATTATTTAAAAGATGTTAATTGATTTAAGTGGTAGAAAAATAATTAAGAAGTTATTAAATCCATTAACATTGCTTGAAAATCAATAGAATATTATTAAATTAATTAAAGTTCATGAGAAATTATTTGAAACTTGTTAAATTGATTTAAGTGGCGAAAAAATGAACAGGTTATTAAATTCATTTATGTTGCTTGAAAATTCATTAAAATATTATTAAATTCATTGTAGTTGCTAGAAAATTATTAAAAAGTTGTTAATTATTTAAGTGGCAAAAAATAAATTAACAAGATTTTAAATCCATTAATGCTGCTGAAAATCAATAAAATATTATTAAATTAATTAAAGTTGCTTGAAACATATCTCGAGTACATAATAGGTACATCGCAATGGAATAATAAAGGTACATTATTCTTGAACGATTTTTCCTTCACAATCAGTGCGTAGGTATGGCATTCCTTGATACGATAGTTTTGCTTCAATGACTTTAAATTTTTTCGGATCCACGAATAATGGAACTTCATCATACTCGATTGTATGCATCTTGATCGTCGACCCCATCCACTCCAAGTATTCTTTGTTTGCCGGGAATAACAATGTGCTTCTTCTCATCCTTTGGATCGAGTATATAGAACACTTGTTCTGCTACCTTAGCAAGTATCCACGAGTCATCTTTATACCCTACATTCTTTAGATCGACGAGGGTTAACCCGTATTCATCGACCTCCATCCCACTTGGGTGTTTGACCCATTTGCATTTGAAGACATGAACTTGCAAATCTGGTCCATAGTTCAGCTCCCAAATTTCCTCTATATACCCATAATATGAGGTGTAATTGTTATCGTCATCAAGGGCTTCAACTCGAACTCCGTTGTTTTGACACTTACTTTTCGTGTCCTTCTTTGAAGTGTGAAAAGTAATACCATTAATGTCGTACGCTTGATAAGTCACCACAGTCTTTGAAGGTCGAGTAGCTAAAATTCTCAACATTTTCTCCTCCATCCGAGTCCCCACGTGGAAGGTCTTGACTCTCGAACCATGATGTGAAAGTTTTCTTGTGCTCTTGTACTAACCATGCACCGCTTTTGCACCGAACATTGTTCCGTTCAAGCTCCTCAATGTGTTTTGCAAAATACGGCAACGATACGTGATTGTTGCAGTATAGTAGAATGGGCTTTGTCAACTCGTTTATATTCGCGATCGGTGAATGATTTTCGTCCTCGTATACCTTTTCCACTTAACCTTCCCTCATGACGAGACACGGGTACACCAATAGATCGACCGTCTTTAATATAATGTGCACAACACTCAATAATCTCCTCGGTGGTGTAGCCCTCAATCATTGAACCCTCCGGATGACAACGAGTACGTTCATAGCGTTTCATAACATACATGAACCTCTCGTAGGGGAACATATGATGCATGTAGACGGGGCCCAAAGAGATATCTCGGTCAACAATATGAAGCATTAAGTGTTCCATAGTATCAAAATAGGATGGCGGGAAGCACATCTCGAGCATATATATTGTTTCCTTTATGTGGGTTCGTAGGTTATCCAACTCGTGTTTATTGATCACCTTCTTTGAGACTGCGTTCCCGAAGTAGCACAAACGAGTTATAGTCAACTTTAACCATTCAGATTTCACACCTCTAATGGCGATAGCCAGAAACACCAAAAGTAGTGTGTGACAGTCGTAAGTGTTGTAACCACTTATCTTTAAGTCTTTCATGTCCACGAGACTTTGGACATTCGATGAGAAACCGGTCGGTGCTTTAATCCCGTGTAGACACTTCAAGAATGTTATTTTCTTCTCACACGTTAGGGTGTAGCAGTCGGCGGAGGTAGTACTTTCCCTTCACTCTTTCTTGCGGATGGAGCTCCGGCCTAATATTCATCTCTCGCAAGGTCTCCACGTGCGTTCGATCCATCCTTTGTCTTACCGGGTAGATCAAGTATAAGGCCGGTAGTGCTTGTCAAATACACCTTTCCCAATGTGCATCTAGTCAAATGCATGAGTCACTTCCAATTCTTCCCAGTACTCGAGATATCTCGTAGAATATAAAAGGCTTGTTGTACGGCGTTGTAGCTTTTGACTTTGCAACTCCCTTCACGGCCTTTCCAAATGTAGCTTTAATGTTTTTTGTCTTATCAAAGACATCCCTAGAGGTCCAAAGTCGAGGTTCTTCGCTGGTCTCAATCGTACCATCAAATTGTTTGACCATCCGTCGATATGGGTGGCTCCGATGTAAGAATCAACGATTTCGAGTGTACACTCGTCTTCTTGGATGATGGAAGATACACATGTGATGTATCATCAACACATACAAAGCGTGCCTCCTTTCCTTTCACCTGGCCTAAAAGCTCCCTTAACGCCGGGGAATCGGTTACGGTCACGAAAATGATTGCTTTCAACGTGAAGTAGTCTCTTCGATGCTCATCCCACATACGCACACCTTGCAACCATAGTTTCTGCATGTCTTCAAACAATGGTTCCGGGAAGACATCTATGTCGTTCCCGGGTTCTTTCGGTCCGGATATAAGAATAGACAATAATGTGTACAACCATGGCGGGAGGTTGAACATTGTTAGCAGCACGAGGCCAAACGCTGCGAACGTTCCTCGTCATACCAAAAGGGTTCATCCCATCCGTACTCAATGCAAACCGTATATTTCTTGGCTCGTGCGAGAAGTCGTCACGGTGGTTACGATCGAAGTTTTTCCACTGGGTTCCATCCGATGGATGACTCAGCTTATTAGGGTCCCTCTTACGTGCATGCCATGTCATCGGTTCAAGCATCTCTTGGGTTGGCAAATATCCGACTTATGCGATCTACCACCGGTAGGTACCACGTGACCAAGGCTGGAACCTTACTATCATCGTCGCTACCATTGACGATACTGTTTTTCTTCCTCTTCCTGTCATTCTTCCCCTCCTATTAGTTGTGTCTACATCATACTCCTCATTGGTCTTGTAACGACTTCGTTTGCACCTTGGGCATCTCACGAGGTCCTTGAACTTATCCCCCCCCGATATAATATAAAATGATTTGGACATGCGTGGATTTTTTGCACAGCCAGCGACATTGGAGATATCAGTCTCTTAGCATAGTACGTGTTTTTTGGTAACAAGTTTGGCTTCGGCGATGTATCCGAAAGAAGATCCAACAATTCAGTGAAACCGACATCCGATCACCCATGGATAGCCTTCAGTTTCATGAGTTCGAGAACTGTACGTAACACAATATTCTCTTTAGAACAACCCTTGGACAATATATTACTTGTCTTCCTAGACGCTTAACATGCTCGGCAGCCCTCTTGAGAAATACATGGACTTGACCTCGGAAATATGCACTTAATCTTGACTCTTCGTACATCCATGTTTTGTCCATCTAAACAAGCATTACGTGAATATAAATTATAGTAAATTAATTAATAAATAAAATAATTACCATTATGAATATTAAGTATTTATAGAAAATATAAGGAAACTAATATATTGCATAACACAATGTGGTAGAATAAACAATTATTAATTAATTACTAAATAATCTATTTACCATTATGAATATTATATTTATAGAACATATAAGGGAACTAATATATTGCATAAGACAATGTGCTATCATATATAAAAACCCACTATACAAATTATTATTAATTGACTCGATTTTTTATAATAATTAAATTGTGCTCTAGGATTCTCTCTCAAGAGAGCATAAAGTAGATCTTAAATTGATTGACATGAAAAAGGCTTGTAAGACATGATTTTTTTTATGCAACACAAGCACATGATATATGAGCTTATTATACATAACTCAAACCAACAGACAAACCTACAAACATGGAGGAATTTGACAAATCGAAATCAAAACCTAGGACAAATGGTAATCCAAAATTCTCCAACATTACAACATTATAGCAACAAATAATACATGGGATGAGTTTCCCTTATCATGGAGAACAAATTTCTGCAAAGAAAACGAGATCAAAACCTTCCCCCTCGGTTTTCATTTTTTTCCTCAATTTTCGAGCCGCCACACTTGGACTGAGCTCCTGTTCGGTCCGAATGCGGCCTTTTATACTTGTGCACAACAATAGCCACGGTCAACTTCTTCAACCGTGACTATAGAAGAAACTATAGCCACGGTGGTGACGTGGACCGTGGCTATTGGTGGAGGCCACTATAGCCAACCGTGGCTATAGTGGCCTCTATAGCCACGGTCCAAGGGCACGATAGCTCGCACCCAACTATAGCCACGGTCGATTTTGCTTGCCGTGGCTATAGGGTTTTGGGCTGCGTGGCTACGGTGAGTTTTTGCTATAGTGCACAAAGAACTGGACGACGTGATTTAGATACTCACGGGGACTCTTTTGCAAAAAGCTTAAGCAGATCTGAAATATGAAGTATTCAGCCGTTGGATGGTGTTAAGTGCTAAACTGGTTTATTTGGTGGTATGATAAAGTTAGATCGAAGACAATTAGGTCTTGCCTAACTGGATATATGAATATGAATGCCTTAGGCCCTGGGTGTTAATCATTCGGCTGATTATAGGCTCTAGAGACTCGAGTCGATGTGAGACAATGGGAAAATCTAGTCTAGGAATTTTGGTTCTTAGTGAAATTTCATTAAACGGATTGTAAGATCGGACTAATTTAAGCGGTCCGTTATGATAACCTGGTGCGAACCTCCAAGAGTTATGAATTTTTTATCGATATGACCGGTCTGAAAATACGTTCTTGGGGAAAATTGCTGAGAGGAATATGATTTGATGGATAACATTAAAGCAAAGTTTCTCAAGAAAGACTCTTGTATTACTTTGCGATGTTCAAATGATACAAGAGTCGGGGCTATACCTAATTAGGTGCACCTGACCGGTGCACCACTTTCAAGAGCGATCCGTAGAGATCGCAAAATGTTCAAAATCATGGTAATCAAAAGGAGCAGTCTATACAAAATGGAGAAAATAATGAAGAATCAAATAATGGACTCTTGCATTATTTGAAAGGAGTTCAAATGATCCAAGAGTCGAGGGCTATACCCAATGGGGTGCACCGGAAGGAAAAATATAGAAGTTCTTATGACATAATTTGGTGATATGGAGGATAAAATACCATTTTTTTGGCTTTTTGAAGCTGTTTTTAAGAAAGAAGAAGTATTACAAAAGATTGGAGTTCTTTTTAATTTAACATTGGAATCGGACCAACATGCGGAAGACTGGTCGGTCTTATTCAAGGTCAAATAAAAAATTACTCGGGGGCTACTTGTCATAGACTTGTCTTATGGGTATACACTCATTGAAGGAATGAATAATCGGAGACATAGTGGCATATTAATGAATATAACCAGGAGTGGGCCCACACGACTGCAGTGTAGATTTTGTGGTGGTAATACTCGGCATCCACGGTAGAATCGACATGAAACAGGAGGGTGCTGCCTTTTGTAGGAATGTTGGATTGGAGTTACTGGTGGAGGATAATTGTAGGATCAATGCCGTAGGTTTGCATTGGTCTCTTGATTTCATAGTGGTGGAGTTACGCATTAATGGTGGTGAAGCATGAAGTGGCACCGTCTAGTGTGAATTCAAGTATATTTTTTTAGGAAATGACATGGTATAAATTAAATGAATGATGTCGACGGGGTAGTGGTAATTGGTTCGGTTTCTCGTAGAGTGGTTGTTGCTGTACGAATATTAAGGAACACTATAGCAAAAACTCACTATAGCCACGGTTGGGGGGGGGCTCTACAGCCATGGTCAGCCCCAACCGTGGCCATGTTTTCGAGACTACGGAAAACCATCCGTAGCCTCGGAAAACAGAACACCCGTGGCTATAGTACGCCACTATAGCCACGGTTCACTATGTCAACCGTGGCTATATTGGCATACTATAGCCACGGTTGACATAGCGAACCGTGGCTATAGTGTCCTTCCATAGCCACGGTTCGTCATGTAAACCGTGGCTATAGTGGCATACTATAGCCACGGTTCGATAAACCAACCGTGGCTATAGTGACCACTATAGCCACGGTTGCCTAAGTGAACCGTGGCTATTTATTTTTTAATAATAAAAAAATAAATACGCATTAGAAATAATAAATTACAATTAGATAACATTAACCATAATTACATCACATTAACATTAAAGTATTACATCACATTAATATTTACAAATATTTACAAAATCCATCAAAGGTTTAATAATTTGAACATGACAATGTTTTTTCAAACTAAGTCTACACTATACGAATCTTCAACAACATCGGGCTCAGTACAGTCGTTTCGAGCCGCACCACTCGAAAAGTGCTCGATGCTCCTTCGTCACTTCACTTTGCTCGTCAAAGAACGGACCACGAGGACTGATGGCTTCCCTAAGCAAGAAACGGCACATCCTAGCGACAATGTAGTACATGTTGTTTGTACTTAGATGCTTTCGCACCGTTGAGAATCCTGCCATTTCTGAAGCACCTGTAAATATAACCTGCAGCTCGACCCCTAGGTTTTGTCCTCATGGTGTCTTTCGGTTCTTGTAACTCTTGTGGTGTCTTATCCTTATATATCTTGTCTTTCTCATTTATCCAGGGGTTGATCGCACTTTGATTGATCAAGCTCGAATTGAGATACCCGACCTTCCAATCGAGTCTGTCGTATCTCTTCTTTTGAAATGCTGAATTCAAGCTACATTAAAAGTAAAGGGAATGTGTAACATGTACTACAAAAGCAGGAGAATTGAAAAAGATGGATGGAGGCGATTACGTGCACCACAAGGTTACGAAGGTCGTGTCCATCTCGCCGAGGCGAAACATAGTGTGGATATCATTGAAATATAGTCCAAGGGTCGAGTCACCGGTATCGTTGAACACATCCCTCGGAAGCTTACAGGTGATCACATCCACTCCTTCTTTCGCTGCCGCTACGTACCGGTCATGCAGCTTTCGCATCTCCCACGGTAGGTTTGACAACATGTTTAGATACGAGGGGTTTGCCAAAGATGAAATTTGGGAAGTCCTCATTCTCGTCACGACCCTCAAATATGTCATCATCGTAATGTACCAATTGACGAGGTTCCGTGATTGGCTGCACGGGTCCCTTCCTCATTCGCTCCAAGTATTTCGTGACATGTTCAGAGTTGCGGCTTTGACGGATCCACCCCCGCAGGCGTAATCATCCTAGGAATTACAGGAGTAAACTCCTTCCGAAGAGGCTCGATAAACCGAGGCTCTTCATCCAAGGCTAGGGTTTCACCTTCCGGCTCGACGGAGGCGATACATTGCCCTTCCGGCTCGACAAGGGGGACTATTTGTTGCCGAGGGTCCTCATAGCCGTGTACTCGTGGCGATTTCTTGCTGCGGGCTGTCTGCGAGTATAGGACTCATAACCGCTTCATGTCCTTGTTCATCTTGTTCCTTAGCGGTCGAAGCAAGCACCCGACAAAGGAGACGGTTCTCCTGCTCCAGCTTCATCCCCCGTGAATTGTTGACTCTCATGAACTCATCCGTGTCCGGACAAGGGGGAGGGGAAACTCATGGTTCCGAGAGCACAACCTCACGCCGTTTCCACATGATGAACGAACCGATAGCATCATGTAGAGTTATAATCCCCGCGTCGGGTATGGGGCACTCAATCTCGTGCTCCTCACATCCTTGGTTGACCTCCTCGACGGTGACACGGACGTACTCGGGTGGAATATCCATCTTGTGGAGTGTTCGTCCCGGAAGTGCTCTACCGGTTGCAACCTTCATGGTCTTTCCCTTGTAACCAAACGGCACATGCAGCTCACAAGGACATTCTTGCGTTATCACTTCCCCTTCTAACGGGGAGGTAAAGCTAGGCGAAGTGGTTGGGACCGTATGAGTCGTATCGGGGATACTTCCACTTCGCAAGTCGGCTTGGTACATCTCCATCTGTCTCCTCCACTCTTCCTTGTCCCTCTCCTCCTTATCTTTCTTGTGAAATTTATGTTTTTTGTACAACGAGGCGGAAGAGCTAGAGGAGAAACCCTCTTTCCAAGTTGCCTTAGAGGACACTCGCTCGCACCCGTCCGCCATGTTCTTTGGTCCCCACAGCAAGAGAGAGTTGGTCTCTGTGATATTCGGATTGAATAACACCAGATCGCGTCTGCGACTTGATGTCACCCGTCAATTGCTGGATAACTTGCGCCAATTCCGCGTCCATCGGAATAATCTCCCCATTTTCATCCATCGGACCTAATTTTTGGCACGCGGCTCGAGGCCATCTAGTGGATCAGGCTTCCCTTCCGCACGGAGCTTTTCTTCCATCACCTTCCACTCCGGAATCATTTTTCTTGTAGCCGCCGGGGCCCAAGTGTGGCTTGTACTTATTTTTCCTGTTCAGCTCTAACATCTTTGCACTAAGGTCCTTGGTAGGCCCAGCTGTCTTCTCGCTGAACAAATTCTTCCCGATCCTGTGGACTTATTTGACCACAATCGTCAAAGGGTGTTATGCCACGTTTCACATAACGACAGTTTAGTCGGGACCTCCATTCTCGAAAGATATGTGACATTGCGGTCAGCCGTTGCCTTCTTGGCTTTCTCGAGGTCCGCTGGTGGGAAGAGGATGTGTGATCCGTGATCTAACGGCATTCCACATTTCCTCTTTACGCTCTTGAGGAACCAGCTTTAATTCGGTCCAGGTTATTTTGCATTTCTCCCCGACAACAACACCACAACGATTCCGCCATTTTGCATGGACACCCATTGGTTCAACAGGCTCCCGCTCGGCGGGGTCCAGGTGTTGTCACCTCATATGTGCCCTCGGCCTTGTTCGCGGACCGTTTACCCTCACGCTTGCGCTTTTGGGGGACTCATGGGCCGGTATGTTTTCCGTTTGCTCCTCATGTGGTGTGTCTTTGCAAGCCATGGAATGTGTCGCTTGTGCGGCCGAGGCACAACAAACACTTCGTCGAGGAACCTACCATATAAAGAATCATTGAAGCTCAGTAATATTCTAATACGGGAAACTTGAAATATTTAAAGAAAGAATCACATTTCACGTGATACCTCTTCCGAGGGCACGTAATCTGGGTCCTCATTAATACCCCTAGGTTCACGACGCTAGGGGGGGGGTGAGGATCCTTTTGTTCTTCCCCTTCTCCACTTGATGAGGAGCTTCATGGTTCATATTCACAACATCCTCCTGTGTATACTTGGATCGGGGGCTGTCTTCCGGATTATCTTGTAATGGTATCTTGTCCGCCATTATAGGATTTGATACCTTTAGCGTAACAATGAAAAGATTTAGTAGCAAATAATTAGAGGAAAGAGTTAAAATAGAGAAAAGATGACAGAAAATGATTATTTAGCATTGGCATCGGAACATGGATAGCATCAGAATCAAATAGAAGAAGAGGAAGACGAGATAGAAGGACATACAATGTAGAACACTTTCATAAGAAAGGCAGGTGCACACTATGCAATGCATACCACAATTTATATGACCTCGAGGTAAATAGGTCAGGATACTTGGGTATCCTCCGGAAAATCAAATATAATGTGCCATACACATCACAAAGATGATCCGAAGAATACCCAAGCATCCGACCATGTCTACCTAAGGTCGTACGAGTTGCGGTATGTCTTGCATTTTATTGTACCAACCTTCCTAATGAAAGACACCCTACATTCTACATTCTTCCACCCCATCTTCCCGTTCTCCTAAATATACATATGCTTATCAAGAGTCATCGTCATCTGCCAAAAAGTTAGAATTTTTTGAAGACTTAGTTGAAAATATATTTTTCCAAGAAAAGGAGTATGTTCCATGGCATCGAACGGGGAAGAAGAGGATGCAGTCGAGGAGGAGGGACATACAATGTAGAACACTTTCATAAGAAAGGCAGGTGCACACTATGCAATGCATACCACAATTTATACGACCTGGAGGTAAATAGGTCAGGATACTTGGGTATCCCCGGAAAATCAAATATAATGTGGCATAAACATCACAAAGATGATCCGGGAATACCCAAGCATCCGACCATGTCTACCTAAGGTCGTACGAGTTGCGGTATGTCTTGCATATTGTTTGACCAACCTTCCTAATGAAAGACACCCTATATTCTATATTGATCCCCCAGCTACCTCCTCTTCTATCAACAATCATCATCTGCGAAAAAGATAGGATTTTTGCTCTCGATGCAGGGTTGCCGAATCAACAGCCATCCAATGCTATCGTTAAGGTCATCGACTCATATGTCAACATGTTTCCACCATCCGAGGATGCGGTCCATGCTGCCACACTCATCTCACTTTGCCCGCTTTCATCATCGAGCATGGCTAGACCATGAAAAGAGAGGAAGAGATTAAAGAGGGGTAAAAAAATAGAACAGATAGGATGAAATAGGTTTTATTTAAAAACAATGGTCTAGCCATGAAAGAGAGGAGAAAAGAGAGGAAGAGAGGAGAAAAGAGAGGAAATAGAGAGGGCTTATGAAATATAGAGGCAGTTATATATATTCTTACATCAATAAATCATCAATCATCAATGTACATAAATATAAGCAGGCATGACTGCAAGCAGTCATATGTGGCATGAAAGAGAGGAGAAAAGAGAAGAAAGAGAGGAAGAGAGGAGAAACGAGAGAAGAGAGGAGGAAAGAGAGAAAGAGAGGACGAAAGAGATGAGAAAGAATATGTGCTGATAATAGCTATCATGAGACAAGCAGGCATGACTGCAAGCAGTCATATGTGGCACATGAGGAACATGTTCTATAATATGTGGACAAATTCAGACCAAGGAGAGGAAAGACAGGAGAAAAGATAGGAGGAATATGTGGAAATTAAGCTCTAAATTTAGCTCTTCTAGCTTTGAATTTAGCTCTGAATTCAGAGCAAGAACAGACTAGGATCAGAGCACAATTCAAATAATTCAGAGTTAAATTTAGCTCTTAGAATAGCAGGAAAATTCAGAGCTCAATGAACATAAATTTAGAGCTAACAGAGCTAAATAATGCAGTTCGGAGCAAGAAAAACAGACAAATTTAGCTCTGAATTCAGAGCTAATAGATCCACAATGAGCACAATAATGCAGTTCTGAATAATACTAATAGAGCTAACAGAGCTAAATAGGCAGAATAGACTACAAACAGACATATGTTTTAATCATCAATAACATGTATTGTGAACTGCAACAGTTTCTAGACAATGCATAGCAGGTTACTACTAAAAATCATCGAGATACATCAATCATAGCCCACAGAGAACATCAATCATCGAGATAACATCATGGCATCATCAATCATCGAGATATCAATTAATTTGATAACACCTTAGAGCATGAACCCTAGCAATGCAGGGGAGAGGGGGAAAGGGGACAGCGGGCAGGTTATCGAACATGTTCAGTGCAACACCGAAATCAGATGATGATTTAAGTTTCATTTTCCACCTTGCTGATTTAATTGCAACATCAAATATATTTGCAGCATATATAGCAGTTGATAATTACTATAGCAAATATACATGTTTGAGGCCACCAGAGCAATGGAGAGCACAAATCATCAATCAATTCACAGCAATGGAGAACACAAACGCGCTAGCAATGGAGGGGAGGGGTGGAAAGGGAGAGCGGGCAGGCGTATCGGGAGGGCTCACCATTGGGTGAGGGGGAAGAGAGGGGGAATGGGGAAGGGAGAGGGCATACCAGGAGAGGAGCTCGGGCGGCGGGGAAGGGGGAGCTCGTGCTAGCGAGTAGGGCCGAGTCGGGGAGGTCCGGCGAGGTGGAGGACCGGCGTCAAAGCCGGCACGGAGGAGGGCCGGCGTCGGGGAGGACCGGCGAGGAAGAGGGCTGGCGTTAGGGCCGACGCGGAGGAGGGCCGACGAGCAGGAGGGCCGGCGTGAAGGGGACGGGATCCGGCGCGCGGGGAGGAGCTCGAGCGGGGAGGAGCTCGGGCGGGGCGGAGCTCGGGCCGGAGAAGGAGCTCCGGCGGGCGGGGAGGAGCTCGGGCGGGGTGGAGCTCGGGTGTTGGTATTTCTTACGTCACGAATAAATCCGCAAGCGCACGGAATACCGTTGTAGCACTTCACCCGGGAGTATTCCAAGGTATCGTATTTATATCCGCGAGGAACGAGTATTTCTGCAACAAGGTTAGTTTACCCAAGGACAACCAAGACAACGTAGCAAAATAGGGTCGAGAGGGTGACTCTTATCTATTTATCCTTTAAAGGTAGACGAACGCAAGCTAGACTTGTTTACTTCGGGCACCGTCTTAGGCTTGGTCTGCCAAGCCACTCCGGTCTACGAAAGCTCTACTATGTACCCGAACGTGGAGGGTTCCTTTGGATGACGGGGCTGTCACTTCCTGCCACCTACCTCTACAAACCGTGGGGCACACAGCAAACAAAGGCGATCTCCGGCCCTAGACACCACGTCTATGCTATTGACCACTACTCTAGCCTCGGCCTAGAGCCGAGTTCGGAAAGCTAGAGTACTTCTTGCGAAGCGATGATCCCGTAAACAAGTATAACAAGAATTACGTCTAACACAAAGATATGTCACGATAGATAAGTAGATCACCACGTATAAATCACCAAAAAGAGTGTTTACACGCCAAGGTAAAAGAAAAGGAAATACTACTCCACTTTACAAAAGGGAGGAACACTCCTTCCTCTTCCTTGCCCTCTCTCCTATTCTACTAAAATACAAGAGGCCCTTGGCCTAAGGATGAGAGTTTTGTCTTGTATCTTGATGTTGGTGGTGTCTTGAGAGAGGGGGTGTAGCCCTTTATTTATAGCCTTGGAAGGTCGGCAACTTGGAGGCGGTTCCGGACGTCGGTGGCATTAATTGCAGGTGGAACCGACCTCCGGACGTCGGTGACAAACCGCCGGAGAAAGATGGGCCGGGGGGCCCACTCGTCGGTTCGGCCGAACCGGCCTCGGACTCCCCTGGGCTTGATTCTTCTCTCGGTGCCTTCCCCTGGCTGTGTACTTGGCCCAATCCACTTGCTTGGTTTGATGTTGAGGCTCTGTTTTGTGGTTTTGGGCTTTTGGACTATATTCTTTAGTCCGGGGAAAATCCGTCGATAGCAAAGTCCATGTTTCGTGCATGTTTTCCCCTGTTTTCATATGAATTGCACCTGCATTCATAATTTCACCAAGACTAGTGGAATTTGTTAGAAATAATCCCTATGTCTATTCTTGGTGATGGTGTTTGATTCAAAAAGATGCAACATGTTGACGGTAAAATTGGACCATAAGGACCGTCAACAAGACCCCCACACTTAGCTCTTTGCTCGTCCTCGAGTAAAGGTGGGAGCGTAAGTTGAGAGATCTCTCCCCTTAGAGACCTGCACACATGTTATTACAAGCCACACCGTTTTACTTGTGAACATGACGGTGGCTAACATGCATTCTTGGATGATTGATAAGTGGAACAGCTCATGACTCAAGTCACTATACTTTTGCTCACTAAGCACCTTGGGTTTTTGAAAGTTTTGAAAATAAACAACATGACTCCCGCTCCTCTTCGATTCTCTTGAATCGCTCAAAAAGTGTTTTCCTCACCAAGGCATTGTGTTGCCTCTCTTTTTCCTACTTCTTAGGCTTGTATGTGGAGCTCGGTAGGGAATGAGAGAGGCATACTTGTATCACAAATATTGCTAAGCCAAAAGAAAGGATCCATGGAGAAGCCAAGTCATGTAACCTTGATCAAGAAGTGCGTGTGTGTATGGATATGAAAAAGTGACAACTCCTATTGCAATTGACCTCTCTTTATTTTGCATTTTCGAGACATGGCTATCTTTTTATTTTCTTTCTTTTCTTTTCTTGCTCTATGCTTGAGCATCTCTTTTCTTCTCTCTTTTTCATTGCTCATCTTTGTGAGCTTTCTTTTCATTGCTCATCCGTGTGAGCTTTTCTTTTTTTTTTTTTTTTTTTTACATAGCCATGTCTCGTTTATGCGTGATTGAGAGAGAGAGAGAGAGGTAAAAAGAGGTGCAAACGAGGAGTGTCTTTATTTTGGTGGGGTGCTAGCTCCCGGTGTAGGAGTTTAGCCCTTTTTTTTTTTTTTTTTTTTTTTTTTTTTGGTGGAGTGTACGTGATCTTGATCAAGAGAGCATGACAAGTTTCTCTCTAGGGTCACTCGATTTTGGTAAAGCTCATTGCAATCACAAGCAGCATATGTATGTAAGTTTTGCAAGGTATGATCATCATATGGCATTGGTAGGCATTTTTGTATCAAGAGAGGAGCATGAAGCCATGGTATTTTTGTTTTGTGAAATAAAATTCCCAAGGACTCGGTAAGCTAAGCATAAGATCATTTCGTCGAGCCATATCACACTTGCCAATAATCTAGAGAAACATGGGTCCTATGGATTTGATTATTTGTTCACGGGCAAGTGGTGATGAAGCGAGTAATAAAAAGTGTGCAAGATCATCATGAGAGCATTAGGGAGAGACTTGGGAAAAGGTATTCAAAAGAAATCTTCCCAAGTTTTAGTTGGTCAAGTTTTAGTAATTGTTTTTCGCGTCTCGGAATGAACTTGACAAATAAAGTAGGCGAAAAGGAAGTGTGGGAAACAAACTCAAGTGCCACGAGGAAGCGGGGGCTGAGTGGGACCCACCGGGGTTCGGCCGAACCACCCTTGTGGGTTCGGCCGAGCGGCTCGGGCCCCACTGGTGCTCTGTTTCGCAGGTTGTGTTTGTGTTGTTTTCCTCGTGATGTTTCTGCGCGCTACGCGTGTGTTTGTCTTTGCTTTCCGCGATGTCCCCCCCACACTTGCCTTTTTGCCTGTTTTCTTCAAAATAGACAAAGATATTTCGAAACAAAACTTGCTCTACCGGTAAGGGAAGACCGGGGAGCACTAATATGATTAAAAATTTAAAAGAGCAGGCGCATTACAATCTTGAGGAATTGAAAAAATGATAAAAATGTGCTGCGGGAAATGATGAACGCGGGAAGGTTCATTTTAAACGTCGTATTCGTCCTCCTTCCCCGCGTCCTTGAAGAGACGCTTGATCTTGGAGTTGGTGCTGCGGCGATGGCTCGCCCGGGCATCCTTCAAGTCTTCAATAGCGTCTTTGATCTCCGCGACATTATCACGTAGGCGTTCATGGGCTTCGCGGAGATCAACGTGTTTAGCGAGGAGGATTTGGTAGGGGCTTTTTTTTTTAGGAGTTTTCTCCTCCTCGCTTTCATACATTCCCCCTGCCCTCTTGATGGGAGAGGGAGAGAGACGCCTCCTTATCCTCTTAGGAGGAGTGTCGCCCACGGATTCGCGGGCGTCTCTCTTTTCCGCCGAGGTAAGCGGCGGGATGAGCTGCTTTCCGCCACCGCGGATTCCCTTGATCTTGAACCTCTCGCCGGGCTTCTTGATGGGGCTAGGCAGGTTGCGCCCCTCATATTGATGGTGCACCACCTGCCCGCTCTTGGTAGCGAGGGTGCCGACGTACTTCTCTCCGGGAAGGAGAGCGTTGTCGGCGGCGTCGGCGCTCTTCTTCTTGGGGGTAGATTTCCCCTTCTTTTGGCGAGGTGCCACGGCAGCGGGAGAGCTCTTGGAGGGTGTTCTTGCTGCTGTGGGTGGAGGTTCAATAGCGAGCGGTAGATCATGGATCATCAAGGCTTGCTCGGCTGGGAATGGAGACATGATCAAGGATGTCTTCGAGGCCGACTTGGCGGCAAAGCTCGCTGGTGGTGACGGAGACGTCGAGGCTTGGGATGCTGCTGTCCATGGTGCTGGGCAAAAGCTTTTTTTTTGTGCGAAATGGACAAGGTGGAAGAAAGGTGCAAGGGAAAAATGAAAGAAAACACCTTCATTTATAGATAAAAGCATGGAAAGAATTAATTTGATTTTTCCCGCAGCATGGAAGGCACTAAGCGGGGAGATTTGATCTTGTGACCGTTGGAGACAAAAGATGAAAGAAAAAAGTGACCGTTTGGGGTCATGTCTTGGTTCGGCCGAACCAGCAAGGGGGTTCGGCCGAACTGTAGTGGGCCCCTCACGGTCCCCTTCTTTTTCTGGTTGATTGCTTGCTAAAATTATTTCGGGGAAAGAGCTACTACGGGATATAGATAAGAAAGAGCTATCATGAGAGAAAATTTAAATTAATCAAGTGCATGACATCAAATTCTTTATCTTTATCGGGCTCGAAATAAATTTTAAGGCGCTGACCATTTACCTTAAATATTTTACCTTCGTCGTCTTGAAGTGTGATTGCTCCATGTGACGAGGTGTCAATAACCGTGTATGGTCCGTCCCATTTACTTCTTAATTTTCCATGCCCGAAGAGTTTCACCCGTGAATTGAATAGCAAGACCTTATCTCCAACCTTAAATACCTTTATCTTTATCTTTTTGTCGTGCCACCTTTTTGTCCTTTCTTTGTATATAGCTGAGTTGTGGTAAGCTTTGTCTCTCCATTCTTCTAACTCAGCTATCTCCATTTTTCTTTTGCGTCCGGCACCATTAAAGTCCATGTTCCATTTCCGGATGGCCCAATACGCTCGGTGTTCCATCTCGACGGGTAAATGACATGTTTTCCCGTACACGAGCTGGTATGGGGACATGCCTATGGGTGTCTTGTATGCTGTACGGTATGCCCATAGTGCATCGGGTAGCTTGTCCTTCCATCCCTTCCCCATTTCTGTTACGGTCTTTTGCGGGATCCGCTTGATTTGCTTGTTTGAGGTCTCGGCCTGCCCTTGGTTTGAGGGTGGTATGGAGTAGCGATATTATGCCTTGATCCAAGTTCTCTTAGGAAGCTTCGGAAGGTCTTATCAATGAAGTGAGACCCTCAGTCGCTTATCACTAGCTTCGGTGTTCCAAACCTTGGGAAGATAATTTCGTGGAACATCCGGCGAGCATGCTTGGCATTTGCGGCCCTGCAAGGCATTGCTTCCACCCACTTAGACACGTAGTCTACCGCCACCAAGATGTATTCGCAGTCATGTGACTTGGTGAACGGTCCCATGAAGTCAATGCCCCATACGTCGAAGAGCTCGACTTGTAAATTGTAGTTGAGGGGCATTGCATCTCTTGCCGTGATGCCTCCAACTTTTTGACATTACGGGCATCGCTCGACAAATTCCTTTGTGTCTTCGTACATGGCTGGCCAAAAGAAGCCACTTTGCCATATCTTGGCACTGTGTACGAAACACGCCGTAGTGTCCCCCGTATGGCGATGCATGGCACTTCTCAATGATTCGTGTGCTCTCGGGTATGGGCACACATCGCCTTAGCAATCCATCGGCGCGAGACACGGTAAAGGAAGGGCTCTTCCCATAAGTGACGGCGACTCTCATAGATGAGTCGTTTCTTGCTCTTTCCGGGTGGTACGTACCCGTTGCCATGAAGTTCACAATGTCGGCGTACCATGGATGTGAGTCCCTCACTAGGAGCAGCATGTCATCGCGTAGGAAATCATTGATGGGTAATTCCTGCAGGTTAGTGAATTGTATACGCGACAAATGATCTGCCACGGAATTTTCTACTCCTTTCTTATCACGGATTTCTACATCAAACTCTTGGAGTAGAAGAACCCATCGTATCAAACGAGGTTTAGCATCCTTCTTATTGAGCAAAAACTTTAAAGCAGCATGATCGGTGTAAACAATGACTTTTGCTCCGAGTCAAGTAGGATCTAAACTTATCAAAAGCAAAAACAACAGCAAGGAGCTCTTTTTCGGTGGTAGTGTAATTTAGCCGAGCTCCGAGTCAAGGTTTTGCTTGCATAGGAGATTGCATGATGCTTTTTATCTCTAGTTTGGCCAAGAACAGCCCCCACGAGCAAAATCACTAGCATCACACATTATCTCAAAAGGCGGCGTCCAATCGGGGGTTGGATAATTGGCGGCTGAGATGAGTGCATTCTTAAGGGTAGTGAAAGCAGTCATGCATTCATCGGTAAACTCAAAGGGTGCATCCTTCGCAAGCAGATTTGTAAGGGGTCTAGCAATTTGAGAGAAATCTTTGATAAACCGACGATAGAACCCCGCATGTCCCAGAAAGCTGCGAATGCCCCTAACATTCACGGGAGGTGGAAGCTTTTCTATAACTTCTAATTTAGCTTTGTCCACCTCTATCCCCCTTTCAGAAATCAAATGCCCCAGAACTATGCCTTCTCTAACCACGAAATGGCATTTCTCCCAATTGAGCACTAAATCATTTCCTTGACAACGTTGCAAGACTTTGTCTAAATTTTCTAAACAATGATCGAAGGTTTTTCCATAAACGAGAGAAATCATCCATGAATACTTCCATAATCTCTTCGATCATGTCGGAAAAGATAGACATCATGCAACGTTGAAACGAAGCGAGTGCATTGCAAAGCCCAAAAGACATTCGTCGATAGGCGTAAGTTCCATAGGGGCATGTGAAAGTGGTTTTACTTTGATCGTCGGGATGGATGGGGATTTGATGATATCCTGAATACCCATCAAGGAAACAAAAGAAAGAATTATTTGCCGGCCGTTCCAACATCTCATCGATGAAGGGCAGCGGAAAATGATCCTTCTTTGTAGCCTTGTTAAGTTTTCGGTAATCTATGCACATCCTCCATCCCGTGACGGTGCGTTGAGGGATCAACTCATTTTTGTCATTATGGACGACCGTCATTCCTCCTTTCTTGGGTACAACCTGCCTTGGACTCACCCACTCGCTGTGTGGAACAGGATAGATAATGCCGGCATGTAAAAGTTTTAAGACCTCCTTTTTAACGACCTCCCGCATCGCATTGTTCAACCTCCTTTGAGGTTCCCTAGATGGTGTACTATCGGGGTCTATGGGAATGCGATGGGTGCAAAGAGCGGGGCTGATTCCCTTGAGGTCTCCAAGCGAGTACCCAAAAACGGAGTGATGTTTTTCTAGCACGGCTAAGAGTTTTGCAGTTTCCTCCTCCGAAAGCTTGTCACTTATGATGACGGGGGTTTCGGGATTTCCGTGAAGAAAAACGTAGCGCAAGCCTGGTGGAAGAGTTTTGAGCTCTACGGGAGGTGGCGTAGGTGTAAAAGTTTCGGGCAGCTCAAAAGTTTCCGCCGAATCATCCTCTTCTAAAATGAAATCAAGAGCATCTTCATCCAAGGATGATTCGGGGTTTTCATGAGGAAAAATTGCCATAACCTCCTCCATGCATTCTTCTTCCACAAGCGGCTCCTCGGCAAAAGAGTTTTGTGCATGAATGATAGGAAGAGAAAAAGTTTTCTTGCCGAGGGTGAAGTCTAAGGTTCCTGAAGGTGATATCCCTAAGAAAAGCTTTTCTATGGGATGACCGACCAAAACATCGAAATCCGGGATTCGAAAACGTGAAAGTCCAAGGAAACCTCTGCTTCATTACGCTTAATGCAAACATCTCTAATGATCCCCAAACTCTCAAAAAATTGCCCCGGTGGGGCTTTAAGGAGTTTGTCGGAAGGTGCCCATGTCTCGTTTCCAAATAAAGTTGAAGCAAAAGATTCGGACATGATGTTGGCACCTACTAGAGGATTATAGAGAACATCTACCATTACTCCCCGAATTGAGCCACGAATGGTTGATCTAGGATGATCAAGTCGAAGAACTTCCGAAGAAAGTTCGTTTTCCATCAACCATTCATCGCTCATAATTGCTGTCAACTTCCGAACAGTTTTTAAGAGAAGAGATTTTTCAATAGGTTCGGGGTTGGTGCGGGAGTGCTTGGTTTCTTTTGATAGGAGTAGTTCAAGGTGTTTCCAAAATCTTCAAAAATTTCTTCCTTGAACTCAAATGGGAAATCAAGAGGTTCATCTTCCTCTATCATTGTTCTTGTGTTAGATGAGGACTCGAGTGCTAGGTGCTCCATCATGGGCACCAAGTGTTGTGTCTCTTGCACAACGAGTTCCTCATCTTCGACTCCGGCTCTACGAGTAAGTCAGCGGAAAAAGGTGTGTTTTCCACAATTCGATCCAAAAGTTCGTGTGCTTCCGCTATGGTCTTATGAGAAAAAGATCCACCCGCGGCCGTGTCAAGATAAAGTGCGGTATCGTTGCTCAATCCCGAATAAAAGTGTTGTAATAAAACGGGTTCGGGGAGCAATAATTCTGGTCCGGAGTCCGTTAGAGAACAGAACCGAATCCATGACGCACTTAAGGTTTCCTTTTCTTCTTGTCGAAAGCCTATTATTTCCGCTCGTAGAGAAGTGATATGAGATACGGGGAAGAATGCTAGACAAAATTTGTCTCATGTTGACGGTCCTTATGGTCTATTTTTACCGTCAACATATTGCACCTTTCCGAACCAAACACCATCACCAAGAGTAGACATAGGGTTTATTTCTAACAATTTCCACTAGTCTTGGTGAAATGATGAATGCAGGTGCAATTCATATGAAAACAGGGGAAAACATGCACGAAACATGGACTTTGCAATCGACGGATTTTCCCGGACTAAAGAATATCGTCCAAAAGCCCAAAACCACAAAACAGGGCCTCAACATCAAACCAAGCAAGTGGATTGGGCCAGTACACAGCCGAGAGGAAGGCACCGAGAGAAGAACCAAGCCCGGGGAGCCCGGGCCGGTTCGGCCGAACCGCCCTACTGGTTCGGCCGAGCCGACGAGTGGGCCCCCTGGCCCACTTTTCTCGGCGGTTCGTCACCGACGTCCGGAGGTCGGTTCCACCTGCAATTAATACCACCGACGTCCGGAACCGCCTCCAAGTTGCCGACCTTCCAAGGCTATAAATAAAGGGCTATACCCCCTCTCTCAACACACCACCAACATCAAGATAGAAGACAAAATTCTCATCCTTAGGCCAAGGGCCTCTTGTATCTTAGTAGAATAGGAGAGAGGGCAAGGAAAAGGAAGGAGTGTTCCTCCCTTTTATAAAGTGGAGTAGTATTTCCTTTCCTTTTACCTTGGCGTGTAAACACTCTTTTAGGTGATTTATACGTGGTGATCTACTTATCTATCGTGACATATCTTTGTTAGACGTAATTCTTGTTATACTTGTTTACGGGATCATCGCTCGCAAGAAGTGCTCTAGCTTTCCGAACTCGGTTCTAGGCCGAGGCTAGAGTAGCGGTCAATAGCATAGACGTGGTGTCTAGGCTGGAGATCGCCTTTGTTTGCTGTGTGCCCCACGGTTTGTAGAGGTAGGTGGCAGGAAGTGACAGCCCTGTCATCCAAAGGAACCCTCCACGTTCGGGTACATAGTAGAGCTTTCGTAGACCGGAGTGGCTTGGCGGACCAAGCCTAAGACGGTGCCCGAAGTAAACAAGTCTAGCTTGCGTTCGTCTACCTTTAAAGGATAAATAGATAAGAGTCACCCTCTCGACCCTATTTTGCTACGTTGTCTTGGTTGTCCTTGGGTAAACTAACCTTGTTGCAGAAATACTCCGTTCCTCGCGGATATAAATACGATACCTTGGAATACTCCGGGTGAAGTGCTACAACGGTATTCCGTGCGCTTGCGGATTTATTCGTGACGTAAGAAATACCAACAAGCATTTCCGGCGCCGTTGCCGGGAGCGGTTGTTATCTTTGTAACGAATCAGGTTTGCCCTCGTAATCTATCTTACTTACCGTTCTGTTTTTATTTTTCCTTACATTCAAAATTTCACAAAAACATATCATGGAGTCACACCCAACCATCCAATCTTTCTCCACTCCACGGGGTGAACTCTTAGAGCCACCATCATCATCACAACCTATTTCTTCACCTGGCTATGAGTTCTCCCCGATTACATGTCGATGATTAGAGGTTTATCCTTTTCGGGTTTTAAACATGAAAATCCTTATGAACACTTGCGAGAGTTTGAACATTTGTGTTCATGCCGACTGATCCATGGCATGACACAAGAAACATTGAAGTGGAAGTTGTTTCCCTTCTCTCTCAATGAGAAGGCGAAGCAATGGTACACTTACACCGCTAAGAGAGTGAACGGTGATTGGAAAGAATTGCGAGACAAATTTTGTCTAGCATTCTTCCCCGTGTCTCGTATCACTTCTCTACGAGCGGAAATAATAAGCTTTCGACAAGAAGAAAAGGAAACCTTGAGCGCGGCATGGATTCGGTTCTGTTCTCTAACGGACTCCGGACCAGAATTGTTGCTCCCCGAACCCGTTTTATTACAACACTTTTATTCGGGATTGAGCAACGATACCGCACTTTATCTTGACACGGCCGCGGGTGGATCTTTTTCTCATAAGACCATAGCGGAAGCACACGAACTTTTGGATCGAATTGTGGAAAACACACCTTTTCCGCTGACTTACTCGTAGAGCCGGAGTCGAAGATGAGGAACTCGTTGTGCAAGAAACACAACAATTGGTGCCTACAATGGTAGACCCAACACTCGAGTCCTCATCTAACACAAGAGCAATGATAGAGGAAGATGAACCTCTTGAGTTCCCTTTTGAGTTCGAGGAAGAAATTTTTGAAAATTTTGGAAACACCTCGAATTACACATGGGTAAAGACGCCACCTCCTTCTCCTCCCGATCCTCCTAAAAACCCTTTTCATAAGGAGGATATGACGGAAAATCATGGGAAAACCGTTTTCACCACCACCACTCAAAATCCTTTGGAGAATCCTCATCACAATCATGAACCACTTGAGCAAGTGAAGTTCATATCCCGAACTCGATCGCTCGAGCCTTCATTATATGAGGATGCAAAGTTTTCCACCCATGAAGAGGATGAGTTTGACGAAACCTTTTATGCCTATGAACCCAAACGGTCCTCTTCACCATTTGAGCCTTTTCCTCTCGGCCCTTCACGCACCGTTCTTGATGATGATCAAGAACTTTTTGAAAACAAACCTTGGGCCATGGAATTTCATGAGGCATCGACTCTAGAATCTAAAGAGGAATCTTTGAATGAGCATGGGAGCTTCTTCTTTGAACAACCACATGACACATGCTCACATCATGAATCTCTAGGGTCAATGCTCGTTAGTGCCAACACCACTTCTGCCGCCCACAACCACCTTGGTGCCTTGTTTTGCTATATGTTCTTTAGGATGGTTGTAGATACTTTTGTTTATCATAAATATTGCAAATATCGTGCTTGTATATTGTTGGCACTAACCTTGCAGGTCCTTCTCCGGGACTTTATTGACAAATCATGATGATGGAGAAAAGTCTTGCTCATCGGACTTAAAATGATGATGCCCTTGCCGATAGGATAATCGGTAGTTATCTCATATTTGTTTCCTCCATATTTGATTTCTCCTCAACATGCATATTCGGATTTTTCTGATTTACATATGAAAAAAATAATAAAAAAAAAAATGCAAATCATTTGTTTTTCACATGCATGTTTGTTTTCCCACTAGACACCGCATTCCTTGCATATTTGCTTTCTGCATGTTTGAATTGTTCCAAACCATTTTGGGATTCTTCAAACCTTTTTGCATTAAAAAAAAAAAACTCTATTTTAGAAAATGAGTTTGAGGCAATCTTTTTATGGAAAATGCTTTGAGCAAAATTTTGGAGGAATTTTGGGCACAACTCCCTCCGGCTCTCTAACACATAGCCATCATGGGGTTGTTAACCAAAAAGAGTGCTTCGTGCCTTCACTTACATTCCACTCAAGCACTCTTTCTCCAAAATTCTTACTCTTGCACTTCCCGAGAATTTTAATTGTTTGCCCCAAGTTCAAGAAAAGAAAAGATTTTGTTTCTTTCTCCTTTTGGTTTTTCCATTTAAATAATTGGAGTTTTTCCAAAATAAATTCCCTCCTTGTTGGAATCATTCTCCAAACTCTTATTTTGTTCTTTTTTCTCCTTGAAAAAAAAAAAATCTGAGAGGATAAGTTTGGTAAAATTTAACTTGAACCAACCTTTTGGAAAATGCTTTGAGCAAAAGTTTTAATGGAATTTTGGCACAGCCCCCTTGACTTTAAGCATATAGCCATTGTGGGGTTGTTGACCAAGTTGAACTTCATTTCTTTTTGGATGCAAGGGTGTTTGAATTCTTCAATTTCATCCCTTCCGCATTCAAGAACCCTTAAAACAAAATTCTTGCTCTCACATTTTCCCAATTTTCCACGATATTTTGTCTCAAGTTTAAGAAAAAGATTTTCTCTTTGGTTTTCTTATTTGCATAGTTGGAGTCCTTCAAAAATAAACTTCTTCCATCTTCGATCGTCTCCAACTCTTCTTTTTTCTTTAGAAATTTATTCTCAAAGAAAAACAATTTTGAGACAAACCATTTTGGCTTTTCGTCTGGAAGTTAAGAAAACGGTTTCCCTTTCTCTTCTTTTCTATTTGTTTAATAAATTAAGTTGCGAAAAAAAAAAAAAAAAAATCCTTGCAAAGGCAACCGACGGGAAATCCATTTGGTTTTCACTAAACCCGTGCTCGAGTTCGCTTTTGTGTTCTTGCTCTTATGTGCAGCCAGGAGAAAGGCCAATAATCAGCTCATCAACACGTTGAAAAAGGCGACAAGTTCAAGCACAAGTCACCCCGACGTGACACATACTCGTCCCCCTCCATTGAGCTCATGCCTAATGTGAGAAGGTTGGCATGAAGAGCCTCACGAAGATCCCATGGAGGAGGACCTTGATGAAAACAACATGTCAAGACTCCTTTTCGACACCAACCTTGTCGTGGTGTGCGAAATGAAGGAACAAGCCTACAACTTCAATTCGATATCTCCGCACAACAAAGGTATGACCACATTCTTTGCTAATAATTGGAAGCCCAAGGGTGATATGGTTTTTATTCGTGTGGATGAGTATGGCTCCCACCTACTTACCACATGATTTCCCATGCATCCTTGTAGTAGTTAAACAATGGTACTACCCTTTGGTTCTCCCATAGGGAGTATCACCCTTCATGCATACATCCTTGCTATCTACTAGGCTTTCATAAGCATTGCTTATCAAACTTTGAGCCTACAAACTCCCGATCTTCACAAGCATGCTCATTGGCAATGAATCTTATTCCTTCTTGTGCTTGATGCATGGTTGGCTTGCTATGACTTGTGTTCCTCAAAGCAATCATAGACATATCCGTATGAGGAATGAGCTTAGAATCCTCTCGCCATGGTTAACGATATCAAAATCCCTCCTATGCAATGCATGAATGGTTAAGAACTTTCCAAGCAATTAGGACTTCTTGAGTGCACCTCGTTGTTTTATCATATCACTCCTAGAGTTGGGGCTTACACTGTTTCAAGTTTTCATATCACTAAGCCCCAAGTTGTTTTTATCAACGAGGAATATCTTGCCCATGATCGCACTCAAACATGGTCCACATGACATGCTTGTGCCTTTCTTCCTCGGCTGTACAAATGAGGTCCGGTCATCTAACCCGGACCTTGTTTGTATGTGCTCCGAGAGCTAACCTTGCCTCTCCAAGTTGGAGGAAATTGCTTGCAGGAGTAGTGTTTTTGGCAGGATTCTCGTGTTCGGAGAACAAGTGTGGGGGAGATCTCTCGAGTTTTCATCACGCACATGTTCGAGATCTCCCCACCAAAACATTGCACCAACATCACAGCCACACCGCACAAAGGCCTTCCACAATCACATTGGGTTCAACCCCAAATCAAACGCCATGAGCAAAAGAACAAGTGTGGGGGAGGTTCCCTCCCCCACAAAGGTAACTTGTATCGCAACTTGCATCCTTTTTCTTCCACCTTGAAAATGTCAAAATAAAATAAAAATTATAAAATGAAAAAAATCGAATAACACTTGAAAAAGAAATAATAAGTAAGGTGCTTCATCTCTCTTTTGTTTCAAACACATAAGGCACCTAAAGTTTAATTCAATAAATCTAGGCTCCCTGGTCTTTAACCCCAGTAGAGTCCTCTTTGTCTTCGCTTTGTTTTTGTTTGTTTCGAATAAATAAAGCAGATACAAGAACAAGTGTGGGGGAGATCTCTTTAGTTCTTCATCACGCACACATTTGAGATCTCCCCACCAACATGATGCACAACATCGCACTAATCGACACAAAAGAAGGTGGAGCCATCGAGACAAGAAAGCAAGGTTTGGCCGAACCTTTGGTTCGATCAAATATCCTATGGTCCACTTGGCCTCCACTTCACCCAAGGCGATGGTTTGCGCATTCTACCCCACTACTCCATCTCTCCAATTCATGAGTTAAACCAACCTTTTGAGCCAATCACTAAAATTTAACTCAAGAATAAAATGAACGTTATTGTTCCCTCAAACTACATGCTTCTAGACGGTTGGCCTGCATACTCTTTATTCCTCGCATCATATGCTGTTGCTTGTGAACACCAATCTCATAGGAACCCATGTTTATCTAAGTTGTTGGCGAATGTGATATGGTTGGATGAGATGAATCTTGCTCCTCCTGCATAGAGTAATTGGGTATTTATCTTGAAAAATTTAAAATTTATAGCTTCATGCTCCTCAATGATCTTATATTCCCACCAAAGCCATATGTTGATCACATTGCAAAGCCTACACACATATGCTGCTTGTCATTGCATTGAGCTTTATCAAAATTGTGTGACCCTAGTGAGAAGCTTGTTATACTCTCATGATCAAGATCACATACACTCCACCTCACATGCTAAACTTCTACACCGGAAGTTAAGCAATACGCCCATCCATCCACCAAAATAAATACTCCACATTATTACCCTTCTCTCTCAAGTTATCATCGGAGACATGGCTATGCAAAAGAAAGAATAATCCCTGCTCATACAAAAGTAGAGCATGTTGAAAAAAAAAAAAAAAAAAAAAAAAAGAAGAAGAAGAGAAAAGAAAGAAAGAATCATAAGCCATGTCCTCCTCGAACAATCAAAAAGAGAAGGAGAGAATGAACACAAAAAGGAGTACAATTTCCACAACACCACCCTCATACACACTTGCACATCTTGATCACGGTTGTATAACTTGCATTCTCCATGGATCCACTCTTTTGGTTCAGCAAAATATGTGATACAAGTATGCCTCTCTTTCATTCCCTACCAAGCTCCACATAAAGCCTTTTGTAGAAGTAAGATGAAAAGAGGAAAATCATGCCTTGGTGAGGAACCATAAACATTGAGCGATTTGAGAGTGATCATTTGAGGAGTATGAGCCATGTTTTTACTTTGAAAATCTATCAAAAACCCGAGTTACTCAACAGAGGGAGTTATGATGACTTGAATCATGACCGTTCCATTCCTCAACCGCCCAAGATTACATGGTAGACACATCAAAGTTCACGGGTGCAGGTATGGCCTGGAATAATTTGTATGCTAGCATCATACCATGAGAAGTATGCTCCCGCCTTATGCTCACAAGCTTTACTCGAGGACGAGCAAAGAGCTAAGTGTGGGGGTCTTGTTGACGGTCCTTATGGTCTATTTTTACCGTCAACATATTGCACCTTTCCGAACCAAACACCATCACCAAGAGTAGACATAGGGTTTATTTCTAACAATTTCCACTAGTCTTGGTGAAATGATGAATGCAGGTGCAATTCATATGAAAACAGGGGAAAACATGCACGAAACATGGACTTTGCAATCGACGGATTTTCCCCGGACTAAAGAATATCGTCCAAAAGCCCAAAACCACAAAACAGGGCCTCAACATCAAACCAAGCAAGTGGATTGGGCCAGTACACAGCCGGAGGAAGGCACCGAGAGAAGAACCAAGCCCGGGGAGCCCGAGGCCGGTTCGGCCGAACCGCCCTACTGGGTTCGGCCGAACCGACAGTGGGCCCCCCGGCCCACTTTTCTCGGCGGTTCGTCACCGACGTACTGGAGGTCGGTTCCACCTGCAATTAATACCACCGACGTCCGGAACCGCCTCCAAGTTGCCGACCTTCCAAGGCTATAAATAAAGGGCTATACCCCCTCTCTCAACACACCACCAACATCAAGATAGAAGACAAAATTCTCATCCTTAGGCCAAGGGCCTCTTGTATCTTAGTAGAATAGGAGAGAGGGCAAGGAAAAGGAAGGAGTGTTCCTCCCTTTTATAAAGTGGAGTAGTATTTCCTTTCCTTTTACCTTGGCGTGTAAACACTCTTTTAGGTGATTTATACGTGGTGATCTACTTATCTATCGTGACATATCTTTGTTAGACGTAATTCTTGTTATACTTGTTTACGGGATCATCGCTTCGCAAGAAGTGCTCTAGCTTTCGAACTCGGTTCTAGGCCGAGGCTAGAGTAGCGGTCAATAGCATAGACGTGGTGTCTAGGCTGGAGATCGCCTTTGTTTGCTTGTGTGCCCCACGGTTTGTAGAGGTAGGTGGCAGGAAGTGACAGCCCTGTCATCCAAAGGAACCCTCCACGTTCGGGTACATAGTAGAGCTTTCGTAGACCGGAGTGGCTTGGCAGACCAAGCCTAAGACGGTGCCCGAAGTAAACAAGTCTAGCTTGCGTTCGTCTACCTTTAAAGGATAAATAGATAAGAGTCACCCTCTCGACCCTATTTTGCTACGTTGTCTTGGTTGTCCTTGGGTAAACTAACCTTGTTGCAGAAATACTCCGTTCCTCGCGGATATAAATACGATACCTTGGAATACTCCCGGGTGAAGTGCTACAACGGTATTCCGTGCGCTTGCGGATTTATTCGTGACGTAAGAAATACCAACATCTCACAATTCTTTCCAATCACCGTTCACTCTCTTAGCGGTGTAAGTGTACCATTGCTTCGCCTTCTCATTGAGAGAGAAGGGAAACAACTTCCACTTCAATGTTTCTTGTGTCATGCCATGGATCAATCGGCATGAACACAAATGTTCAAACTCTCGCAAGTGTTCATAAGGATTTTCATGTTTAAAACCCGAAAAGGATAAACCTCTAATCATCGAAATGTAATCGGGGGAGAACTCATAGCCAGGTGAAGAAATAGGTTGTGATGATGATGGTGGCTCTAAGAGTTCACCCCGTGGAGTGGAGAAAGATTGGATGGTTGGGTGTGACTCCATGATATGTTTTTGTAAAATTTTGAATGTAAGGAAAAAATAAAAACAGAACGGTAAGTAAGATAGATTACGAGGGCAAACCTGATTCGTTACAAAGATAACAACCGTGTCCCCGGCAACGGCGCCAGAAATGCTTGTTGGTATTTCTTACGTCACGAATAAATCCGCAAGCGCACGGAATACCGTTGTAGCACTTCACCCGGGAGTATTCCAAGGTATCGTATTTATATCCGCAGGGAACAGAGTATTTCTGCAACAAGGTTAGTTTACCCAAGGACAACCAAGACAACGTAGCAAAATAGGGTCGAGAGGGTGACTCTTATCTATTTATCCTTTAAAGGTAGACGAACGCAAGCTAGACTTGTTTACTTCGGGCACCGTCTTAGGCTTGGTCTGCCAAGCCACTCCGGTCTACTGAAAGCTCTACTATGTACCCGAACGTGGAGGGTTCCTTTGGATGACAGGGCTGTCACTTCCTGCCACCTACCTCTACAAACCGTGGGGCACACAGCAAACAAAGGCGATCTCCAGCCTAGACACCACGTCTATGCTATTGACCACTACTCTAGCCTCGGCCTAGAACTGAGTTCAGAAAGCTAGAGTACTTCTTGCGAAGCGATGATCCCGTAAACAAGTATAACAAGAATTACGTCTAACACAAAGATATGTCACGATAGATAAGTAGATCACCACGTATAAATCACCAAAAAGAGTGTTTACACGCCAAGGTAAAAGAAAAGGAAATACTACTCCACTTTACAAAAGGGAGGAACACTCCTTCCTCTTCCTTGCCCTCTCTCCTATTCTACTAAAATACAAGAGGCCCTTGGCCTAAGGATGAGAGTTTTGTCTTGTATCTTGATGTTGGTGGTGTCTTGAGAGAGGGGGTGTAGCCCTTTATTTATAGCCTTGGAAGGTCGGCAACTTGGAGGCGGTTCCGGACGTCGGTGGCATTAATTGCAGGTGGAACCGACCTCCGGACGTCGGTGACAAACCGCCGAGAGAAAGATGGGCCGGGGGGCCCACCTGTCGGCTTGGCCGAACCCACTAGGGTGGTTCGACCGAACCGGCCCGGACTCCCCGGGCTTGATTCTTCTCTCGGTGCCTTCCCCTGGCTGTGTACTGGCCCAATCCACTTGCTTGGTTTGATGTTGAGGCTCTGTTTTGTGGTTTTGGGCTTTTGGACTATATTCTTTAGTCCGGGAAAATCCGTCGATAGCAAAGTCCATGTTTCGTGCATGTTTTCCCCTGTTTTCATATGAATTGCACCTGCATTCATAATTTCACCAAGACTAGTGGAATTTGTTAGAAATAATCCCTATGTCTATTCTTGGTGATGGTGTTTGATTCAAAAAGATGCAACATGTTGACGGTAAAATTGGACCATAAGGACCGTCAACATCGGGCCGGAGAAGGAGCTCCAGCGGGAGTAGCTCGGGCCAGCGCAGTGAAGGAGAAGAGGAGGAGCAGCACGAGGGCGGCGCAGTGGAGGAGAAGAGGAGGAGCAGCACGAGGGTGGCGCAGTCGGGCGGCTCTGGCGGCGTCGATTTGCAGCGCGCCAAGTGATGTGGACTAGGGTCTCGATCTTCCTAAAGGTTCGGATAACTCTTGATTTGGCGAAGATGTGACACACGTCGATCCGGCTCCTGAACAACACGTTCGAGCCCCGCAATCGCAGCACCACGTCCTCTATGGTTATCAACCGGCGTTGCACGGTTGACCTCGCCTGAAGGCTAATTCCTGCCTGCAAATCAAGAACACAAGCAAGAACAAGAAAGAACGCAACCAAATTTGCAGATGTATGATTAAACTCACAAGTTGGGGTCTCACAAACCGATGAACGGCGAAACTGTCTAAGCAGAATAATCTAAGCAAAACCCAACCCTAACATGGGTGGCGGCTGCTACTAATAAAGACTTGGGGACGTGCAAGAACCCCCTGGACGCTCCCCTAATGGGCTCACACGAGATACACGGCCCAAAGGCCAAAAACGGTGACGCAGCACCAAAAACAGATTCTGGACGTTCCAATATTTCGATGATTCCCGGCGACTCAAGATGAAATTTGACGTGGGACCGGTTCCACTGGAAAGCTTATGAAATTATCTTTCCATCCATATGTAGAACGTCCAAATCCGACTTCGTATGCGATCTGGGCGTCCGTTTTAATTCAGACTGTTCCTGGACTCCGAAACAGACTCGAAGTCGACTTGGTTTGGGCCTCCACAATGCCTTGCGCCTCTTGCTGGACCTCCACACCTCCAAGCCCTATTCCATTCATGTTATGGTCCTCTCCTTGATTCCTAATCATAATAAAATCATTAGGTAGCAAACTATTCTCAAAATTATGAAAGGAAAGACTTAGGAACGAGCTCACCTCTAAATTTAATTGTCGAGCGCGAGCTCTAGTGATTGGTCCTTGAATGTTCAACGGAGGAGTGTCATTTGTATCCAAAGGAATGATGTCCTCATCACCAAGGGTTAGGGTTATGCCCGCCCATGGCCTGCCCCGTTATAAGGTCGTATTAGCCACGGTTGGAGATAGTTGCGAGGGTCCCACATGTCGGTGGGACAAATAACAATAGCCACGGTTGACGTCAATTCCAACCGTGGCTATTGAGCTCCCACCGACATGTGGGGCCCGCATGTCGATGACACATCCAATAGCCACGGTTGGATCCGAAACCAACCGTGGCTATTGTTTCCTCCGGACCCACTTGTCATTGAGTGTTTATTTTTTTCTTGTGTAATTTTTCTTTTACTTCTTCAATTTTTATTCTAAAAACTATAATGACTTTGCACCTAATTTTTGGCATGTCACTTTTTTAGTTGTTTACAAACACATATGTATTTTTTGTTTTTTCTACTCCATTACTTTTTAATATAATATTTCGTCTATAGAATTGTTTTTCTTCACTTTTACATGACCCAAGTATTTCAAAAATTTTCAACAAAATTACAGCAGATTTTAATTTGTATGACAGATGTGTGTGCTAATTTTCAATTCAAAAATAATACAAATTGTGCAGATAAAGAAAATCAAATGACACCATGTTTTTTCTATTATTTTGCACATTTATCATTTGCAAACTATAAGCCCGTTTGACCTACATTTTGGCATGCCACTATTTCCCGACCATTCGAACTCACTTATATTTTTTATAATTTTTTTAAAGATTTTTACAAAAAAAGTAGTTCAAATGGGACTACGCGTCTCAAGTGAGTGGAGTTTTATATCGAAACTCATGTTGTTTGGTAGCAAACACATTTATATGTTTTAAAAAATTGAACCAGAAATTCCACGTGTGTGTTTATTAATGGTATGCATACCGACCGAATATTGATGTCAAAATCGATACGGTTTATGAAATAAAAATGATTAAATAAATGTTAAAACGTACCCTAAGTAAATTTGAAGAAAATTCAATAAAATAGTTTGAAGATTCTAACAAAACAAAGTGGAAATGGATAATTGGAATTTTATACAAATTTAGAAACAAGAATCAGTAAATTTGGACAATATTTGACTTCTATATACATGTTTCAAAATTTAAATAGAAATTTTAAAAAAAAGCACAACCTAAATGAACTAGTGGATAAACTACTAATGCGCCTCATACTAAGAGTGAGGCCCAAATCACTATTGTTATTTTAAAAAATATTATTTAATTGATTTAAATTATTTAAAAATAATTAAATTACTATCTTACACTTAAAAATGTTTATATGTCGGTTTATATTTTTTTAAAATTTTAAATTATACCTTGTTATTTTTAGGATTTCTTATAAAAATTGAATCTAAACATTATTTATTCAATATTTTAACTCAGTATATGTACACATTTTAAAATTTAAAACTAAATGTATAAATAAATTTTAAAATTTAAATCTAAAGAGTAAATTTTTTAAAAAAATTAAATTATATCTTGTTATTTTCAGGATTTTAAATAAAAATTGAACTTAAACATTATTTATTCAATATTTTAACTCAAGTATATATACAAATTTTAAAATTGAAAACTAAACGTATAAATACATTTTAAAATTTAAATCTTTTATTCAATATTTTAACTCAGTATATATATAAATTTTAAAATTGAAAACTAAATGTATAAATAAATTTTAAAAACTTTTGGCCCATGAGCCCGACCACACGGACCAACGAATTAGGACAAGATCAAGGCCCACGATTTAGGACAAGATAAAGGCCCATCTCAAACAGACGGCCCACATAACGAGAGCAGGCCCATAATGTATCAGTAACTTCAAAGAAGCGTGCGGAGTGGAGCTTATAAGCTGGCAGGGCGACTTCGGACGGGCGAGGTGGTACTAAACCCCTGCCCGCCGCGCTCCGCCTGCTATAGCCACGGTTGACGTCCACGGTTGGTGACGTGGACCGTGGCTATTGGTGGAGGCCACTATAGCCACGGTTCACAAAGCCAACCGTGGCTATAGTGGCTTCTATAGCCACGGTCCGAGCAGGCAGCCCCGCCACCTACTGTAGCCACGGTTTATTTTCTTTGTCGTGGCTATTTCATTTTGGGTGGCGTGGCTATAGTTTTTGCTATAGTGGAAGGACCCAATGGCGTGGTACAAACAGATCATACATAATCCAATGGGTGAAACAATAGTGATGATGTGGCTTCATGAGAGAAGAGAAAAATAACAATTAGTGTTTCTTAGTGGGTTGCAGTTTTGAAAGATAAGTAGATCTGAAACAATAGTGATGATGTGGCTTCTTGTGAGAAGAGAGAAATAGAAATTAGTGCTTCTTAGTGGATTGCACTTTTAAAAATAAGTAGATTTATTCCCATGTAACAGGACTAATCTTTTTATGACTATACTGACTATGACAGCCAGACATATATTCTTTTTTTTGCGGGGAGCCAGACATATATTCTTTTGTGCAAATGATACTTGTATGTGAAGTACCTCCCGATCCATCGCCTGTTTCCACGGAAAGAGCTAGCACAAGACAGCTAGGGCACAGTGCTGGATAGCGAGGCAGCTGCAGGCCGGCAGAGCTGATGCCCTCCAAAACAAGCTTGTCAAAACCGTGTACTATCTTTTATTTACGAACGGCTGACAATACCAATGCCCGGATCTTTGGCCATGTCTCCCGTTTTTATAATAATAAACAGGTTCCATACCGACCCCATGGACGCAAACTTCACTATCTTCTCTAGCTCGTCAAACCTTCGTCTACCGATCCCCAAAAGCTTCGAAGACTATGGAGAGTGGCAGCAAGAGGGAAAAATCCAAAGCTGCGTCAGGTGACGAGGCCGCGCTGAGCTCTCCGGGGCAAGAGGCCGCGGCGCTAGCGGCGGCAGCCTCTGGTGTGGAGGTGGCCATGTCTTCACCACCGGCGCCGGCTGCGGCCAGCCCCAAACCTTACTACGAGTGCGTCTTCTGCAAGCGCGGCTTTACCACGGCGCAGGCGCTCGGCGGCCACATGAACATCCACCGCCGAGACCGGGGCAAGCCGAACCGCGAATCCCCTGCCGGCAGCATCACCCCGGTGTCGCGGAACGTCGACTGCTATAACAAGTACCGCCACTTGGTGACTCCGTCGTCGCTGCCAATGCCTATCATGGGCTCCAGCAGTAGCAGCAACTTCGGCATGTATTATCCTAGCACGGGGATCGCAGCTGCAGTGGACACGGAAGGTCTAAGCCCTAGCAGCGTGAGCCCGAGGGAGCTGTGCCTGTTTGGAGCAGCAACTCATGATCACGACTTGCACTTAGGCCTCGCGTGCCATGAACACACCAGCGATATAAAGCACATACCACAGGAAGGTTCGCCAGATCGGCAGGCGAAGGAGCCGGCGGAGAGGGAGCTGGACTTGGAGCTCAGGCTTGGGCGCCGCCCAAGGCATTGATCACATGGTATAGTGTGTGCGCATCCCTCATAGTACAAACAATACTATACCGCCTGCATCCATGTATGGTTTATTATGTGATATACATGGTGCTGAATTATTTGTGCATTACATTTTGTTCTTATTGTTTGTATTTTGTTATTGTACTTATGCTTCCTACAATGCTTTTGTGGTACATATGGCATGATGGCCTTTTGATAGTAACTTATATTCCTCCATTTGGGACGAATGTTACTGCTGTTTCATTTTTCTGCCGCCTATGTATAATGATTTCTGGTTTTTTCATGGTAATTCAGTCCCTTTGTTATGATGTTCCAATGCATTGCTTCAGCTCTTACTACTACTACTCTGTAATTTCGATGCAGTTGCTATACTTTTCGGTGTCTTGATTTATATTGTTTGAACTCATTGCTGCTACACTCTGGTATTTCATCGTCACTAGTAACGATAAATATGTACTGCTTCTTTCTTGCCACATAATTGAACCGTCAAGGTCTTGTTGAATGAATTAATTCGTGGAGAATGAATTCTATGGCAAAAAGCATCACAAGCAAGCAACATACTACTGCAGATTTGAGTCATCAGCACTGCCTGTTATGCATTAGTTATGGAATATGTGTTTTACTCCACATTTTTCTCTTTTGTATACTGTTCTGGAAAAACAAGTTAATGTATAAATGTATTTCATGAGCAACTCGATTGTGATATATATCCTTCACCTTGCATGTTGCATTTTGGAATCAGGGTTTATTTTCAAGAAATTGGACAAAGAGTTTGGAACAGAATGCAACAGTATGTGTGCACATACAAAAAATAAATGTTGCGTGTGTACAAAAATAAACACAATACATGCTTAAATATATTGCTATATTTAAACAGATTGCAGAAAATATGTTCAGCACTAGTGGAGTTTTGTGTTCAAATATGTATGTTCATGGAATGGGTTTATACCTTGATTTCATCACAATAAACACAATACACGCTTAAATATATTGCTATATTTAAACAGATTGCAGAAAATATGTTCAGCGCTATTGGAGTTTTGTGTTCAAATAAGTATGTTCATGGAATGGGTTTATACCTTGATTTCATCACTTACAATTGATTTTGATACTTGTTGAATCTCCCCAACAGTTTCTCCAAATTCATCAAAAGTCCAGAAATTACACAGTATGTTTTTGTACATTTTACCCCTCCATTCGTCTTTTCATGTTGTTCCAACCAAATAATTTAGCTTTCTGCCTGCACAAATACCTTATCTAGAATGACATAAAACTTGGAACAGTATGTGTTAATCAATGTCTGATATACAATTCATCGAGCCCATTAATAATGTTACTTCCTACAAGAACAATACATTAATTTATGTACACATTGACAATGTCTGTTCAAACTTTGCAATCTTTGACTAGGACATGACTTGAAACATGAGAATGCCATGACCAAAACTTTAATTATTTGTCAGGAGTTTATATATATATATATATATAGAGTAATAAAGAGTAATAACATTGTTAAACCTATATGTTATAAACAATGCTTATGGATATTATATCCCGCAAAATGTATGGTAAATAGAAATTATTTTGTCTACTCATCTCAATATCCTTGTTTTACCAACAATTAGTTTTGCTCACTCACATCCACTTTTCATGTTTAATTCATGGTTATTAATATAGAGCGATCTATAATCTATAAAGCAAGAATTATATTCTTTTTATGAATATATGGAGTATTCAATGTTGCATCATATATTTTTGACCTCTATCAAAAAAATTTGTTGTGATGCATGTATGAAAGAAGCTTGCTAAAGAAGAGAATTAGCCAACAGCTTACTATCACCATTCGCTAGAACGCACAGGAGTTGTATCATTTCTTAAGAAGAAAGTGGCGGAAAGAAGTGTGAAAATGCATCTAGGCTCCTAGTGGGTTTTGGTATGTTGATTGACAAAACAATCACAGGTCTAACTTGTTTATTGAGATGTTGAGCAGGAATTGTTTTGTAATATTATTGTTCACAATTTATGGAGATAAGCTTATGGATATTATTTTAAATGAAGAAGATCACATATTCCATAGCATAAAAGTTTATGAACCATAGTAAAAAAGTCAAGATGAATTAAAATAGATATGGCTGCATGAACTATGAACTATCTCTTTAATGCTATAGGCAAAAAGAAGATGAATATCTCTCATTGTGTCAAAAGCATCAATTAATTCCAACATGGCAAAGAAAGAAAATGAGATGTAGGCATAGTAAAGGACACAAGGAATGTTTGTGGAAACTATGGTGTGTTAATGAAGGAATAACATGGCATGGCTGTTGTTGGTGGCTGTTAAATACCAATTTAGGCCACCAATATAACGAGAAAATGCAAGGTATGGAACCAAGGTTCTCCAAATAAATTAAGGACTAATGTGGTTCCACGAGTTTTGTGAGATTCGTTGTACTAGCCAAGAAGATGACGAAAAGGCCACAAAAATGGTGAATATATATGGTGGCATGCCGGCAAGTGTTGCTGGCCGGTCACAATTCAGCCATCGCCATGGGCAAAACGGGCTGAACCCTGCCTGGCCGGCACTGCCCCCCCGACAGGGGCAAAAGGTTGCCCGGGCAATCGGAGCAACTTTGGCAGGCCATGCCAGCCGGCGGGCACCACCACCCGACCTCTCACAGCATGCCAACAGCCAACCTGGCCGCCTCTAGCACATGCAACCCGGGCAAAGTGCCACCCGACTTGGCATGTAGATCACTTGACCATGTGGTCCGCCCCCGTCGAAGGGACCAAACCCCGGAAGTGGGGCCTCCCGACCTAGCAAGCTAGCTGGCCTACCAAAACCCTTTTGCGGTGACTCATTTCCCTTGGAGGCGGCCCAATGACACAACAACCTTCTCAATTCTCCATCCTAACACAAAAAGGGCGAATCACCGACTTGGGTAGGCCATCTCGGTCGTTGCCACCCAAGTCGGTGGATCTAATGGCCATCCGTGGAATTTCCCCAAGCCGGCCAGCCCACCTTGCCACCTAACCCACAAGAGAAGCTTGCCCGGGGAACTAAGGCTATGCTTACCGACCCTGGTAACCTCCTACCCGTGGGGCATCCAAGCGAGGCGAGTGGCCAGCCGCCTAAGATGGACGGTCACGTGGCTTTGTCCATTTCTCCCTGGTGCCAACCGCCTTAGGGCATGCCACTTGGCTATAAAAGGAGGATTGTCCTAGTGTTGATCAGTGTGAAGCAACGATTTGGGGTTCATATCACTCACTTGCGCCACTTAGTGTAGGTGTCACACCCGGTTTTAACAATTAAAACCAAAACTCGAATGCATCCGTATGCGTGCCTAGGAACAAATTTTCATGCACACAGGACAAATAATGTGATAAAAGAACAATGTCTTTAATAAAGCGATTGCTTACATAAATATTGTCTCAAAAGACTAAATAAAATATATGCTAGCAGAAGACTCCATAACACCACAGGCAATCGACCGGGGATTTGCACGCCTAGACCTTTCTCATATGTGGTGTAGTCGAAACTTTCTCCATCTTCTCAGCTGCAGTTCATTGTAGCAAAAGAGAAATAGCAAGGGTGAGTACATGGAGTACTCAGCATGTGGGGAAAATAAATGACATGCAAGCTAAATGAAAGGAAAGCTAACATATGGTTTGCAATAGAAAGCACCTACACTAGTCGGATAAATTAAAGCAACCTATTTACTCTATAAAAATGATCCAACAGGTTACCCCACCTATCAACCACTCGCAAGCTGCCCAACTTGCAGCAAAAACCGCAATACAGAGCTACTCCACCCATCGACCACTCGCAAGCTACCCTACTTGCAACAAACCCCACTACGAGGTTACCCTGCCTATAGCATCCTACGAGTTACTCCACCCCTCCATGCCCTCTAGTTAAAGTGAGGATCATGGCCGTTCGTGATTGTGAACACGACTGTTATAACAATTTTACACACTGTAGATGTGGCACAACTTTACCCACAGGTCGGTGATTCCATGCCTCGTTGCCGGGTGAACTAAAGTCTCCATTCCGCCGTGCCGGTGAAGCACAAACACACTACCTAAGGTGTGTGGCTAGGTGATCACCGCAAGATCTTTTAAAGGACTTCCCAGCTTGTAGAACGCCCACGCTAAGGTTTCACCCCCGTACAAAGTGATGCATCACCCCGGAGGCCCCCTCTTGTGTCGTGGCTTCAAGTATTCCTTCCCTCATCCGAATCTAGAAGACCTTCTTCCTTCATCCTTCCTCGATGCCCGCAAAACTAGAAACCGATCTCGATACTTGACCTTCACTACCCATTATCAGCCCTATGCTTTATGCGGAAGTCCTGTATTTCCGCACCAAGAACCGGTCCTTGTGATCCCTAACAGGTACCACCACAACTAACAGTGTGCACCGACACCATCATCGGCAATCCTTCGGTCGGGATCGCCTAAGTTTCATGTTGCTAAAAAGCATTACCAACTCATGATCACTATATTCAAGTGGTTAATTAGTCAATATTAGCATTTAGTTCAAGTTGAACTCCATTAATAGCAACTAAGCAGTGGCGTACCCATACTATAAGACTACACCAAACTAAGGCGATAAGGAAAATAGTATGGAACATGATATGACACAATAGGAATAAAATTAGATGCAATGATTGAAAAGTAAATTCAGATAGAAGAGAATGTAGGCGCAATGTGCATCAAGGACACTTGCCTAATGACCTTTGCTACTGCTCATGTCTTCAACTCTTGCTCTTTGAAGTCTTCGAAATGCACTTTCTTCTACTTAACGTTACACCGATACAAACATGCAAGAACCAAGTAAACAAGCAAACTAAGGAACAATATCTAATGACTATAAAAACCATACAAATAAATAATGCACGTCACTACGATTGCGTGAGCGCGAGAATCACCTAAATCGGAGTTACGAGCGAAAAGTTATCAGCATTTGAAGTTTTAAGGGCTAAAACATAAAAACAACAAGTTAAGAACTACTTAAACATTAAAAAAATCAGGGACTAAAGTGCCAAAGTCAAGGGAAAAAATCTAGTTTTATAAATCACCAAGGCTGTTTTTGCAAAAGTACAGGATCTAGTGTTATTCGAGTAAACAAGGGTTAAAACATAATTATATGAAAGGCTATGGGTGTTTATGTAAAAAGGTCTATGGCCAAAACATTACACAAAAAGGTTCAGGGACCCAAATATTAGGGTCAAAATAAAGGGGCTGATGTAAATTGTCGGGGAAAAGATTAACGCTGCCACGTAGCAGCATCCGGACCCACCTAGCGAGAGGATTAACACGACCACGTCATCACTAGAGGCTGGCCCGCACCCGTCTAAACTAACCAGGAAACGACCCTGTCGCCTTACTCAAGGACATCCGCCTCGCACGAGCATGGCGCCTTGGTCGAGTGATTCCGTCCCGCACGACCTCGGTTGCTCGACCTTCATACTCGAGTTACGCGCTCGAGCTCGGCTCGACCTCGTGGCTCGACCACCAACCGCATTAACTCCCAAGCTGCTCCGACGCCCACGTGGTCACTACTCGGAAATCATTAGCGGGAGGCCCGAGCCCATCCCTCCTGCCATCACCTGCTCCCGTCAGGGCACGCCGACGGGACGTGCCATTCCTATTGCCCGACAGGAGTTGGCGTGGACCGAAGCCTTCGGAAGAGGCCATTATGTGCTGACGTACGGGCGTACGACCCCCCCCGTCACACCCGTCGAACGGGTGTAACTCGAAGTCGAGCTCGAGTTACATTCCGCCTCGCATGGCATTCGCCCGCAAGCTCGAGTCATGGGGAAAACCACTCCTCGGTCTCATCCGTATCCGAGCTATCATTGCGCTTGACAGAGAAGGACGGGCATGGCCCGTCCAAATCCAACCACTCTGCAACGACGTCATCCACGGCTCCCCCAATTGTGGAACACTCCACCCGGGTATTCGCTGCTACGGGGACGACGCGACCGCTCGATCAACCCTGCCAGGACGTACGGGAAGAAGACCGATTGGACAACACCGAAGCTCGACTAACTCTCTCTCTCTCTCTCTCTCTCTCTCTCGTCCGCAACTCGAGCTCCACCCCTATAACTATAAAGGGGCGCGAGTCTTCTCCACAAACACGGACACACGCAACATACACACACACTAGACACCGAAAAACACGCCATATCATGCACGAGACTTGAAGCGCGCTCCTCTCCCACCTCTCCTGTAGTTGCATTCCCATCTTGGCGCAAGGAACACGACGCCGTGACCCCCCCCGCCGGACGTAGGGAGCTTTCCCGAACCAGCCTAAACTCTTCGTGTCTTCCCTTGTGCACCACCCGGCCTAAAACACGCGATCCCCGGGACAAATTCTACCGCCGGTGGTTCGAACACCGACGGCTGGCGCGCCGGTAGGGGAACGTCGCGCATTTTTGTTAGCTTTCTCTTTTCCCTCATGGCACGGGTGGCGGACTCTCGGCCGCCGCTTTGGGCTCCCGGCGGCTGTCGTGCGCTTCGGAAGCCTCGACTTCTTTGCCACTCCCGAGCGGACACCGGTACGCGCCGAGCTGCCGGTGCCGCAGGCCCTTGCGGCCACCCATGTCGCCGCGAACGCGACACGATTCGGTGCTCTCCGGGGACAGCCGTCCCCATGGGCGGAGAGTTTGTTGGAATGGTTATCCATCCCTCCGAATCCCTCTTCGACATCCTCTACGCGGGGAGGACGAAGATTCGGACCAGGGCAGCAGCGATGAAGCCCGTGGCCCCTCTCGCGAATGCAATGTAGTGCATGCCGCCGGAGCGGGTGCCCGCAGCGCCGGGGACCGGCCGCGCCGAGCCTGGCGCTCCTGGGACCCCGGCGGCCCAACGTGCGCACACCGCACCTCCGGGCGGCGATGATCTACGAGCTCGCCTCCGGGCTAGGCGCCCGGAGCTGCAGGAAGCCCGCCGTGGCCATCGAGGAGGAGACCGCGGCGGTGGAGCGAGAGTTGCAGCAGCAACGCCAGCACGCGGAGTGCAACGTGCGTCGGAGGGCTCGCCACGTCCACCGGCGAGATCGCCGATGACGTCGGAGGCGAAACCCAGCACTTCCCACGCGCCCGGCAGAACGTGGCGGCGGCCGCCGCGTGCAAAGGGAAATGGCCGCGCTCCTCGCCAAGGTGGCGGAGCAGCACGCCGAGAGTTCGCAGCGACGTGCCGCGCTATCAAACCAGCGCGCTAGCACCGGGCGGCATCACTCCCAAGCGGGGGTTCGGTACATGCTTCGTTCGGCAGCCCATGCAGCCGGGCCAACCCGAGCCGAGGCGGTCGGTACATTCTCGCATCGGAGCTACCCGCAACGCGCGCTCCACCCTTGACGCGCGCCGGCACGCTCGGGACGACGAGAGGCCCGCGCCTTGTCCGCAACCCCCGTCTCGGAGGTCGGGGCGACGTCGAGCACGACCGGAGCCGGAGCCCCGACCCCCGGGGTCCCGGGGTCTTTAGCTCCGCGATTAGGGAGCGACCTTCCCTCCGCGCTTACGTCCCCGACGACGGTCGCCAAATATGCGGAGGAGTCGAACCCCTCCCTCTCGGCTAGAGGACTATCGGCTTGCATGCCGGGCCGGTGGCGCGAGTTACGATCTCGCCATCATCCGGAACCTGCCTCGTACCTCGCCGATTCGGCGAGAACCCGGCTCGAGCACCTGCCCGCGGATCGGATACGGTCGTGGGCGGACCTACGAGAGGTTTTCGTAGGCAACTTGAAGCCACGTGCGCCCGCCCGGAAACCCCGGGAGTTAAAGAACTGTCGGCAAAAGCCGAACGAACCGCTCCGGGATTACATTCGGTGTTTCTCCCGCGCCGCAACGAGCTGCCCCACGTCGTCGACACGGACGTCATTGGGGCCTTCCTCTCCGGAACGAACCGTGAGGCTCTAGTCCACGAGCCGGGGCGGAGCTGCCCACGAACGGCTCGGGAGCTCCTCGACATCGCTACGAGCCACGCTTCGGCGAGGAGGCGATCGGAGCCCTCCTCCACCGCGACCTCCCCGAGAAGGGGAAGGGTAAGCGGACCGACGGCCACGTCGGCGGAGGACCTTCCGGCTCCAAGCCCAATAAGAAGAACAAGTAGCGGTCGATCGACGGTCCCTTGGTGGCCGCGATCGAGAGGAAGGGTGCGAAGCAGCCCAACAAAAACCTTCCCGACCACTTCGAAAGAAGTGGAACGGGCCGTGCCCCAACCACGAGTTCCCCGTCAAGCACTTGATGCGGGACTGCTCGTTGATGAAGAAGTTCATCACGCAGCATGGGCGGAAGGGCGCCCCTAGCGAGACCAGGAGGAGAACGCCGGAGTCGAGGGCGACACCGGCGAAGAGAACGATGAAGGCTTCCCTCGGCGGAGGGTTGCCTAATGATTTTCGCGAGCTCCGACGCTCGCCCGGTCGACGCTCCGTCAAGCTCGAGCGTCGCGAGGTCTTCGCCGCGGAGCCTGCGACCTCGGCTTATCTCAAATGGTCGAACTACCGATTACGTTTGATCGCGCCGATCATCCGGCGCGAGTTCCACGGCCGGGTCGATACCCGCTCGTGGTCGACCCCATCGTCGCCAAGACACGCCTCTCTAAGGTGTTGATGGACGGGGGCAGCGGCCTCAACGTTCCGTATGCCGATGTTCTAGATGCTATGGGCATCGAGCGCTCGCGCATCCGACCGAACGATTTGCCGTTCCATGGCGTAGTTCCCGGAACACAAGCCGTTCCTATCGGGCGGATCGACCCGCCCGTCACTTTCGGGACTCCTTCGAACTTCCGAACGGAGACCCTCACGTTCGAGGTGGTTGGATTCCCGGTGTCTACGACGCCATCCTCGGACGGCCATGCTACGCGAAGTTCATGGCCGTCCCGAACTATGTCTACCCGAAGCTCAAGATGCCGGGGCCAAAGGGAGTCATCACGGTGGGCGCGTCATTTCAACACGCCTACCGGTGCGACGTCGACAACCGCGACCCGGCTTCCGGCGGTCATCAAGGAGCCGGTGGTCGAGGACCCACCGTAGGCAAGCCGCAAGGCGGCTTCTTTCGAGCCGGCGGAGGGAACCAAGGAGGTCGTCCTCGACCTCGAGGGAGACGACAAGAAGATGGTGCGTATCGGCACCTCCCTCTCCCCAAATAGGAAAGTGCGCTCGCCGACTTCCTCCGCGCGAACGCCGACGTCTTCGCGTGGAAGCCCTCGGACATGCCGGGAATACCGAGGGAAGTCGTCGAGCACTCCTTGCTTATCGGGCCGGGTTCCAAGCCGGTGAAGCAACGCCTGCGGCGCTTTCACGAAGAGAAGCGTAAGGCCATCGGGGAGGAGATCGCGAAGCTTTTGGCGGTCGGGTTCATCAAGGAGGTGTATCACCCCGAGTGGTTGGCTAATCCCGTCCTTGTACGAAAAAGAATGAGAAATGGAGGATGTGTGTTGATTATACTAGCCTCGAATAAGGCCTGTCCCAAGGATCCCTTTCCTTTACCACGCATTGACCAAATAGTCGACTCGACCTCGGGGTGCGAAACCCTCCGCTTTCTAGACGCGTACTCCGGGTACCATCGGATAGCGCTCGACGAGTCCGACCCACTCGCAACCTCCTTCATCACGCCCTTCGGCTCATACTGCTATACGACGATGCCGTTCGGGCTCAAGAACGCCGGTGGCACGTACCGCAGGTTTATCCGGAAGTGCTTCGACTATCTCATCGGAGATATCGTCAAAGCCTACGTAGACGACATCGTCGTCAAATCCAAAAAGGCCGACCAACTCATGGTCGACCTCGAGCGTGTGTTTGCCAAGCTTTGCGAGAACGGCGTGAAGCTCAACCCCGAGAAATGCGTCTTTGGGGTCCCACGAGGGATGTTATTGGGCTTTGTCGTCTCGGAGCGTGGCATTGAGGCAAACCCGGAGAAGATCGCTGCCATCGAGCGCATGGGTCAATCCGGAATATCAAGGGGTGCAGCGGCTCACGGGTTGCTCGGCGGCGTTGAGTCGCTTCATCTCGCGACTCGGGGAAAGAGCGGTCCCGCTCTACAAGCTCCTCATGAAGTCCGAGCGTTTCAAGTGGACACAGGAGGCGCAGGTCGTGCTCGACGAAGTGAAACACCTCTTGGCCAACCCACCGGTTTTGACTCCGCCAAACCCCGGGGAACAACTCCTGCTCTACGTCGCGGCAGCCACTCAGGTCGTCGGCGCCGCCATCGTCGTCAAGCGGGAGAAAGAGGGGCACATTCTCAAAGTGCAACACCCCGTCTACTACGTCGGCGAGGTGCTCTCCGACTCGACGACTAGATACCTGCAAGTCCTCAAGATCCTCTACGCCGTGATGGTCGCCGGATGCAAGCTGCGCCACTACTTCGATGCACACTCAATAACCGTGGTAAGTTCCTTCCCTCTACGCGACATCATCGAAAATAGGGAATCCGCAGGCAAGGTCGCCAAGTGGGCCCTCGAGCTGATGGGACATGACATCACCTACGCACCCCAAACGGCGATAAAGTCCCGAGTGCTCGTCGACTTCATCGCGGAGTGGACGGAGACCCAGCCTACCACCCGCGCCGGTGGACCAAGAGTACTAGGTCATGTACTTCGACGGGTCGTTGATGCGCCAAGGGGCAGGCGTCGGACTCGTCTTCGTCTCTCCCCGGGAGTGCGCATGAGGTTTGCCATTCGGTTGCATTTTTTTGCTTCAAATAATGCAGCCGAGTACGAGGCCTTAGTCAACGGTCTCAATATCGCCATTGAGCTCCGGATCCGACGACTCGCAGCGCCCGAGCGCCGGAACCTTGCGCGGGCACCACGTCCGCGGGCGCGGCGGAGGGAAGACCTCCCGGATCTACGCCATCCGCCGCGTCATCTCCGAGCGCTACGGGCGTGCGGTTGAGATCCGTACCACCTCCGACTAGCTCGGCGATCATCTCCGCCGCCTCCCTTGCATCGACGGCGGGATCTACCGTAAGGTCTACCACCTCCGACCCAAAGAAGGGGTCCGAGGCTGGTCCCGGTTCCCTCCGCGCGAGGCGCCTCGCCGGCTCCGGATCTCGACTCACCCCCATGGGGTGCGAGATGACTCGAGGGACCAGCCCCGAAGGTCGAGGTCGAGGGGCGGAGGATTCAAGGTCCGAGGTGATGGCTCGGCGGGAGCGGACGAATGGGGTTTCCCCATCGCTCTCGAACTCGCCGGCTCCGCCGTCATCCTCGGAATCCGTCGGCACGAAGGTCGAGGCGGTCGAGGCCGTGTCGGGATTCAGCCCCGCGGCCCGGTATTCCTCTCTCTTCCTCGGCGCTCGACGTCCCGCGCCGTCTTCTCGAGCTGGAGCCGCACGGCCACGTCCCTGGCCGCCTTCCTCTCGGCCTGCTCTTCTGCGGCTTGGAGGCGATTGGCCTCCCGTTGCGCTGCCCCTCGGGAAGCCGCAGTATGGTGCGCCGGCTAAGCGGGATCCGAGCAGATCGCAAGAAAAAGGCGAGTTAGCGGACAAACTCGGACGGGGATTCGAATGCGTAACAAGACGACGAAGGACGAATCGACTTACCACGTCGAGGGCCTCCGGGTGCGGCTTCATTTTAGGGGCCCCCAGGACGGGCCACGCGCGCGCGGCAGTTCCAGCCGCGCTCCGGACGCGCAGCGCGACAGGTGCCGTCATTGAGCCCTCGCACCGCCATCACGGTGTCCGGAACAACGCGGTCGTTGCTCGACACCTGGTGCATCAGCATCGAGCGCCGCATCGCCGGCACGAACCTGCGCTTGTGGTAGGAGCCCACCACCACCGTCGCGTCAACTTCGAACCGGGCCGGATGTCGGATCGCCTCGACCACCAGGTCGATCTTCCGGGCGCCGGCACGGGGCAGCCCCACTTCCATTCGCCCGGGCCTCCTCAAAGACCCGGTCCTCGAAGGCCGGAACGGGTGCTCCGGTCCTGCCGGAGGTAGAACCACTATGGGTGACGTGGGGGTGGTCACCGTGATGTAGTCCCTCCCCCGATCTATCTTCATCACGATCCCCGTGCAGCCAACGTGCGCGGAACATCCTCACCCCCGGAGTTCCGCCTCGATGGAGGTTGATGCGAAAATAATACCTCCAAAGGTCGAGATCGGGCGCCATCCCCGGAAACCCTCGCAGAGAGCAACGAAAGTGCTCAACCGCTGGATCCCATTGGGATTCGAGTGTCGAAGCTCCAGCCCGTTCCGGAACATCATCGCCCGCAAGAAGTCGTTCCCCGGCGTTCCCGTGCCACGCTCGTGGAAGTGCAGGAAGGAAACCACGTAGCCCGGGGCGGCTCCGGGTGCGACTCGTTGCCGGGGAGCGTCCACCACCGGTCGGGGCCGCGGTCCCGTAGCAAACCTTGCACCACCAGGCGATCAAGCTCGGCCCTCGTCGTTGTGGAGCGAGTCCAGGTCGACATGGCTTGGGGAGAGAGGGGAAGGCTCGGGAACTGCGCAAGAAAGGCAAAAGCTGGAGCTTGGAAGGCGAGGGCTAGGGCAAGAAAGGCGAAGGCAGAGAAGGCAATGGCGCATGGGCACCAAGGGACCGGCGGGCGGCGGCTTAAATAAGGGGCTGCGTCGGATGGCTACGATCCTTCGGCTCCGCGGCGGGCCCCACGACCACCACTACCCCGGTATAGTTTCTTAACTCCCTCGCCCCGATTTTCACGCCATCGCTCGCAGGTCTGCGGCTCGGCAACCCGTACTAATTGCGCGGGTCCCGCCACCACCGAGAGGAAACCGAATCCACACCGTGCGGGCCCGCCACTACACGCCATCAACGGATAAGGACGAGCCTCGATCTCCGAACCATGGAAGCCGAGACGGTGAAAATCCCACGCTCCCTTCTGTACTTTTTGTCCTTTCGTATTCTCTCACCTGCAGGCATAGAAGGGAAAGGGCACTCACCCGAGTGTCACACCCCTATCCCGAAAGATAGTTAAGTGTGGTACGGATCGCCTTGGGAGATGATTGACGAAGCAACCATACATAGCATCACATTAACAAACATACACGATTTGCAAGGTTACATAATTAAGTCTTGATTACAACATAGAGTTCGAATAAAAGATACATTAGGTTCGAAATTAAGTCTTACATAGCCATGATCTTTGTTCGAAATTAAAGTGCGGAAGCGAAATACATAACTCGTCGATACATAGATAACTTAAGTGAACCATGCTGGCCTAGGCCATGGCTCACTCACCATGGGTCGGAGAGCTAGGGACCCATTCAATGGTCCACTCTTTGGGCTCTTCTCGCGTCCCAAACCACCTTACCACAACAATCACAAAACCCGGCTTGCGGGGAACCCGTAAATCAACATGTAGTGGCAAAGCCCGAGTATCTAACATACTCCGCAAGTCTTACCCGTCAAATTGGCCTTCTAAGACCGACTCCAAGATGCATGGGGCTTGACCGGTTTAACTTGGCATTTTACATAAATAGCACCTATGCTAATTAGGTTGACAATTTTATGACTTAGCCCAAATTAATAGGGTTATTGCATAAAAGGACTTTAGTGAGCATACTAGCAAGACAAGAGTTTGCAATACAAATTTGTAGCAATATAAAACAGCAAGCCATTCATCCTCCTTTCTTTACTACACATTGCGAACTGCTCGAATCAAGTGGTACTCATTAACCGAGAGGAAACGGCTATAATTATCGAATTATTAATCCTGTAGGAAAAGACCCAAATGCACGACATACGCATCATTGAAGAACACGTACAGCCACCGTTCGCGAGTTCATCATAAAGTAAATCACGGGGCCACCGACCCCGAGTATACGTCCCCTTGCGACCGTTCAACAACGCGCCCAAGGCTTAACCCATGTACACTCCAACGGTCCTCAACCCGTGCAACCACCGTGCCATACACATCACCTCCGGGTCGGTGAGATATCCGGCTCACTTTACAACTTACAAGCTATATAGGTTTACCAATCCCCATAAGAAAGGTATACAAGTGGTACACAACTCAAACTTGTTCGCGGAGCCACAATGGGGTGTTCTCAATTTTAACCAAATTCATCATGTTCACATGTAATCATAAGCCATGAGTGAGATCCCCAATCTATCGTTGCCTCCATAAACATAGCATAGCAATTCTAACGAGGATATGACACATAAGCGACATAGGACATATAGGAATTTATGCATGTGGATTTCCAATCAACGCCTAAAAACTTAAATGCACATTCATCATCCTTAATAGAGTGATAAGTAAAGACATTTCAAAATAATAGGAATGCACCGGGCTTGCCTTGAGAGTGATCGAAGTTAGCACTGGCCTCACAAGCGTTGAGCGTAGCAACCGTGTCTTCCGGCGGAATCAATTCGACGTCGTCACCTATAAGATGAAATGCAATGCATAAGTGGCATGAATACAAGGTCGATGATGATGGTCATGCATGTGTGCTGTTTTTGTAGAGATGCATATGAATATGTTAATCAAAAGTCTTGTTTGCTCAAACTCTAGCAATCATAAACATGCCTCTTGTTTTCTTTCAAGGAAATCAAATTACACGAGCAAACATAATCCTACTAATATATGAGCAATGACTTGATTGCATAGACATGAGTGCTGTCGTGCTTGCAGGTTTAGCACTAACATTTAGCAAGTTTTCAAAACACACATCGCAGAAACCTAGGCTTAAGTGTTTAGCAACACATGCGATGACGATTGCATTTATAAAACAAGAACTCGGTCCCAAAATTAACACATGTGTGAAGTATGTGAAACCTTTTGACTAATCCGGCCATGAAGTGCTAGGGAGCATGGGGAACAGTGAAAATTACATAAACATGAAGAAATACAAATTTGGGGAACATTAAACCCATTAAACATATGCTGAAATTAACCTCTTATGGAAATAGATCTAGGGTTTCCAAGAATAATTATTTAACATGCTCGAAAATTAACATGGACTTTTCTACACATTCACAGTACCAGGAGGGAATTAATTCCCAAGTTTCATGCAAAAATAATTTATACGGATTTAATTAAAAATGAAATACAGAGAATGCAAGAAATGCAATAACTTGAAAAATATGAAATGAAATGCAGATCTTTCAGTGCCAGAAATACAAGTATGTTTATTTCAAGGTTTTGGCCAAGTGGCATTATTTTTGGATTTATATTTTTGGCCAAGTGGAATTACAAACTAAGTTGTGGCTTAGTTAAGTTTTCAGGGGTTGACTTTTGTTATTTTTGCAAAAATATGACAATGACTAGATCTGATGAGTTCATGTTACTTTTATGAAAGTACAGGTCTTATAGTTTCCAAAACATTTTAGTTTGTAATTTTTGGACATTTCAAACGCGAGATATGAATTTTTCAAACTTGAATGAAGTTCGGCCTTATTTACGATATTGCCACTAGGACAGATTTGAACGGGCGGCGCGCGCGCTCCGACGAGCGGTGGCCGGCGCCGACGAGGTTCGACGCGGCGGCGTTCTAGGGCAGCGCATGCTCCGAAACTTGGTGGGGATGACGTGCGCGGGACGGCGGTCCTCATGGGCACGGTTGCGGGGCCTAGAGGTGGCCGGAGCGGGCCCGCGACGAGCGGTGGCGGCCGTGGTGTCTCCGGCCACGGTGCGCGTCCGGGTTAGAGGGAGAGAGGGGGCGGGGTAAGGCCGGGAGCTTCACCTCGCGATGGGGAGGAGCGGCGCGGGCTCGGACGGCGTGGAGACTAGCCGTGGATGCGGCTCGACGGAGGGGTGGCGGAGCGGTGCGTCGACGGCGGCGGCCTTCTCCAAATTCCCGACGACCTGGGGCGGCGGAGTGAAGCGTGTCGGGGGGAAAGCTTGGGCACATACTCGCGCACGCAACGGCGAAGAAGGGGAGGAGAATTGGCCCACATAGGCGGCTTGCGACGCGGAGGGGCACGGAGCGGCCATGGCGGGCGGCGGCGCCGATTCCTTCTCCGGCGCGAGCTGCGGTGAGGGAGGGAGCTAGGCGGCGGTGCGGTGAGGAGGGAAACGAGCTGGGCAATGATTGAGGCGGATGGGAGGAGTGGGAGCTTGGCCTCCGTCGCGTTTTTAGGGGAGCGGCCGGACGGTGAGGCGGCGGCCGGAGCGGGGAGCCTTCAATTCCGGCCGGCCGGGGTTGGACGGCGGGTACAAGTTGGTTGGGCGCT